>JANSJX010000220.1:0-47867 GCA_026168455.1 Theocolax elegans | reverse complement strand
TAACCAGTTGACGATGTGAAGATGACCTGGAAGTCAGAACGATCACTTCGTGGGAGTACCTGGAGAGCGATCAATATCATAAATTCAAGGGAATTGGCATATTGAATTTCCAGTAGGCGATATGAAAATGAACGGAGTTCCCCTCGGACAACCAAATGTCATCAGCACGAGTGAATTTTTTCATAAATATAAGCGGAATCGAACATATAATTTCAAGTGAACGGTTAAAAGATCACCTGCAGGTCACCCGTAAATCAGAATATCGACTAAGGGAAGTGATAATTTGTTTTAAATTCAGGTGTCTACGCATGTAGACATACCAGTAAACGTTATGAAGATAACTTGGAGCTTGTCCTTACCAGTTGGACGTCGTCTACAGGAAGTGACATTTTTATCAAATTTTGGCAGAATTGCATATTAAATTTCCAGTTGATGATATGTAGATGAACTGGAAGTCACTCTGACCAGCTTATTGACATCTCCATGAAGTGTAGAAGATTTACAGGTCCCTACTGTTACCTCCAGGAAGACGGGGCATCATCTACTGGAAGGCATATTACGAAATAAAAAAATTTTTCTTCCTGTAGAAAATGTACAGGTCGGTAATGTTACCTCCAGGTCATCGGGGAAATATCTACTGAAAGACCTATTACGTAAAAAAAAAAAAAATTTTTCTTCCTGTAGAAGATGTCCAGGTCGATAATGTTACCTACAGATCATCGAGGAAAAATCTACTTAAAGACCTATCACGTAAAAAAAAAAAAAATTTTTCTTCCTGTAGAAGATGTCTAGGTCCCTACTGTTACCTCCAGGTCATCGGGGAAATATCAACTGAAAGATCTATTACGTAAAAAGAAAAAACATTTTCTTTCTGTAGAAGATTTACAGGTCCCTACTGTTACCTCCAGGAAGACGGAACATCATCTACTGGAAATCATATTACGAAATAAAAAAAAAATTTTTCTTCCTGTAGAAGATGTCTAGGTCCCTACTGTTACCTCCAGGTCTAAGGGGTATCATCTACTGGAAGGCCTTGTATGGAACCAAAAAAAAAATTTTCTGAGCCTGTAGAAGATGTCCAGAACGGAAATGTTACCTCCACGTCATCGGGGATCATCTACTGGAAGGCATATTACGAAATAAAAAAATTTTTCTTCCTGTAGAAGATGTACAGGTCGGTAATGTTACCTCCAGGTCATCGGGGAAATATCTACTGAAAGACCTATTACGTAAAAAAATAAAAAAAATTTTCTTCCTGTAGAAGATGTCTAGGTCCCAACTGTTACCTCCAGGTCGACCGGGCATCATCTACTGGAAAGCATATTACGAAATAAAAAAAAATTATTCTTCCTGTGGAAGATGTCCAGGTCGATAATGTTACCTCCAGGTCATCGGGGAAATATCTACTGAAAGATCTATTACGTAAAAAGAAAAAACATTTTCTTCCTGTAGAAGATTTACAGGTCCCTACTGTTACCACCAGGAAGACGGGGCAACATCTACTGGAAAGCATATTACGAAATGAAAAATTTTTCTTCCTGTAGATGATGTACAGGTCGGTATGTTACCTCCAGGTCATCGGGGAAATATCTACTGAAAACCTATTACGTAAAAAAAAAAAAAAATTTTTCTTCCTGTAGAAGATGTCCATGTCGATAATGTTACCTACAGGTCATCGAGGAAATATCTACTTAAAGACCTATTACGTAAAAAAAAAAAAAAAAATTTTTCTTCCTGTAGAAGATGTCTAGGTCCCTACTGTTACCTCCAAGTCGACGGGGCATCATCTACTGGAAAGCATATTACGAAATAAAAAAAAAAAAATTTTTCTTCTTGTGGTAGATATCCAGGTCGATAATGTTACCTCTAGCTCATCGAAGAAATAGCTACTGAAAGACTTATATCGTAAAAAAAAAAATTCTTCTTCCTGTAGAAGATGTCTAGGTACCTACTTTTACCTCCAAGTCGACGGGGCATCATCTACTGGAAAGCATATTACGAAATAAAAAAAAAAAATTTTCTTCCTGTAGAAGATGTCCAGGTTGATAATGGTACCTCCAGGACATCGGGCAAATATCTACTGAAAAACCTATTACGTAAAAAAAAAAAAAAATTTTTATTCCTGTAGAAGATGTCCAGATCGATAATGTTACCTACAGGTCATCGGGGAAATATCTACTGAAAGACCTATTACGTAAAAAAAAAAAAATTTTCTTCCTGTAGAAGATGTCTAGGTCCCTACTGTTACCTTTAGGTCATCGGGGAAATATCTACTGAAAGACCTATTATGTAAAAAAAAAAAATTTTCTTCCTGTAGAAGATGTCTAGGTCGGTTATGTTACCTCCAGGTTTTCGGGGATATATCTACTGAAAGACCTATAACGTAAAAAAAAAAAAAATTTTATTCCTGTAGAAGATGTCTAGGTCCCTACTGTATCCTCCAGGTCGACGAAGCATCATCTACTGGAAAGCCTATTATCAAACCAAAAAAAAAATTTTCTGAGCCTGTAGAAGATGTCCAGATCGGTAATGTTACCTCCTGGTCATCGGGGCAACATTTAGAGAGAGACTTATTACGGAATAAAAAAAAAAAATTTTTTCCTGTAGAAGATGTCCAGGACGATAATGTTACCTCCAGGTCATCGGGGAAATATCTACTGAAAGACCTATTATGTAAAACAAAAAAAAATTTCTTCCTGTAGAAGATGTCTAGGTCCCTACTGTTACCTCCAGGTCGACGGGGCTCATCTACTGGAAGGCATATTACGAAATAAAAAAAAAAAAATTTTTCGTCCTATAGAAGATGTACAGGTTGGTTATGTTACCTCCAGGTCTTCGGGGAAATATCTACTGAAAGACCTATAACGTAAAAAAAAAAAAATTTTCTTCCTGTAGAAGATGTCCAGATCGGTAATGTTACCTGCAGGTCATCGAGACTTCATCTACTGGATGGCATATTACGAAATAAAAAAATTTTTTTTCCTGTAGAAGATATACAGGTTGATAATGTTACCTCCAGGTAATCGGGGAAATATCTACTGAAAGACCTATTCCGTAAAAAAAAAAAAAATTCTCTTCCTGTAGAAGATGTCCAGGTCGGTAATGTTACCTCCAGGTCATCGGGGCATCATCTACTGGAAAGCATATTACGAAATAAAAAAATTTTTCTTCCTGTAGAAGATATACAGGTTGATAATGTTACCTCCAGGTCGACGGGGCATCATCTACTGGAAGGCATATTACGAAATAAAAAAAAAAATTTTTTCTTGCTAATAGAAGATGTTCAGGTTGATAATGTTACCTCCAGGTCATCGGGGAAATATCTACTGAAAAACCTATTACGTAAAAAAAAAAAAATTTTATTTCTGTAGAAGATGTCTAGGTCCCTACTGTTACCTCAAGGTCGACGGGGCATCATCTACTGGAAGGCCTACTATGAAACCAAAAAAAAAATTTTCTTCCTGTAGAAGATGTCCAGTTCGGTAATGTTACCTACAGGTCGGAGGTCCCATCGGGGAAATATCTACTGAAAGACCTATTACGTAAAAAAAAAAAAATTTTTCTTCCTGTAGAAGATGTCTAGGTCCCTACTGTTACCTCCAGGTGGACGGGGCATCATGTACTGGAAGGCATATTTCGAAATAAAAAAAAAATTTTTTCTTGCTAATAGAAGATGTCCAGGTTGATAATGTTACCTCCAGGTCATCGGGGAAATATCTACTGAAAAACCTATTACGTAAAAAAAAAAAAATTTTCTTCCTGTAGAAGATGTCTAGGCCCCTACCGTTACCTCCAGGTCGACGGGGCATCATCTACTGGAAGGCATATTACGAAATGAAAAAAAAATTTTTCTTCCTGTGGAAGATGTCCAGGTCGATAATGTTACCTCCAGGTCATCGGGGAAATATTTACTGAAAGATCTATTACGTAAAAAGAAAAAACATTTTCTTCCTGTAGAAGATTTACAGGTCCCTACTGTTACCTCCAGGAAGACGGGGCATCATCTACTGGAAAGCATATTACGAAATGAAAAAAAAATTTTTCTTCCTGTGGAAGATGTCCAGGTCGATAATGTTACCTCCAGGTCATCGGGGAAATATTTACTGAAAGATCTATTACGTAAAAAGAAAAAACATTTTCTTCCTGTAGAAGATTTACAGGTCCCTACTGTTACCTCCAGGAAGACGGGGCATCATCTACTGGAAGGCATATTACGAAATGAAAAAAAAATTTTTCTTCCTGTAGAAGATGTCTAGGTCCTTACTGTTACCTCCAGGTCGACGGGGCATCATCTACTGGAAGGCCTGATATGAAACCAAAAAAAAATTTTCTGAGCCTGTAGAAGATGTCCAGAACGGAAATGTTACCTCCACGTCATCGGGGATCATCTACTGGAAGGCATATTACGACATAAAAAAAATTTTTTCCTGTAGAAGATGTACAAGTCGGAAATATTACCTTCAGGTCATAGGGAAAATATCTACTGAAAGACCTATTACGTAACAAAAAAAAAAATTTTATCTAATGGAAGGCATATAAAAAATTTTCTTCCTGTAGACAGATGTCTAGGGTCCCTTACTGTTTACCTCCAGGTCGGACGGGGGCATCATCTACTGGAAGGCCTGATATGAAACCAAAAAAAATTTCTTCTGAGGACTTCCAGAAGATGTCCAGAGTCGGTAATGTTACCCAGCCATTCATGGGGCATCATCTACTGGAAAGGCATATTACGGACCATAAAAAAAATTTTTTCCTGTAGAAGATGTACAAGTCGGAAATATTACCTTCAGGTCATAGGGAAAATATCTACCTGAAAGACCCTATACGTAACAAAAAAAAAATTTTTTTTCTTCCTGTAGAGGTTGTCTAGGTCCCTACTATAACCTCCAAGTCGACGGGGCATCATCTACTGGAAAGCATATTACGAAATGAAAAAAAAATTTTTCTTCCTGAGGAAGATGTCCAGGTCGATAATGTTACCACCAGGTCATCGGGAAAATATCTACTGAAAGACCTATTACGTAAAAAAAAAAACATTTTCTTCCTGTAGAAGATGTCCAGATCGGTAATGTTACCTGCAGGTCATCGAGACTTCATCTACTGGATGGCATATTACGAAATAAAAAAATTTTTTTTCCTGTAGAAGATATACAGGTTGATAATGTTACCTCCAGGTAATCGGGGAAATATCTACTGAAAGACCTATTCCGTAAAAAAAAAAAAAATTCTCTTCCTGTAGAAGATGTCCAGGTCGGTAATGTTACCTCCAGGTCATCGGGGCATCATCTACTGGAAAGCATATTACGAAATAAAAAAATTTTTCTTCCTGTAGAAGATATACAGGTTGATAATGTTACCTCCAGGTAATCGGGGAAATATCTACTGAAAGACCTATTCCGTAAGAAAAAAAAAAAATTTTCTTCCTGTAGAAGATGTCCAGATCGGTAATGTTACCTCCAGGTCATCAGGGCATAATTTACTGGATGGCATATTACGAAATAAAAAAATTTTTCTTCCTGTCGAAGATGTACAGGTCGGTAATGGTACCTCCAGGTCGACGGGGCATCATCTACGGAAGGCATATTACGAAATAAAAAAAAAAATTTTTTCTTGCTAATAGAAGATGTTCAGGTTGATAATGTTACCTCCAGGTCATCGGGGAAATATCTACTGAAAAACCTATTACGTAAAAAAAAAAAAATTTTTATTTCTGTAGAAGATGTCTAGGTCCCTACTGTTACCTCAAGGTCGACGGGCATCATCTACTGAAGGCCTACTATGAAACCAAAAAAAAATTTTCTTCCTGTAGAAGATGTCCAGTTCGGTAATGTTACCTACAGGTCGGAGGTCCCATCGGGGAAATATCTACTGAAAGACCTATTACGTAAAAAAAAAAAAATTTTCTCCTGTAGAAGATGTCTAGGTCCCTACTGTTACCTCCAGGTGGACGGGGGCATCATGTACTGGAAGGCATATTTCGAAATAAAAAAAAAATTTTTTCTTGCTAATAGAAGATGTCCAGGTTGATAATGTTACCTCCAGGTCATCGGGGAAATATCTACTGAAAAACATATTACGTAAAAAAAAAAAATTTTCTTCCTGTAGAAGATGTCTAGGCCCCTACCGTTACCTCCAGGTCGACGGGGCATCATCTACTGGAAGGCATATTACGAAATGAAAAAAAAAATTTTTCTTCCTGTGGAAGATGTCCAGGTCGATAATGTTACCTCCAGGTCATCGGGGAAATATTTACTGAAAGATCTATTACGTAAAAAGAAAAAACATTTTCTTCCTGTAGAAGATTTACAGGCCCCTACTGTTACCTCCAGGAAGACGGGGCATCATCTACTGGAAAGCATATTACGAAATGAAAAAAAAATTTTTCTTCCTGTGGAAGATGTCCAGGTCGATAATGTTACCTCCAGGTCATCGGGGAAATATTACTGAAAGATCTATTACGTAAAAGAAAAAACATTTTCTTCCTGTAGAAGATTTACAGGTCCCTACTGTTACCTCCAGGAAGACGGGGCATCATCTACTGGAAGGCATATTACGAAATGAAAAAAAAATTTTTCTTCCTGTAGAAGATGTCTAGGTCCTTACTGTTACCTCCAGGTCGACGGGGCATCATCTACTGGAAGGCCTGATATGAAACCAAAAAAAAATTTTCTGAGACTTCAGAAGATGTCCAGATCGGTAATGTTACCTCCAGTTCATGGGGGCATCATCTACTGGAAGGCATATTACGACATAAAAAAAATTTTTTCCTGTAGAAGATGTACAAGTCGGAAATATTACCTTCAGGTCATAGGGAAAATATCTACTGAAAGACCTATTACGTAACAAAAAAAAAAATTTTTTTCTTCCTGTAGAGGTTGTCTAGGTCCCTACTATAACCTCCAAGTCGACGGGGCATCATCTACTGGAAAGCATATTACGAAATGAAAAAAAAATTTTTCTTCCTGAGGAAGATGTCCAGGTCGATAATGTTACCACCAGGTCATCGGGAAAATATCTACTGAAAGACCTATTACGTAAAAAAAAAAACATTTTCTTCCTGTAGAAGATGTACAGGTCCCTACTGTTACCTCCAGGAAGACGGGGCATCATCTACTGGAAGGCATATTACGAAATAAAAAAATTTTTCTTCCTGTAGAAAATGTACAGTTCGGTAATGTTACCTCCAGGTCATCGGGGAAATATCTACGGAAAGACCTATTACGTAAAAAAAAAAAAAAAATTTTCTTCCTGTAGAAGATGTCTAGGTCCCTACTGTTACCTCCAGGTCATCGGGGAAATATCTACTGAAAGATCTATTACGTATAAAGAAAAAACATTTTCTTCCTGTAGAAGATTTACAGGTCCCTACTGTTACCTCCAGGAAGACGGAACATCATCTACTGGAAATCATATTACGAAATGAAAAAAAAATTTTTCTTCCTGTGGAAGATGTCCAGGTCGATAATGTTACCTCCAGGTCATCGGGGAAATATCTACTGAAAGATCTATTACGTAAAAAAAAAAAAATTTTTCTTCCTGTAGAAGATGTCTAGGTACCTACTGTTACCTCCAAGTCGACGGGGCATCAACTACAGGAAAGCATATTACGAAATAAAAAAAAAAATTTATCTTCCTGTAGAAGATGCACAGGTCGGTAATGTTACTTCCAGGTCATCGGGGAAATATCTACTGAAAGACCTATTACGTAAAAAAAAAAAATTTTATTTCTGTAGAAGATGTCTAGTTCCCTACTGTTACCTCCAGGTCTACGGGGTATCATCTACTGGAAGGCCTTATATGGAACCAAAAAAAAAATTTTCTGAGCCTGTAGAAGATGTCCAGATCGGAAATGTTACCTCCACGTCATCGGGGCATCATCTACTGGAAGGCATATTACGAAATAAAAAAGTTTTTCTTCCTGTAGAAGATGTACAGGTCGGTAATGTTACCTCCAGGTCATCGGGGAAATATCTACTGAAAGACCTATTACGTAAAAAAAAAAAAAAATTTCTTCCTGTAGAAGATGTCTAGGTACCTACTGTTACCTCCAAGTCGACATGGCATCATCTACTGGAAAGCATATTACGAAATAAAAAAAAAAAAATTTGCTTCCTGTAGCAGATGTCCAGATTGATAATGGTACCTCCAGGTCATCGGGGAAATATCTACGGAAAAACCTATTACGTAAAAAAAAAAATTTTATTCCTGTAGAAGATGTCAAGGTCCCTACTGTTACCTCCAGGTCGACAGAGCATCATCTACTGGAAAGCATATTACGAAATGAAAAAAAAATTTTTCTTCCTGTGGAAGATGTCCAGGTTGATAATGTTACCTCCAGGTCATCGGGGAAATATCTACTGAAAGATCTATTACGTAAAAAGAAAAAACATTTTCTTCCTGTAGAAGATTTACAGGTCCCTACTGTTACCTCCAGGAAGACGGGGCATCATCTACTGGAAAGCATATTACGAAATGAAAAAAAAATTTATCTTCCTGTGGAAGATGTCCAGGTAAATAATGTTACCTCCAGGTCATCGGGGAAATATCTACTGAAAGATCTATTACGTAAAAAGAAAAAACATTTTCTTCCTGTAGAAGAATTTACAGGTCCCCTACTGTTACCCTCCAGGTCTACGGGTATCATCTACTGGAAGGCCTTGTATGGAACCAAAAAAAAAATTTTCTGAGCCTGTAGAAGATGTCCAGATCGGAAATGTTACCTCCACGTCATCGGGGATCATCTACTGGAAGGCATATTACGAAATAAAAAAATTTTTCTTCCTGTAGAAGATGTACAGGTCGGTAATGTTACCTCCAGGTCATCGGGGAAATATCTACTGAAAGACCTATTACGTAAAAAAATAAAAAAATTTTCTTCCTGTAGAGATGTCTAGGTACCTACTGTTACCTCCAAGTCGACGGGGGCATCATCTACTGGAAAGCATATTACGAACTAAAAAAAAAAAAATTTTCTTCCTGTAGCAGATGTCCAGGTTGATAATGGTACATCCAGGTCATCGGGGAAATATCTACTGAAAAACCTATTACGTAAAATAAAAAAATTTTCTTCCTGTAGAAGATGTACAGGTCGGTAATGTTACCTCCAGGTCATCGGGGAAATATCTACTGAAAGACCTATTACGTAAAAAAATAAAAAAATTTCTTCCTGTAGAAGATGTCTAGGTACCTACTGTTACCTCCAAGTCGACGGGGCATCATCTACTGGAAAGCATATTACGAACTAAAAAAAAAAAATTTTCTTCCTGTAGCAGATGTCCAGGTTGATAATGGTACATCCAGGTCATCGGGGAAATATCTACTGAAAAACCTATTACGTAAAAAAAAAAAATTTTCTTCCTGTAGAAGATGTCCAGGTCGATAATGTTACCTCCAGGTCATCGGGGAAATATCTACTGAAAGATCTATTACGTAAAAAAAAAAAAAAAATTTTTTTCCTGTAGAAGATTTACAGGTCCCTACTGTTACCTCCAGGTCTACGGGGTATCATCTACTGGAAGGCCTTGTATGGAACCAAAAAAAAAATTTTCTGAGCCTGTAGAAGATGTCCAGATCGGAAATGTTACCTCCAGGTCATCGGGGCATCATCTACTTGAAGGCATATTACGTAAAAAAAAAAAATTTTTTTTCCTGTAGAAGATGTACAGGTCGGTAATGTTACCTCCAGGTCATCGGGGAATATCTACTGAAAGACCTATTACGTAAAAAAATAAAAAAATTTTCTTCCTGTAGAAGATGTCTAGGTACCTACTGTTACCTCCAAGTCGACGGGGCATCATCTACTGGAAAGCATATTACGAACTAAAAAAAAAAAAAATTTCTTCCTGTAGCAGATGTCCAGGTTGATAATGGTACATCCAGGTCATCGGGGAAATATCTACTGAAAAACCTATTACGTAAAAAAAAAAAATTTTCTTCCTGTAGAAGATGTCCAGGTCGATAATGTTACCTACAGGTCATCGAGGAAATATCTACTTAAAGACCTATTACGTAAAAAAAAAAAAAAAATTTTTCTTCCTGTAGAAGATGTCTAGGTCCCTACTGTTACCTCCAGGTGGTCGGGGCATCATGTACTGGAAGGCATATTTCGAAATAAAAAAAAATATTTTCTTGCTAATAGAAGATGTCCAGGTTGATAATGTTACCTCCAGGTCATCGGGGAAATATCTACTGAAAAACCTATTACGTAAAAAAAAAAAATTTCTTCCTGTAGAAGATGTCTAGGCCCCTACCGTTACCTCCAGGTCGACGGGGCATCATCTACTGGAAGGCATATACGAAATAAAAAAAATTTTTCTTCCTGTGGAAGATGTCCAGGTCGATAATGTTACCTCCAGGTCATCGGGGAAATATCTACTGAAAGATCTATTACGTAAAAAGAAAAAACATTTTCTTCTGTAGAAGATTTACAGGTCCCTACTGTTACCTCCAGGAAGACGGGGCATCATCTACTGGAAGGCATATACGAAATAAAAAAATTTTTCTTCTGTAGAAGATGTACAGGTCGGTAATGTTACCTCCAGGTCATCGGGGAAATATCTACTGAAAAACCTATTACGTAAAAAAAAAAAAAAATTTCTTCCTGTAGAAGATTTCTAGGTCCCTACTGTTACCTCCAGGAAGACGGGGCATCATCTACTGGAAGGCATATTACGAAATGAAAAAAAAATTTTTCTTCCTGTAGAAGATGTCTAGGTCCTTACTGTTACCTCAAGGTCGACGGGGCATCATCTACTGGAAGGCCTTGTATGGAACCAAAAAAAAAATTTTCTGACCCTGTAGAAGAAGTCCAGATCGGTAATGTTACCTCCAGGTCATCGGGGCATCATCTACTTGAAGGCATATTACGTAAAAAAAAAAATTTTTTTCCTGTAGAAGATGTACAGGTCGGTAATGTTACCTCCAGGTCATCGGGGAATATCTACTGAAAAACCTATTACGTAAAAAAAAAAAAAATTTTTCTTCCTGTAGAAGATGTCTAGGTCCCTACTGTTACCTCCAAGTCGACGGGGCATCATCTACTGGAAAGCATATTATGAATGAAAAAAAGATTTTTCTTCCTGTGGAAGATGTCCAGGTCGATAATGTTACCACCAGGTCATCGGGAAAATATCTACTGAAAGACCTATTACGTAAAAAAAAAAACATTTTCTGCCTGTAGAAGATATACAGGTCCCTACTGTTACCTCCAGGAAGACGGGGGCATCATCTACTGGAAGGCATATTTACGAAATAAAAAAATTTTTCTTCCTGTAGATGATGTACAGGTCGTAATGTTACCTCCAGGTCATCGGGGAATATCTACTGAAAGACCTATTACGTAAAAAAAAAAAAAATTTTTCTTCCTGTAGAAGATGTCCAGGTCGATAATGTTACCTACAGGTCATCGAGGAAATATCTACCTAAAGACCTATTACGTAAAAAAAAAAAAAAAATTTTTCTTCCTGTAGAAGATGTCTAGGTCCCTACTGTTACCTCCAGGTGGTCGGGGCATCATGTACTGGAAGGCATATTTCGAAATAAAAAAAAAATATTTTCTTGCTAATAGAAGATGTCCAGGTTGATAATGTTACCTCCAGGTCATCGGGGAAATATCTACTGAAAAACCTATTACGTAAAAAAAAAAAATTTTCTTCCTGTAGAAGATGTCTAGGCCCCTACCGTTACCTCCAGGTCGACGGGGCATCATCTACTGGAAGGCATATTACGAAATAAAAAAAAAATTTTTTTCCTGTAGAAGATGTCCAGTTCGGTAATGTTACCTCCAGTTCATCGGGGAAATATCTACTGAAAGACCTATTACGTAAAAAAAAAAATTTTTCTTCCTGTAGAAGATGTCTAGGTCCCTACTGTTACCTCAAGGTCGACGGGGCATCATCTACTGGAAGGCATATTACGAAATAAAAAAAAATTTTTCTTCCTGTAGAAGATGTACAGGTCCCTACCGTTACCTCCAGGTCGACGGGGCATCATCTACTGGAAGGCATATTACGAAATAAAAAAAAAAATTTTTTTCCTGTAGAAGATGTCCAGTTCGGTAATGTTACCTCCAGTTCATCGGGGAAATATCTACTGAAAAACCTATTACGTAAAAAAAAAAAATTTTCTTCCTGTAGAAGATGTCTAGGCCCCTACCGTTACCTCCAGGTCGACGGGGCATCATCTACTGGAAGGCATATTACGAAATAAAAAAAAAAATTTTTTTCCTGTAGAAGATGTCCAGTTCGGTAATGTTACCTCCAGTTCATCGGGGAAATATCTACTGAAAGACCTATTACGTAAAAAAAAAAATTTTTCTTCCTGTAGAAGATGTCTAGGTCCTTACTGTTACCTCCAAGTCGACGGGGCATTATCTACCGGAAAGCATATTACGAAATAAAAAAAAAAAATTTCTTCCTGTAGAAGATGTCCAGTTCGGTAATGTTACCTCCAGGTCATCGGGGAAATATCTACTGAAAGACCTATTACGTAAAAAAAAAAAAAAATTTTCTTCCTGTAGAAGATGTCCAGGTTGATGATAATGTTACCTCCAGGTGATCGGGGAAATATCTACTGATTGACCAATTACGTAAAAAAAAAATTTTATTCCTGTAGAAGATGTCTAGGTCCCTACTGTTACTCCAGGTCGACGGGGTATCATCTACTGGAAGGCATATTACGAAGTAAAAAAAAAAATATTTTTTTCCTGTAGAAGATTTCTAGGTCCCTACTGTTACCTCCAGGTAGACGGGGCATCATCTACTTGAAGGCATATTACGTAATAAAAAAAAAATTTTTCTTCCTGTAGAAGATGTACAGGTCGGTAATTTTACCTCCAGGTCAACGGGGAAATATCGACTGAAAGAACTATTACGTAAAAAAAAAAAATTTTCTGACCCTGTAGAAGAAGTCCAGATCGGTAATGTTACCTCCAGGTCATCGGGGCATCATCTACTGGAAGGCATATTACGAAATAAAAAAATTTTTCTTCCTGTAGAAGATGTACAGGTCGGAAATGTTACCTCCAGGTCATCGGGGATATATCTACTGAAAGACCTATTACGTAAAAAAAAAAATTTTTTTCCTGTAGAAGATTTCTAGGTCCCTACTGTTACCTCCAGGTAGACGGGGCATCATCTACTTGAAGGCATATTACGTAATAAAAAAAAAATTTTTCTTCCTGTAGAAGATGTACAGGTCGGTAATTTTACCTCCAGGTCAACGGGGAAATATCGACTGAAAGAACTATTACGTAAAAAAAAAAAAAAATTTTCTGACCCTGTAGAAGAAGTCCAGATCGGTAATGTTACCTCCAGGTCATCGGGGCATCATCTACTGGAAGGCATATTACGAAATAAAAAAATTTTTCTTCCTGTAGAAGATGTACAGGTCGGAAATGTTACCTCCAGGTCATCGGGGATATATCTACTGAAAGACCTATTACGTAAAAAAAAAAATTTTCTTCCTGTAGAAGATGTCTAGGTACCTACTATTACTTCCAAGTCGACGGGGCATCATCTACTGGAAAGCATATTACGAAATAAAAAAAAAAATTTTCTTCCTGTAGAAGATGTACAGGTCGGTAATGTTACCTCCAGGTCATCGGGGTAATATCAACTGAAAGAACTATAACGTAAGAAAAAAAAATTTATGCCTGTAGAAGATGTCTAGGTCCCTACTGTTACCTCCAGGTTGACGGGGCATCATCTACTGGAAGGCCTTATATGAAACCAAAAAAAAAATTTGCTGAGCCTGTAGAAGATGTCCAGATCGGTAATGTTACCGCCAGGTCATCGGGGCATCATCTACTGGAAAGCCTATTACGAAACCAAAAAAAATTTTTCTTGCTGTAGATAATGTGCAGGTCACTAATTATACCGCTAGGTCATCGAGGCATCATCTACTGGAAGGCGTATTACGAAATAAAAAAATTTTTCTTCCTGTAGATGTCCAGTACGGTAATGTTACCTTCAGGTCATCGGGGAAATATCTATTGAAAGACCTATTACGTAAAAAAAAAAAATATTTTTTTCCTGTAGAAGATTTCTAGGTCCCTACTGTTACCTCCAGGTAGACGGGGCATCATCTACTTGAAGGCATATTACGTAATAAAAAAAAAAAATTTTCTTCCTGCAGAAGATGTCTAGGTACCTACTGTTACCTCCAAGTCGACGGGGCATCATCTGCTGGAAAGCATATTACGAAATAAAAAAAAAAATTTTTTCTTCCTGTCGTAGATGTCTAGGTCGATAATGTTACCTCCAGGTCATCGGGGAAATATCTATTGAAAGACCTATTACGTAAAAAAAAAAATATTTTTTTCCTGTAGAAGATTTCTAGGTCCCTACTGTTACCTCCAGGTAGACGGGGCATCATCTACTTGAAGGCATATTACGTAATAAAAAAAAAAAATTTTTCTTCCTGTAGAAGATGTACAGGTCGGTAATTTTACCTCCAGGTCATCGGGGAAATATCGACTGAAAGAACTATTACGTAAAAAAAAAAAAAATTTTCTGACCCTGTAGAAGATGTCCAGATCGGTAATGTTACCTCCAGGTCATCGGGGCATCATCTACTGGAAGGCATATTACGAAATAAAAAATTTTTCTTCCTGTAGAAGATGTACAGGTCGGAAATGTTACCTCCAGGTCATCGGGGAAATATCTACTGAAAGACCTATTACGTAAAAAAAAAAATTTTCTTCCTGTAGAAGATGTCTAGGTACCTACTATTACTTCCAAGTCGACGGGGCATCATCTACTGGAAAGCATATTACGAAATAAAAAAAAAAAATTTTTCTTCCTGTAGAAGATGTACAGGTCGGTAATGTTACCTCCAGGTCATCGGGGTAATATCTACTGAAAGAACTATAACGTAAGAAAAAAAAATTTATGCCTGTAGAAGATGTCTAGGTCCCTACTGTTACCTTCAGGTTACGGGGCATCATCTACTGGAAGGCCTTATATGAAACCAAAAAAAAAATTTGCTGAGCCTGTAGAAGATATCCAGATCGGTAATGTTACATCCAGGTCATCGAAGCATCATCTACTGGAAGGCGTATTACGAAATAAAAAAATTTTTTTTCCTGCAGAAGATGTACAAAGGCAGAAATGTTACCTCCAGGTCATCAGGGAAATATCTACTGAAAGACCTATTACGTAAATGAAAAAAAAAGTTTCTTCCTGTAGAAAATGTCTAGGTACCTACTGTTACCTCCAAGTCGACGGGGCATCATCTACTGGAATGCCTTATATGAAACCAAAAAAAAAATTTTCTGAGCCTGTAGATGTCCAGATCGGTAATGTTACCTCCAGGTCATCAGGGCATCATCTACTGGAAGGCATATTACGAAATAAAAAAATCTTTGTTCCTGTAGATGTCCAGTTCGGTAAAGTTACCTCCAGGTCATCGGGGAAATATCTACTGAAAGACCTGTTACGTTTAAAAAAAAAAAAATTTTTATTCCTGTAGAAGATGTCCAGGTCGATAATGTTACCTACAGGTCATCGGGGAAATATCTACTGGAAGGCATATTACGAAGTAAAAAAAAAATATTTTTTTCCTGTAGAAGATTTCTAGGTCCCTACTGTTACCTCCAGGTCGACGGGGCATCATCTACTGGAAGGCCTGATATGAAACCAAAAAAAATTTTCTGAGCCTGTAGAAGATCTCCAGATCAGTAATGTTACCTCCAGTTCATGGGGGCATCATCTACTGGAAGGCATATTACGAAATAAAAAAATTTTTTTTCCTGTAGAAGGCGTACAAGTCGGAAATGTTACCTTCAGGTCATCGGGGAAATATCTACTGAAAGACCTATCACGTAAAAAAAATAAAAAAAATTTTCTTCCTGTAGAAGATGTCTAGGTCCGTACTATAACCTCCAAGACGACGGGGCATCATCTACTGGAAAGCATATTACGAAATGAAAAAAAATTTTTCTTCCTGTAGAAGATGTACAGGTCCCTACTGTTACCTCCAGGAAGACGGGGCATCATCTACTGGAAGGCATATTACGAAATAAAAAAATTTTTCTTCCTGTAGATGTCCAGTTCGGAAATGTTATCTCCAGGTCATCGGGGAAATATCTACTGAAAGACCTATTACGTAAAAAAAAAAAAATTTTCTTCCTGTAGAAGATGTCCAGGTCGATAATGTTACCTACAGGTCATCGGAGAAATATCTACTTAAAGACCTATTACGTAAAAAAAAAAAAAAATTATTCTTCCTGTAGAAGATGTTTAGGTCCCTACTGTTACCTCCAAGTCGACGGGGCATCATCTACTGGAAAGCATATTACGAAATTTAGAAAAAAAAAATTTTTCTTCCTGTGGTAGATATCCAGGTCGATAATGTTACCTCCAGGTCATCGAAGAAATATCTACTGAAAGACCTATATTGTAAAAAAAAAATTCCTCTTCCTGTAGAATATGTCCAGGTCGATAATGTTTCCTCCAGGTGATCGGGGAAATATCTACTGATAGACCAATTACGTAAAAAAAAAAAAAATTTTATTCCTGTAGAAGATGTCTAGGTCCCTACTGTTACCTCCAGGTCATCGGGGAAATATCTACTGAAAGACCTATAACGTAAAAAAAAAAAATTCTTCTTCCTGTAGAAGATGTCTAGGTCCTTACTGTTACCTCCAAGTCGACGGGGCATCATCTACCGGAAAGCATATTACGAAATAAAAAAAAAAAAATTTCTTCCTGTAGAAGATGTACAGGTCGGTAATTTCACCTCCAGGTCATCGGGGAAATATCTACTGAAAGACCTATTACGTAAAAAAAAAAAAAAATTTTCTTCCTGTAGAAGATGTCCAGGTTGATAATGTTACCTCCAGGTGATCGGGGAAATATCTACTGATAGACCAATTACGTAAAAAAAAAAAAAATTTTATTCCTGTAGAAGATGTCCAGGTTGATAATGTTACCTCCAGGTGATCGGGGAAATATCTACTGATAGACCAATTACGTAAAAAAAAAAAAATTTTATTCCTGTAGAAGATGTCTAGGTCCCTACTGTTACCTCCAGGTCGACGGGGTATCATCTACTGGAAGGCATATTACGAAGTAAAAAAAAAAATATTTTTTTCCTGTAGAAGATTTCTAGGTCCCTACTGTTACCTCCAGGTAGACGGGGCATCATCTACTTGAAGGCATATTACGTAATAAAAAAAAAATTTTTCTTCCTGTAGAAGATGTACAGGTCGGTAATTTTACCTCCAGGTCAACGGGGAAATATCGACTGAAAGAACTATTACGTAAAAAAAAAAAAAATTTTCTTCCTGTAGATGTCCAGGTCGATAATGTTACCTACAGGTCATCGGAGAAATATCTACTGAAAGACCTATTACGTAAAAAAAAAAAAAAATTTTCTTCCTGTAGAAGATGTCCAGGTTGATAATGTTACCTCCAGGTGATCGGGGAAATATCTACTGATAGACCAATTACGTAAAAAAAAAAAAAAATTTTATTCCTGTAGAAGATGTCTAGGTCCCTACTGTTACCTCCAGGTCGACGGGGTATCATCTACTGGAAGGCATATTACGAAGTAAAAAAAAAAATATTTTTTTCCTGTAGAAGATTTCTAGGTCCCTACTGTTACCTCCAGGTAGACGGGGCATCATCTACTTGAAGGCATATTACGTAATAAAAAAAAAAAATTTTTCTTCCTGTAGAAGATGTACAGGTCGGTAATTTTACCTCCAGGTCATCGGGGAAATATCGACTGAAAGAACTATTACGTAAAAAAAAAAAAATTTTCTGACCCTGTAGAAGATGTCCAGATCGGTAATGTTACCCCCAGGTCATCGGGGCATCATCTACTGGAAGGCATATTACGAAATAAAAAAATTTTTCTTCCTGTAGAAGATGTACAGGTCGGAAATGTTACCTCCAGGTCATCGGGGAAATATCTACTGAAAGACCTATTACGTAAAAAAAAAAATTTTCTTCCTGTAGAAGATGTCTAGGTACCTACTATTACTTCCAAGTCGACGGGGCATCATCTACTGGAAAGCATATTACGAAATAAAAAAAAAAAATTTTTCTTCCTGTAGAAGATGTACAGGTCGGTAATGTTACCTCCAGGTCATCGGGGTAATATCTACTGAAAGAACTATAACGTAAGAAAAAAAAATTTATGCCTGTAGAAGATGTCTAGGTCCCTACTGTTACCTTCAGGTTACGGGGCATCATCTACTGGAAGGCCTTATATGAAACCAAAAAAAAATTTGCTGAGCCTGTAGAAGATATCCAGATCGGTAATGTTACATCCAGGTCATCGAAGCATCATCTACTGGAAGGCGTATTACGAAATAAAAAAATTTTTTTTCCTGCAGAAGATGTACAAAGGCAGAAATGTTACCTCCAGGTCATCAGGGAAATATCTACTGAAAGACCTATTACGTAAATGAAAAAAAAAGTTTCTTCCTGTAGAAAATGTCTAGGTACCTACTGTTACCTCCAAGTCGACGGGGCATCATCTACTGGAATGCCTTATATGAAACCAAAAAAAAAATTTTCTGAGCCTGTAGATGTCCAGATCGGTAATGTTACCTCCAGGTCATCAGGGCATCATCTACTGGAAGGCATATTACGAAATAAAAAAATCTTTCTTCCTGTAGATGTCCAGTTCGGTAAAGTTACCTCCAGGTCATCGGGGAAATATCTACTGAAAGACCTGTTACGTTTAAAAAAAAAAAAATTTTATTCCTGTAGAAGATGTCCAGGTCGATAATGTTACCTACAGGTCATCGGGGAAATATCTACTGGAAGGCATATTACGAAGTAAAAAAAAAATATTTTTTTCCTGTAGAAGATTTCTAGGTCCCTACTGTTACCTCCAGGTCGACGGGGCATCATCTACTGGAAGGCCTGATATGAAACCAAAAAAAATTTTCTGAGCCTGTAGAAGATCTCCAGATCAGTAATGTTACCTCCAGTTCATGGGGGCATCATCTACTGGAAGGCATATTACGAAATAAAAAAATTTTTTTTCCTGTAGAAGGCGTACAAGTCGGAAATGTTACCTTCAGGTCATCGGGGAAATATCTACTGAAAGACCTATCACGTAAAAAAAATAAAAAAAATTTTCTTCCTGTAGAAGATGTCTAGGTCCGTACTATAACCTCCAAGACGACGGGGCATCATCTACTGGAAAGCATATTACGAAAGGAAAAATATTTTTCTTCCTGTAGAAGATGTACAGGTCCCTACTGTTACCTCCAGGAAGACGGGGCATCATCTACTGGAAGGCATATTACGAAATAAAAAAATTTTTCTTCCTGTAGATGTCCAGTTCGGAAATGTTATCTCCAGGTCATCGGGGAAATATCTACTGAAAGACCTATTACGTAAAAAAAAAAAATTTTCTTCCTGTAGAAGATGTCCAGGTCGATAATGTTACCTACAGGTCATCGGAGAAATATCTACTTAAAGACCTATTACGTAAAAAAAAAAAAAAAATTATTCTTCCTGTAGAAGATGTTTAGGCCCCTACTGTTACCTCCAAGTCGACGGGGCATCATCTACTGGAAAGCATATTACGAAATTTAGAAAAAAAAAATTTTTCTTCCTGTGGTAGATATCCAGGTCGATAATGTTACCTCCAGGTCATCGAAGAAATATCTACTGAAAGACCTATATTGTAAAAAAAAAAATTCCTCTTCCTGTAGAATATGTCCAGGTCGATAATGTTTCCTCCAGGTGATCGGGGAAATATCTACTGATAGACCAATTACGTAAAAAAAAAAAAAATTTTATTCCTGTAGAAGATGTCTAGGTCCCTACTGTTACCTCCAGGTCATCGGGGAAATATCTACTGAAAGACCTATAACGTAAAAAAAAAAAATTCTTCTTCCTGTAGAAGATGTCTAGGTCCTTACTGTTACCTCCAAGTCGACGGGGCATCATCTACCGGAAAGCATATTACGAAATAAAAAAAAAAAATTTCTTCCTGTAGAAGATGTACAGGTCGGTAATTTCACCTCCAGGTCATCGGGGAAATATCTACTGAAAGACCTATTACGTAAAAAAAAAAAAAATTTTCTTCCTGTAGAAGATGTCCAGGTTGATAATGTTACCTCATGGTGATCGGGGAAATATCTACTGATAGACCAATTACGTAAAAAAAAAAAAAATTTTATTCCTGTAGAAGATGTCTAGGTCCCTACTGTTACCTCCAGGTCGACGGGGTATCATCTACTGGAAGGCATATTACGAAGTAAAAAAAAAAATATTTTTTTCCTGTAGAAGATTTCTAGGTCCCTACTGTTACCTCCAGGTAGACGGGGCATCATCTACTTGAAGGCATATTACGTAATAAAAAAAAAATTTTTCTTCCTGTAGAAGATGTACAGGTCGGTAATTTTACCTCCAGGTCAACGGGGAAATATCGACTGAAAGAACTATTACGTAAAAAAAAAAAAAATTTTCTTCCTGTAGAAGATGTCCAGGTCGATAATGTTACCTACAGGTCATCGGAGAAATATCTACTTAAAGACCTATTACGTAAAAAAAAAAAAAAAATTTTTCTTCCTGTGGTAGATATCCAGGTCGATAATGTTACCTCCAGGGCATCGAAGAAATATCTACTGAAAGACCTATATTGTAAAAAAAAAAATTCCTCTTCCTGTAGAATATGTCCAGGTCGATAATGATTCCTCCAGGTGATCGGGGAAATATCTACTGATAGACCAATTACGTAAAAAAAAAAAAATTTTATTCCTGTAGAAGATGTCTAGGTCCCTACTGTTACCTCCAGGTCATCGGGGAAATAGCTACTGAAAGACCTATAACGTAAAAAAAAAAAATTCTTCTTCCTGTATAAGATGTCTAGGTCCTTACTGTTACCTCCAAGTCGACGGGGCATTATCTACCGGAAAGCATATTACGAAATAAAAAAAAAAAAATTTCTTCCTGTAGAAGATGTACAGGTCGGTAATTTCACCTCCAGGTCATCGGGGAAATATCTACTGAAACACCTATTACGTAAAAAAAAAAAAAAATTTTCTTCCTGTAGAAGATGTCCAGGTTGATAATGTTACCTCCAGGTGATCGGGGAAATATCTACTGATAGACCTATTACGTAAAAAAAAAAAAAAAAATTTTCTTCCTGTAGAAGATGTCTAGGTCCGTACTATAACCTCCAAGACGACGGGGCATCATCTACTGGAAAGCATATTACGAAATGAAAAAAAATTTTTCTTCCTGTAGAAGATGTCTAGGTCCCTACTGTTACCTCCAGGTCGACGGGGTATCATCTACTGGAAGGCATATTACGAAGTAAAAAAAAAAATATTTTTTTCCTGTAGAAGATTTCTAGGTCCCTACTGTTACCTCCAGGTAGACGGGGCATCATCTACTTGAAGGCATATTACGTAATAAAAAAAAAATTTTTCTTCCTGTAGAAGATGTACAGGTCGGTAATTTTACCTCCAGGTCAACGGGGAAATATCGACTGAAAGACCTATTACGTAAAAAAAAAAAAAATTTTCTTCCTGTAGAAGATGTCCAGGTCGATAATGTTACCTACAGGTCATCGGAGAAATATCTACTTAAAGACCTATTACGTAAAAAAAAAAAAAAAATTTTTCTTCCTGTGGTAGATATCCAGGTCGATAATGTTACCTCCAGGTCATCGAAGAAATATCTACTGAAAGACCTATATTGTAAAAAAAAAATTCCTCTTCCTGTAGAATATGTCCAGGTCGATAATGATTCCTCCAGGTGATCGGGGAAATATCTACTGATAGACCAATTACGTAAAAAAAAAAAAAATTTTATTCCTGTAGAAGATGTCTAGGTCCCTACTGTTACCTCCAGGTCATCGGGGAAATATCTACTGAAAGACCTATAACGTAAAAAAAAAAAATTCTTCTTCCTGTATAAGATGTCTAGGTCCTTACTGTTACCTCCAAGTCGACGGGGCATTATCTACCGGAAAGCATATTACGAAATAAAAAAAAAAAAATTTCTTCCTGTAGAAGATGTACAGGTCGGTAATTTCACCTCCAGGTCATCGGGGAAATATCTACTGAAACACCTATTACGTAAAAAAAAAAAAAAATTTTCTTCCTGTAGAAGATGTCCAGGTTGATAATGTTACCTCCAGGTGATCGGGGAAATATCTACTGATTGACCAATTACGTAAAAAAAAAAAATTTTATTCCTGTAGAAGATGTCTAGGTCCCTACTGTTACCTCCAGGTCGACGGGGTATCATCTACTGGAAGGCATATTACGAAGTAAAAAAAAAAATATTTTTTTCCTGTAGAAGATTTCTAGGTCCCTACTGTTACCTCCAGGTAGACGGGGCATCATCTACTTGAAGGCATATTACGTAATAAAAAAAAAATTTTTCTTCCTGTAGAAGATGTACAGGTCGGTAATTTTACCTCCAGGTCAACGGGGAAATATCGACTGAAAGAACTATTACGTAAAAAAAAAAAAAATTTTCTGACCCTGTAGAAGAAGTCCAGATCGGTAATGTTACCTCCAGGTCATCGGGGCATCATCTACTGGAAGGCATATTACGAAATAAAAAAATTTTTCTTCCTGTAGAAGATGTACAGGTCGGAAATGTTACCTCCAGGTCATCGGGGATATATCTACTGAAAGACCTATTACGTAAAAAAAAAAATTTTCTTCCTGTAGAAGATGTCTAGGTACCTACTATTACTTCCAAGTCGACGGGGCATCATCTACTGGAAAGCATATTACGAAATAAAAAAAAAAAATTTTCTTCCTGTAGAAGATGTACAGGTCGGTAATGTTACCTCCAGGTCATCGGGGTAATATCAACTGAAAGAACTATAACGTAAGAAAAAAAAATTTATGCCTGTAGAAGATGTCTAGGTCCCTACTGTTACCTCCAGGTTGACGGGGCATCATCTACTGGAAGGCCTTATATGAAACCAAAAAAAAAATTTGCTGAGCCTGTAGAAGATGTCCAGATCGGTAATGTTACCGCCAGGTCATCGGGGCATCATCTACTGGAAAGCCTATTACGAAACCAAAAAAAAATTTTTCTTGCTGTAGATAATGTGCAGGTCACTAATTATACCGCTAGGTCATCGAGGCATCATCTACTGGAAGGCGTATTACGAAATAAAAAAATTTTTCTTCCTGTAGATGTCCAGTACGGTAATGTTACCTTCAGGTCATCGGGGAAATATCTATTGAAAGACCTATTACGTAAAAAAAAAAAATATTTTTTTCCTGTAGAAGATTTCTAGGTCCCTACTGTTACCTCCAGGTAGACGGGGCATCATCTACTTGAAGGCATATTACGTAATAAAAAAAAAAAATTTTCTTCCTGCAGAAGATGTCTAGGTACCTACTGTTACCTCCAAGTCGACGGGGCATCATCTGCTGGAAAGCATATTACGAAATAAAAAAAAAAAATTTTTTCTTCCTGTCGTAGATGTCTAGGTCGATAATGTTACCTCCAGGTCATCGGGGAAATATCTATTGAAAGACCTATTACGTAAAAAAAAAAATATTTTTTTCCTGTAGAAGATTTCTAGGTCCCTACTGTTACCTCCAGGTAGACGGGGCATCATCTACTTGAAGGCATATTACGTAATAAAAAAAAAAATTTTTCTTCCTGTAGAAGATGTACAGGTCGGTAATTTTACCTCCAGGTCATCGGGGAAATATCGACTGAAAGAACTATTACGTAAAAAAAAAAAAAATTTTCTGACCCTGTAGAAGATGTCCAGATCGGTAATGTTACCTCCAGGTCATCGGGGCATCATCTACTGGAAGGCATATTACGAAATAAAAAAATTTTTCTTCCTGTAGAAGATGTACAGGTCGGAAATGTTACCTCCAGGTCATCGGGGAAATATCTACTGAAAGACCTATTACGTAAAAAAAAAAATTTTCTTCCTGTAGAAGATGTCTAGGTACCTACTATTACTTCCAAGTCGACGGGGCATCATCTACTGGAAAGCATATTACGAAATAAAAAAAAAAAAATTTTTCTTCCTGTAGAAGATGTACAGGTCGGTAATGTTAACTCCAGGTCATCGGGGTAATATCTACTGAAAGAACTATAACGTAAGAAAAAAAAATTTATGCCTGTAGAAGATGTCTAGGTCCCTACTGTTACCTTCAGGTTACGGGGCATCATCTACTGGAAGGCCTTATATGAAACCAAAAAAAAAATTTGCTGAGCCTGTAGAAGATATCCAGATCGGTAATGTTACCTCCAGGTCATCGAAGCATCATCTACTGGAAGGCGTATTACGAAATAAAAAATTTTTTTTTCCTGCAGAAGATGTACAAAGGCAGAAATGTTACCTCCAGGTCATCAGGGAAATATCTACTGAAAGACCTATTACGTAAATGAAAAAAAAAGTTTCTTCCTGTAGAAAATGTCTAGGTACCTACTGTTACCTCCAAGTCGACGGGGCATCATCTACTGGAATGCCTTATATGAAACCAAAAAAAAAATTTTCTGAGCCTGTAGATGTCCAGATCGGTAATGTTACCTCCAGGTCATCAGGGCATCATCTACTGGAAGGCATATTACGAAATAAAAAAATCTTTCTTCCTGTAGATGTCCAGTTCGGTAAAGTTACCTCCAGGTCATCGGGGAAATATCTACTGAAAGACCTATTACGTTTAAAAAAAAAAAAATTTTTATTCCTGTAGAAGATGTCCAGGTCGATAATGTTACCTACAGGTCATCGGGGAAATATCTACTGGAAGGCATATTACGAAGTAAAAAAAAAATATTTTTTTCCTGTAGAAGATTTCTAGGTCCCTACTGTTACCTCCAGGTCGACGGGGCATCATCTACTGGAAGGCCTGATATGAAACCAAAAAAAATTTTCTGAGCCTGTAGAAGATCTCCAGATCAGTAATGTTACCTCCAGTTCATGGGGGCATCATCTACTGGAAGGCATATTACGAAATAAAAAAATTTTTTTTCCTGTAGAAGGCGTACAAGTCGGAAATGTTACCTTCAGGTCATCGGGGAAATATCTACTGAAAGACCTATCACGTAAAAAAAATAAAAAAAATTTCTTCCTGTAGAAGATGTCTAGGTCCGTACTATAACCTCCAAGACGACGGGGCATCATCTACTGGAAAGCATATTACGAAATGAAAAAAAATTTTTCTTCCTGTAGAAGATGTACAGGTCCCTACTGTTACCTCCAGGAAGACGGGGCATCATCTACTGGAAGGCATATTACGAAATAAAAAAATTTTTCTTCCTGTAGATGTCCAGTTCGGAAATGTTATCTCCAGGTCATCGGGGAAATATCTACTGAAAGACCTATTACGTAAAAAAAAAAAAATTTTCTTCCTGTAGAAGATGTCCAGGTCGATAATGTTACCTACAGGTCATCGGAGAAATATCTACTTAAAGACCTATTACGTAAAAAAAAAAAAAAATTTTTCTTCCTGTAGAAGATGTTTAGGTCCCTACTGTTACCTCCAAGTCGACGGGGCATCATCTACTGGAAAGCATATTACGAAATTTAAAAAAAAAAATTTTTCTTCCTGTGGTAGATATCCAGGTCGATAATGTTACCTCCAGGTCATCGAAGAAATATCTACTGAAAGACCTATATTGTAAAAAAAAAAATTCCTCTTCCTGTAGAATATGTCCAGGTCGATAATGTTTCCTCCAGGTGATCGGGGAAATATCTACTGATAGACCAATTACGTAAAAAAAAAAAAAATTTTATTCCTGTAGAAGATGTCTAGGTCCCTACTGTTACCTCCAGGTCATCGGGGAAATATCTACTGAAAGACCTATAACGTAAAAAAAAAAAATTCTTCTTCCTGTAGAAGATGTCTAGGTCCTTACTGTTACCTCCAAGTCGACGGGGCATCATCTACCGGAAAGCATATTACGAAATAAAAAAAAAAAAATTTCTTCCTGTAGAAGATGTCCAGGTTGATAATGTTACCTCCAGGTGATCGGGGAAATATCTACTGATAGACCAATTACGTAAAAAAAAAAAAAATTTTATTCCTGTAGAAGATGTCTAGGTCCCTACTGTTACCTCCAGGTCGACGGGGTATCATCTACTGGAAGGCATATTACGAAGTAAAAAAAAAAATATTTTTTTCCTGTAGAAGATTTCTAGGTCCCTACTGTTACCTCCAGGTAGACGGGGCATCATCTACTTGAAGGCATATTACGTAATAAAAAAAAAATTTTTCTTCCTGTAGAAGATGTACAGGTCGGTAATTTTACCTCCAGGTCATCGGGGAAATATCGACTGAAAGAACTATTACGTAAAAAAAAAAAAATTTTCTGACCCTGTAGAAGATGTCCAGATCGGTAATGTTACCTCCAAGACGACGGGGCATCATCTACTGGAAAGCATATTACGAAATGAAAAAAAATTTTTCTTCCTGTAGAAGATGTACAGGTCCCTACTGTTACCTCCAGGAAGACGGGGCATCATCTACTGATAGACCAATTACGTAAAAAAAAAAAAAATTTTATTCCTGTAGAAGATGTCTAGGTCCCTACTGTTACCTCCAGGTCGACGGGGTATCATCTACTGGAAGGCATATTACGAAGTAAAAAAAAAAATATTTTTTTCCTGTAGAAGATTTCTAGGTCCCTACTGTTACCTCCAGGTAGACGGGGCATCATCTACTTGAAGGCATATTACGTAATAAAAAAAAAATTTTTCTTCCTGTAGAAGATGTACAGGTCGGTAATTTTACCTCCAGGTCATCGGGGAAATCTCGACTGAAAGAACTATTACGTAAAAAAAAAAAAATTTTCTGACCCTGTAGAAGATGTCCAGATCGGTAATGTTACCTCCAGGTCATCGGGGCATCATCTACTGGAATGCATATTACGAAATAAAAAAATTTATCTTCCTGTAGAAGATGTACAGGTCGGAAATGTTACCTCCAGGTCATCGGGGAAATATCTACAGAAAGACCTATTACGTAAAAAAAAAAATTTTCTTTCTGTAGAAGATGTCTAGGTACCTACTATTACTTCCAAGTCCACGGGGCATCATCTACTGGAAAGCATATTACGAAATAAAAAAAAAAAAATTTTCTTCCTGTAGAAGATGTACAGGTCGGTAATGTTACCTCCAGGTCATCGGGGTAATATCTACTGAAAGAACTATAACGTAAGAAAAAAAAATTTATGCCTGTAGAAGATGTCTAGGTCCCTACTGTTACCTCCAGGTTGACGGGGCATCATCTACTGGAAGGCCTTATATGAAACCAAAAAAAAAATTTGCTGAGCCTGTAGAAGATGTCCAGATCGGTAATGTTACCGCCAGGTCATCGGGGCATCATCTACTGGAAGGCATATTACGAAATAAAAAATTTTTTTTTTCTGTAGAATATGTACAGGTCGGTAATGTTACCTCCAGGTCATCAAGGAAATATCTACTGAAAGACCTATTACGTAAATGAAAAAAAAAGTTTCTTCCTGTAGAAGATGTCTAGGTCTCTACTGTTACCTCCAGGTCGACGGGGCATCATCTACTGGAAGGCATATTACGAAATAAAAAAAAAAAATTTTCTTCCTGTAGAAGATGTCCAGGTTGATAATGTTACCTTTAGGTCATCAGGGCATCATCTACTGGACGGCATATTACGAAATAAAAAAATTTTTCTTTCTGTAGATGTCCAGTTCGGTAAAGTTACCTCCAGGTCATCGGGGAAATATCTACTGAAAGACCTATTACGTAAAAAAAAGAAAAATTTTTATTCCTGTAGAAGATGTCCAGGTCGATAATGTTACCTACAGGTCATCGGGGAAATATCTACTGGAAGGCATATTACGAAGTAAAAAAAAAATATTTTTTTCCTGGAGAAGATTTCTAGTTCCCTACTGTTACCATCCAGGTCGACAGGGCATCATCTACTGGAAGGCCTGATATGAAACCAAAAAAAAATTTTCTGAGCCTGTAGAAGATGTCCAGATCGGTAATGTTACCTCCAGTTCATGGGGGCATCATCTACTGGAAGGCATATTACGAAATAAAAAAATTTTTTCCTGTAGAAGACGTACAAGTCGGAAATGTTACCTTCAGGTCATCGGGGAAATATCTACTGAAAGACCTATTACGTAAAAAAAAAAAAAAAAAATTTTCTTCCTGTAGAAGATGTCTAGGTCCGTACTATAACCTCCAAGTCGACGGGGCATCATCTACTGGAAAGCATATTACGAAATGAAAAAAAATTTTTCTTCCTGTAGAAGATTCTAGGTCCCTACTGTTACCATCCAGGTAGACGGGGCATCATCTACTTGAAGGCATATTACGTAATAAAAAAAAAAAAATTTTCTTCCTGCAGAAGATGTCTAGGTACCTACTATTACTTCCAAGTCGACGGGGCATCATCTACTGGAAAGCATATTACGAAATAAAAAAAAAAAATTTTTCTTCCTGTAGAAGATGTACAGGTCGGTAATGTTACCTCCAGGTCATCGGGGTAATATCTACTGAAAGAACTATAACGTAAGAAAAAAAAATTTATGCCTGTAGAAGATGTCTAGGTCCCTACTGTTACCTTCAGGTTACGGGGCATCATCTACTGGAAGGCCTTATATGAAACCAAAAAAAAATTTGCTGAGCCTGTAGAAGATATCCAGATCGGTAATGTTACCTCCAGGTCATCGAAGCATCATCTACTGGAAGGCGTATTACGAAATAAAAAAATTTTTTTTCCTGCAGAAGATGTACAAAGGCAGAAATGTTACCTCCAGGTCATCAGGGAAATATCTACTGAAAGACCTATTACGTAAATGAAAAAAAAAGTTTCTTCCTGTAGAAAATGTCTAGGTACCTACTGTTACCTCCAAGTCGACGGGGCATCATCTACTGGAATGCCTTATATGAAACCAAAAAAAAAATTTTCTGAGCCTGTAGATGTCCAGATCGGTAATGTTACCTCCAGGTCATCAGGGCATCATCTACTGGAAGGCATATTACGAAATAAAAAAAATCTTTCTTCCTGTAGATGTCCAGTTCGGTAAAGTTACCTCCAGGTCATCGGGGAAATATCTACTGAAAGACCTATTACGTTTAAAAAAAAAAAAAATTTTATTCCTGTAGAAGATGTCCAGGTCGATAATGTTACCTACAGGTCATCGGGGAAATATCTACTGGAAGGCATATTACGAAGTAAAAAAAAAATATTTTTTCCTGTAGAAGATTTCTAGGTCCCTACTGTTACCTCCAGGTCGACGGGGCATCATCTACTGGAAGGCCTGATATGAAACCAAAAAAAATTTTCTGAGCCTGTAGAAGATCTCCAGATCAGTAATGTTACCTCCAGTTCATGGGGGCATCATCTACTGGAAGGCATATTACGAAATAAAAAAATTTTCTTCCTGTAGAAGATGTACAGGTCGGAAATGTTACCTCCAGGTCATCGGGGAAATATCTACTGAAAGACCTATTACGTAAAAAAAAAAATTTTTTTTCCTGTAGAAGATGTCTAGGTACCTACTATTACTTCCAAGTCGACGGGGCATCATCTACTGGAAAGCATATTACGAAATAAAAAAAAAAAAAATTTTCTTCCTGTAGAGATGTACAGGTCGGTAATGTTACCTCCAGGTCATCGGGGAATATCTACTGAAAGAACTATAACGTAAGAAAAAAAAATTTATGCCTGTAGAAGATGTCTAGGTCCCTACTGTTACCTCCAGGTAGACGGGGCATCATCTACTGGAAGGCGTATACGAAATAAAAAAATTTTTTTCCTGTAGAAGATGTACAGGTCGGTAATTTTACCTCCAGGTCATCAGGGCATCATCTACTGGAAGGCGTATTACGAAAAAAAAAAATTTTTCTTCCTGTAGAAGATGTACAGGTCGGAAATGTTACCTTCAGGTCATCGGGGAAATATCGACTGAAAGAACTATTACGTAAAAAAAAAAAAAATTTTTTTTCCTGTAGAAGATTTCTAGGTCCCTACTGTTACCTCCAGGTAGACGGGGCATCATCTACTTGAAGGCATATTACGTAATAAAAAAAAAAAATTTTCTTCCTGTAGAAGATGTACAGGTCGGTAATTTTACCTCCAGGTCATCGGGGAAATATCGACTGAAAGAACTATTACGTAAAAAAAAAAAAAATTTTCTGACCCTGTAGAAGATGTCCAGATCGGTAATGTTACCTCCAGGTCATCGGGGCATCATCTACTGGAAGGCATATTACGAAATAAAAAAATTTTTCTTCCTGTAGAGATGTACAGGTCGGAAATGTTACCTCCAGGTCATCGGGGAATATCTACTGAAAGACCTATTACGTAAAAAAAAAAAATTTTTTTCCTGTAGAAGATGTACAGGTCGGAAATGTTACCTTCAGGTCATCGGGGAAATATCTACTGAAAGACCTATTACGTAAAAAAAAAAAATTTTCTTCCTGTAGAAGATGTCTAGGTCCCTACTGTTACCTCCAGGTTGACGGGGCATCATCTACTGGAAGGCCTTATATGAAACCAAAAAAAAATTTGCTGAGCCTGTAGAAGATGTCCAGATCGGTAATGTTACCTCCAGGTCATCGGGGAATATCTACTGAAAGACCTATTACGTAAAAAAAAAAAATTTTTCTTCCTGTAGAAGATGTACAGGTCGGTAATTTTACCTCCAGGTCATCGGGGCATCATCTACTGGAAGGCGTATTACGAAATAAAAAAATTTTTCTTCCTGTAGATGTCCAGTACGGTAATGTTACCTCCAGGTCATCGGGGTAATATCTACTGAAAGAACTATAACGTAAGAAAAAAAAATTTATGCCTGTAGAAGATGTCTAGGTCCCTACTGTTACCTTCAGGTTACGGGGCATCATCTACTGGAAGGCCTTATATGAAACCAAAAAAAAATTTGCTGAGCCTGTAGAAGATATCCAGATCGGTAATGTTACCTCCAGGTCATCGAAGCATCATCTACTGGAAGGCGTATTACGAAATAAAAAAATTTTTTTTCCTGCAGAAGATGTACAAAGGCAGAAATGTTACCTCCAGGTCATCAGGGAAATATCTACTGAAAGACCTATTACGTAAATGAAAAAAAAAGTTTCTTCCTGTAGAAAATGTCTAGGTACCTACTGTTACCTCCAAGTCGACGGGGCATCATCTGCTGGAAAGCATATTACGAAAAAAAAAAAAAATTTTTCTTCCTGTCGTAGATGTCTAGGTCGATAATGTTACCTCCAGGTCATCGGGGAAATATCTACTGAAAGACCTATTACGTAAAAAAAAAAATTTTCTTCCTGTAGAAGATGTCCAGATCGGTAATGTTACCTCCAGGTCATCGGGGAAATATCTACTGAAAGACCTATTACGTAAAAAAAAAAAAAATTTTCTTCCTGTAGAAGATGTCCAGGTCGATAATGTTACCTCCAGGTCATCGGGGAAATATCTACTGAAAGACCTATTACGTAAAAAAAAAAAAAATTTTCTTCCTGTAGAAGATGTCTAGGTCCCTACTGTTACCTCCAAGTCGACGGGGCATCATCTACTGGAAAGCATATTACGAAATAAAAAAAAAAAAATTTTTCTTCCTGTAGAAGATGTCCAGATCGGTAATGTTACCTCCTGGTCATCGGGGAAATATCTACTGAAAGACCTATTACGTAAAAAAAAAAAAAAATTTTCTTCCTGTAGAAGATGTCCAGGTTGATAATGTTACCTTTAGGTCATCAGGGCATCATCTACTGGACGGCATATTACGAAATAAAAAAATTTTTCTTTCTGTAGATGTCCAGTTCGGTAAAGTTACCTCCAGGTCATCGGGGAAATATCTACTGAAAGACCTATTACGTAAAAAAAAGAAAAATTTTTATTCCTGTAGAAGATGTCCAGGTCGATAATGTTACCTACAGGTCATCGGGGAAATATCTACTGGAAGGCATATTACGAAGTAAAAAAAAAAATATTTTTTTCCTGTAGAAGATGTCTAGGTACCTACTGTTACCTCCAGGTAGACGGGGCATCATCTACTTGAAGGCATATTACGTAATAAAAAAAAAATTTTTCTTCCTGTAGAAGATGTACAGGTCGGTAATGTTACCTCCAGGTCATCGGGGAAATATCGACTGAAAGAACTATTACGTAAAAAAAAAAAAAAAATTTTCTGACCCTGTAGAAGATGTCCAGATCGGTAATGTTACCTCCAGGTCATCGGGGCATCATCTACTGGAAGGCATATTACGAAATAAAAAAATTTTTCTTCCTGTAGAAGATGTACAGGTCGGTAATGTTACCTCCAGGTCATCGGGGAAATATCTACTGAAAGACCTATTACGTAAAAAAAAAAAAAATTTTTCTTCCTGTAGAAGATGTCTAGGTACCTACTATTACTTCCAAGTCGACGGGGCATCATCTACTGGAAAGCATATTACGAAATAAAAAAAAAAAAATTTTCTTCCTGTAGAAGATGTACAGGTCGGTAATGTTACCTCCAGGTCATCGGGGTAATATCTACTGAAAGAACTATAACGTAAGAAAAAAAAATTTATGCCTGTAGAAGATGTCTAGGTCCCTACTGTTACCTTCAGGTTACGGGGCATCATCTACTGGAAGGCCTTATATGAAACCAAAAAAAAAATTTGCTGAGCCTGTAGAAGATATCCAGATCGGTAATGTTACCTCCAGGTCATCGAAGCATCATCTACTGGAAGGCGTATTACGAAATAAAAAAATTTTTTTTCCTGCAGAAGATGTACAAAGGCAGAAATGTTACCTCCAGGTCATCAGGGAAATATCTACTGAAAGACCTATTACGTAAATGAAAAAAAAGTTTCTTCCTGTAGAAAATGTCTAGGTACCTACTGTTACCTCCAAGTCGACGGGGCATCATCTACTGGAATGCCTTATATGAAACCAAAAAAAAAATTTTCTGAGCCTGTAGATGTCCAGATCGGTAATGTTACCTCCAGGTCATCAGGGCATCATCTACTGGAAGGCATATTACGAAATAAAAAAATCTTTCTTCCTGTAGATGTCCAGTTCGGTAAAGTTACCTCCAGGTCATCGGGGAAATATCTACTGAAAGACCTATTACGTTTAAAAAAAAAAAAATTTTTATTCCTGTAGAAGATGTCCAGGTCGATAATGTTACCTACAGGTCATCGGGGAAATATCTACTGGAAGGCATATTACGAAGTAAAAAAAAAATATTTTTTTCCTGTAGAAGATTTCTAGGTCCCTACTGTTACCTCCAGGTCGACGGGGCATCATCTACTGGAAGGCCTGATATGAAACCAAAAAAAATTTTCTGAGCCTGTAGAAGATCTCCAGATCAGTAATGTTACCTCCAGTTCATGGGGGCATCATCTACTGGAAGGCATATTACGAAATAAAAAAATTTTTTTTCCTGTAGAAGGCGTACAAGTCGGAAATGTTACCTCAGGTCATCGGGGAAATATCTACTGAAAGACCTATCACGTAAAAAAATAAAAAAATTTTCTTCCTGTAGAAGATGTCTAGGTCCGTACTATAACCTCCAAGACGACGGGGCATCATCTACTGGAAAGCATATTACGAATGAAAAAAAATTTTTCTTCCTGTAGAAGATGTACAGGTCCCTACTGTTACCTCCAGGAAGACGGGGCATCATCTACTGGAAGGCATATTACGAAATAAAAAAATTTTTCTTCCTGTAGATGTCCAGTTCGGAAATGTTATCTCCAGGTCATCGGGGAAATATCTACTGAAAGACCTATTACGTAAAAAAAAAAAATTTTCTTCCTGTAGAAGATGTCCAGGTCGATAATGTTACCTACAGGTCATCGGAGAAATATCTACTTAAAGACCTATTACGTAAAAAAAAAAAAAATTTTTCTTCCTGTAGAAGATGTTTAGGTCCCTACTGTTACCTCCAAGTCGACGGGGCATCATCTACTGGAAAGCATATTACGAAATTTAAAAAAAGAAATTTTTCTTCCTGTGGTAGATATCCAGGTCGATAATGTTACCTCCAGGTCATCGAAGAAATATCTACTGAAAGACCTATATTGTAAAAAAAAAAATTCCTCTTCCTGTAGAATATGTCCAGGTCGATAATGTTTCCTCCAGGTGATCGGGGAAATATCTACTGATAGACCAATTACGTAAAAAAAAAAAAAATTTTATTCCTGTAGAAGATGTCTAGGTCCCTACTGTTACCTCCAGGTCATCGGGGAAATATCTACTGAAAGACCTATAACGTAAAAAAAAAAAATTCTTCTTCCTGTAGAAGATGTCTAGGTCCTTACTGTTACCTCCAAGTCGACGGGGCATCATCTACCGGAAAGCATATTACGAAATAAAAAAAAAAAAATTTCTTCCTGTAGAAGATGTACAGGTCGGTAATTTCACCTCCAGTCATCGGGAAATATCTACTGAAAGACCTATTACGTAAAAAAAAAAAAAAAATTTTCTTCCTGTAGAAGATGTCCAGGTTGATAATGTTACCTCCAGGTGATCGGGGAATATCTACTTGATAGACCAATTACGTAAAAAAAAAAAAAAAATTTTATTCCTGTAGAAGAGTCTAGGTCCCTACTGTTACCATCCAGGTCGACGGGGTATCATCTACTGGAAGCATATTACGAAGTAAAAAAAAAAATATTTTTTTCCTGTAGAAGATTTCTAGGTCCCTACTGTTACCATCCAGGTAGACGGGGCATCATCTACTTGAAGGCATATTACGTAATAAAAAAAAATTTTTCTTCCTGTAGAAGATGTACAGGTCGGTAATTTTACCTCCAGGTCATCGGGGAAATATCGACTGAAAGAACTATTACGTAAAAAAAAAAAAAATTTTCTGACCCTGTAGAAGATGTCCAGATCGGTAATGTTACCTCCAAGACGACGGGCATCATCTACTGGAAAGCATATTACGAAATGAAAAAAAATTTTTCTTCCTGTAGAAGATGTACAGGTCCCTACTGTTACCTCCAGGAAGACGGGGCATCATCTACTGATAGACCAATTACGTAAAAAAAAAAAAATTTTATTCCTGTAGAAGATGTCTAGGTCCCTACTGTTACCTCCAGGTCGACGGGGTATCATCTACTGGAAGGCATATTACGAAGTAAAAAAAAAAATATTTTTTTCCTGTAGAAGATTTCTAGGTCCCTACTGTTACCTCCAGGTAGACGGGGCATCATCTACTTGAAGGCATATTACGTAATAAAAAAAAAATTTTTCTTCCTGTAGAAGATGTACAGGTCGGTAATTTTACCTCCAGGTCATCGGGGAAATCTCGACTGAAAGAACTATTACGTAAAAAAAAAAAAATTTTCTGACCCTGTAGAAGATGTCCAGATCGGTAATGTTACCTCCAGGTCATCGGGGCATCATCTACTGGAATGCATATTACGAAATAAAAAAATTTATCTTCCTGTAGAAGATGTACAGGTCGGAAATGTTACCTCCAGGTCATCGGGGAAATATCTACAGAAAGACCTATTACGTAAAAAAAAAAATTTTCTTTCTGTAGAAGATGTCTAGGTACCTACTATTACTTCCAAGTCCACGGGGCATCATCTACTGGAAAGCATATTACGAAATAAAAAAAAAAAAATTTTCTTCCTGTAGAAGATGTACAGGTCGGTAATGTTACCTCCAGGTCATCGGGGTAATATCTACTGAAAGAACTATAACGTAAGAAAAAAAATTTATGCCTGTAGAAGATGTCTAGGTCCCTACTGTTACCTCCAGGTTGACGGGGCATCATCTACTGGAAGGCCTTATATGAAACCAAAAAAAAAATTTGCTGAGCCTGTAGAAGATGTCCAGATCGGTAATGTTACCGCCAGGTCATCGGGGCATCATCTACTGAAGGCATATTACGAAATAAAAATTTTTTTTTTCTGTAGAATATGTACAGGTCGGTAATGTTACCTCCAGGTCATCAAGGAATATCTACTGAAAGACCTATTACGTAAATGAAAAAAAAAGTTTCTTCCTGTAGAAGATGTCTAGGTCTCTACTGTTACCTCCAGGTCGACGGGGCATCATCTACTGGAAGGCATATTACGAAATAAAAAAAAAAAAATTTTCTTCCTGTAGAAGATGTCCAGGTTGATAATGTTACCTTTAGGTCATCAGGGCATCATCTACTGGACGGCATATTACGAAATAAAAAAATTTTTCTTTCTGTAGATGTCCAGTTCGGTAAAGTTACCTCCAGGTCATCGGGGAAATATCTACTGAAAGACCTATTACGTAAAAAAAAGAAAAATTTTTATTCCTGTAGAAGATGTCCAGGTCGATAATGTTACCTACAGGTCATCGGGGAAATATCTACTGGAAGGCATATTACGAAGTAAAAAAAAAAATATTTTTTTCCTGGAGAAGATTTCTAGTTCCCTACTGTTACCTCCAGGTCGACAGGGCATCATCTACTGGAAGGCCTGATATGAAACCAAAAAAAAATTTTCTGAGCCTGTAGAAGATGTCCAGATCGGTAATGTTACCTCCAGTTCATGGGGGCATCATCTACTGGAAGGCATATTACGAAATAAAAAAATTTTTTTCCTGTAGAAGACGTACAAGTCGGAAATGTTACCTTCAGGTCATCGGGGAAATATCTACTGAAAGACCTATTACGTAAAAAAAAAAAAAAAAATTTTCTTCCTGTAGAAGATGTCTAGGTCCGTACTATAACCTCCAAGTCGACGGGGCATCATCTACTGGAAAGCATATTACGAAATGAAAAAAAATTTTCTTCCTGTAGAAGATGTACAGGTCCCTACTGTTACCTCCAGGAAGACGGGGCATCATCTACTTGAAGGCATATTACGAAATAAAAAATTTTTCTTCCTGTATATGTCCAGTTCGGTAATGTTACCTCCATGTCATCGGGGAAATATCTACTGAAAGACCTATTACGTAAAAAAAAAAAAAAATTTTTCTTCCTGTAGAAGATGATTAGGTCCCTACTGTTACCCTCCAAGTCGACGGGGCCATCATCTACTGGAAAGCATATTACGAAATAAAAAAAAAAAATTTTTCTTCCTGTGGTAGATATCCAGGTCGATAATGTTACCTCCAGGTCATCGAAGAAATATCTACTGAAAGACCTATATTGTAAAAAAAAAAATTCCTCTTCCTGTAGAATATGTCCAGGTCGATAATGTTCCTCCAGGTGATCGGGGAAATATCTACTGATAGACCAATACGTAAAAAAAAAAAAAAATTTTATTCCTGTAGAAGATGTCTAGGTCCCTACTGTTACCTCCAGGTCATCGGGGAAATATCTACTGAAAGACCTATAACGTAAAAAAAAAAATTCTTCTTCCTGTAGAAGATGTCTAGGTCCTTACTGTTACCTCCAAGTCGACGGGGCATTATCTACCGGAAAGCATATTACGAAATAAAAAAAAAAAATTTCTTCCTGTAGAAGATGTACAGGTCGGTAATTTTACCTCCAGGTCATCGGGGAAATATCTACTGAAAGACCTATTACGTAAAAAAAAAAAAATTTTTCTTCCTGTAGAAGATGTCCAGGTTGATAATGTTACCTCCAGGTGAACGGGGAAATATCTACTGATAGACCAATTACGTAAAAAAAAAAAAAAATTTTCTTCCTGTAGAAGATGTCTAGGTCCCTACTGTTACCTCCAGGTCGACGGGGTATCATCTACTGGAAGGCATATTACGTAATAAAAAAAAAATTTTTCTTCCTGTAGAAGATGTCTAGGTCCCTACTGTTACCTCCAGGTCGGCGGGGCATCATCTACTGGAAGGCATATTACGAAATAAAAAAAAAATTTTTCTTCCTGTAGAAGATGTCCAGGTTGATAATATTACCTCCAGTTCATCGGGGAAATATCTACTGAAATACCTATTACGTAAAAAAAAAAAATTTATTCCTGTAGAAGATGTCTAGGTCCCTACTGTTACCTCCAGGTCGACGGGGCATCATCTACTGGAAGGCCTGATATGAAACCAAAAAAAAAATTTCTGAGCCTGTAGAAGATGTCCAGATCGGTAATGTTACCTCCAGGTCATCGAAGCATCATCTACTGGAAGGCGTATTACGAAATAAAAAAATTTTTTTTCCTGCAGAAGATGTACAAAGGCAGAAATGTTACCTCCAGGTCATCAGGGAAATATCTACTGAAAGACCTATTACGTAAATGAAAAAATAAGTTTCTTCCTGTAGAAGATGTCTAGGTCCGTACTATAACCGCCAAGTCGACGGGGCATCATCTACTGGAAAGCATATTACGAAATGAAAAAAAATTTTTCTTCCTGTAGAAGATGTACAGGTCCCTACTGTTACCTCCAGGAAGACGGGGCATCATCTACTGGAAGGCATATTACGAAATAAATAAATTTTTCTTCCTGTAGATGTCCAGTTCGGTAATGTTACCTCCAGGTCATCGGGGAAATATCTACTGAAAGACCTATTACGTAAAAAAAAAAAAAAATTTTCTTCCTGTAGAAGATGTCCAGGTCGATAATGTTACCTACAGGTCATCGGAGAAATATCTACTGAAAGACCTATATTGTCAAAAAAAAAATTCCTCTTCCTGTAGAAGTTGTCTAGGTCCCTACTGTTACCTCCAGGTCATCGGGGCATCATCTACCGGAAAGCATATTACGAAATAAAAAAAAAAAATTTTTCTTCCTGTAGAAGGTGTCCAGGTTGATAATATTACCTCCAGGTCATCGGGGAAATATCTACTGAAAAACCTATTACATAGAAAAAAAAAATTTTATTCCTGTAGAAGAAAGTCTAGGTACCTACTGTTACCTCCAAGTCGACGGGGCATCATCTACTGGAATGCCGTATATGAAACCAAAAAAAAAATTTTCTGAGCCTGTAGATGTCCAGGTCGATAATGTTACCTCCAGGTCATCGGGGTAAAATCTACTTAAAGACCTATTACGTAAAAAAAAAAAAAATTTTTCTTCCTGTAGAAGATGTTTAGGTCCCTACTGTTACCTCCAAGTCGACGGGGCATCATCTACTGGAAAGCATATTACGAAATAAAAAAAAAAAATTTTTCTTCCTGTGGTAGATATCCAGGTCGATAATGTTACCTCCAGGTCATCGAAGAAATATCTACTGAAAGACCTGTATTGTAAAAAAAAAAAATTCCTCTTCCTGTAGAATATGTCCAGGTCGATAATGTTTCCTCCAGGTGATCGGGGAAATATCTACTGATAGACCAATTACGTAAAAAAAAAAAATTTTATTCCGTAGAAGATGTCTAGGTCCCTACTGTTACCTCCAGGTCATCGGGGAAATATCTACTGAAAGACCTATAACGTAAAAAAAAAAAATTTTCTTCCTGTAGAAGATGTTTAGGTCCCTACTGTTACCTCCAAGTCGACGGGGCATCATCTACTGGAAAGCATATTACGAAATAAAAAAAAAAAATTTTTTTTCCTGTGGTAGATATCCAGGTCGATAATGTTACCTCCAGGTCATCGAAGAAATATCTACTGAAAGACCTGTATTGTAAAAAAAAAAATTCCTCTTCCTGTAGAATATGTCCAGGTCGATAATGTTTCCTCCAGGTGATCGGGGAAATATCTACTGATAGACCAATTACGTAAAAAAAAAAAAAAAAATTTTATTCCTGTAGAAGATGTCTAGGTCCCTACTGTTACCTCCAGGTCATCGGGGAAATATCTACTGAAAGACCTATAACGTAAAAAAAAAAATTCTTCTTCCTGTAGAAGATGTCTAGGTCCTTACTGTTACCTCCAAGTCGACGGGGCATCATCTACCGGAAAGCATATAACGAAATAAAAAAAAAAAAATTTCTTCCTGTAGAAGATGTACAGGTCGGTAATTTTACCTCCAGGTCATCGGGAAAATATCTACTGAAAGACCTATTACGAAAAAAAAAAAAAAATTTTCTTCCCGTAGAAGATGTCCAGGTTGATAATGTGCCCTCCAGGTGATCGGGGAAATATCTACGGATAGACCAATTACGTAAAAAAAAAAAAAATTTTATTCCTGTAGAAGATGTCTAGGTCCCTACTGTTACCTCCAGGTCGACGGGGCATCATCTACCGGAAAGCATATAACGAAATAAAAAAAAAAAATTTTTTTTCCTGTAGAAGATGTCTAGGTCCTACTGTTACCTCCAGGTAGACGGGGCATCATCTACTGGAATGCCTTATATGAAACCAAAAAAAAAAATTTTCTGAGCCTGTAGAAGATGTCCAGATCGGTAATGTTACCTCCAGGTCATCGGGGAAATATCTGCTGAAAGACCTATAATGTAAAAAAAAAAAAAATTTTATTCCTGTAGAAGATGTATAGGTCCCTACTGTTACCTCCAGGTCATCGGGGAATATCTACTGAAAGACCTATTACGTAAATGAAAAGAAAAGTTTCTTCCTGTAGAAGATGTACAGGTCGGTAATGTTACCTCCAGGTCATCGAGGAAATATCTACTGAAAGACCTATTACGTAAAAAAAAAAAATTTTGCTTCCTGTAGAAGATGTCTAGGTCCCTACTGTTACCTCCAGGTCGACGGGGCATCATCTACTGGAAGGCATATTACGAAATAAAAAAAAAAATTTTTCTTCCTGTAGAAGATGTCCAGGTTGATAATATTACCTCCAGGTCATCGGGGAAATATCTACTGAAAAACCTATTACGTAAAAAAAAAAAATTTTATTCCTGTAGAAGATGTCTAGGTCCCTACTGTTACCTCCAGGTCGACGGGGCATCATCTACTGGAAGGCCTGATATGAAACCAAAAAAAAAAATTTTCTGAGCCTGTAGAAGATGTCCAGATCGGTAATGTTACCTCCAGGTCATCGAAGCATCATCTACTGGAAGGCGTATTACGAAATAAAAAAATTTTTTTTCCTGCAGAAGATGTACAAAGGCAGAAATGTTACCTCCAGGTCATCAGGGAAATATCTACTGAAAGACCTATTACGTAAATGAAAAGAAAAGTTCATCCTGTAGAAGATGTCTAGGTCCCTACTGTTACCTCCAAGTCGACGGGGCATCATCTACTGGAAGGCCTGATATGAAACCAAAAAAAAAATTTTCTGAGCCTGTAGAAGATGTCCAGATCGGTAATGTTACCTCCAGGTCATCGAAGCATCATCTACTGGAAGGCGTATTACGAATAAAAAAAATTTTTTTTCCTGCAGAAGATGTACAAAGGCAGAAATGTTACCTCCAGGTCATCAGGGAAATATCTACTGAAAGACCTATTACGTAATGAAAAGAAAAGTTTCTTCCTGTAGAAAATGTCTAGGTACCTACTGTTTCCTCCAAGTCGACGGGGCATCATCTACTGGAAGGCCTGATATGAAACCAAAAAAAAAATTTTCTTCCTGTGGTAGATATCCAGGTCGATAATGTTACCTTTAGGTCATCAGGGCATCATCTACTGGAAGGCATATTACGAAATAAAAAAATTTTTTTTCCTGTAGAAGATGTCCAGATCGGTAATGTTACCTCCAGGTCATCAGGGAAATATCTACTGAAAGACCTATTACGTAATGAAAAGAAAAGTTTCTTCCTGTAGAAGATGTCTAGGTCTCTACTGTTACCTCCAGGTCGACGGGGCATCATCTACTGGAAGGCATATTACGAAATAAAAAAAAAAAATTTTTCTTCCTGTAGAAGGTGTCCAGGTTGATAATGTTACCTTTAGGTCATCAGGGCATCATCTACTGGAAGCATATTACGAAATAAAAAAATTTTTCTTCTGTAGATGTCCAGTTCGGTAAAGTTACCTCCAGGTCATCGGAGAAATATCTACTGAAAGACCTATTACGTAAAAAAAAAAAAAAAATTCTTCTTCTGTAGAAGATGTCTAGGTCCGTACTATAACCTCCAAGTCGACGGGGCATCATCTACTGGAAAGCATATTACGAAATGAAAAAAAATTTTTCTTCCTGTAGAAGATGTACAGGTCCCTACTGTTACCTCCAGGAAGACGGGGCATCATCTACTGGAAGGCATATTACGAAATAAAAAAATTTTTCTTCCTGTAGATGTCCAGTTCGGTAATGTTACCTACAGGTCATCGGGGAAATATCTACTGAAAGACCTATTACGTAAAAAAAAAAATTTTTCTTCCTGTAGAAGATGTCTAGGTCCCTACTGTTACCTCCAAGTCGACGGGGCATCATCTACTGGAAAGCATATTACGAAATAAAAAAAAATTTTTCTTCCTGTGGTAGATATCCAGGTCGATAATGTTACCTCCAGGTCATCGAAGAAATATCTACTGAAAGACCTATAATGTAAAAAAAAAAATTTTTCTTCCTGTAGAAGATGTTTAGGTCGATAATGTTACCTCCAGGTCATCGGGGAAATATCTACTGATAGACCTATCACGTAAAAAAAAAAAATAAATTTTCATCCTGTAGAAGATGTCAAGGTCCCTACTGTTACCTCCAGGTCATCGGGGAAATATCTACTGAAAGGCTTATTGCGTAAAAAAAAAAATGTTCTTCCTGTAGAAGATGTCCAGGTCAATAATGTTACCTCCAGGTCATCGGGGAAATATTTACTGAAAGATCTATTACGTAAAAAGAAAAAACATTTTCTTCCTGTAGAAAATTTACAGGTCCCTACTGTTACCTCCAGGAAGACGGGGCATCATCTACTGGAAGGCATATTACGAAATGAAAAAAATTTGTTTCCTGTAGAAGATGAACAAGTCGGAAATATTACCTTCAGGTCATAGGGAAAATATCTACTAAAAGACCTATCACGTAAACAAAAAAAAAAATTTTTTTCTTCCTGTAGAGGTTGTCTAGGTCCCTACTATAACCTCCAAGTCGACGGGGCATCATCTACTGGAAAGCATATTACGAAATGAAAAAAAGATTTTTCTTCCTGAGGAAGATGTCCAGGTCGGTAAAGTTACCTCCAGGTCATCGGGGAAATATCTACTGAAAGACCTATTACGTAAAAAAAAAAAAAATTTTTTTCCTGTAGAAGATGTCCAAGTCGATAATGTTACCTACAGATCATCGAGGAAATATCTACTTAAAGACCTATCATGTAAAAAAAAAAAAAAATTTTTCTTCCTGTAGAAGATGTCTAGGTCTCTACTGTTACCTCCAGATCGACGGGGCATCATCTACTGGAAGGCCTGATATGAAACCAAAAAAAATTTTCTGAGCCTGTAGAAGATGTCTAGATCGGTAATGTTACCTCCAGTTCATGGTCGCATCATCTACTGGAAGGCATATTACGAAATAAAAAAATTTTTTTTTTTGTAGAAGATGTACAAGTCGGAAATGTTACCTTCAGGTCATCGGGGAAATATCTACTGAAATTCCTATAACGTAAAAAAAAAGAAAAAAATTTTCTTCCTGTAGAAGATGTCTAGGTCCCTACTATACCTCCAAGTCGACGGGGCATCATCTACTGGAAAGCATATTACGAAATAAAAAAAATTTTTCTTCCTGTAGAAGATGCACAGGTCGGTAATGTTACCTCCAGGTCATCGGGGAAATATCTACTGAAAGACCTATATTGTAAAAAAAAAAATTCTTTTTCCTGTAGAAGATGTCTAGGTCCCTACTGTTACCTTCAAGTCGACGGGGCATCATCTACTGGAAAGCATATTACGAAACAAAAAAAAAAATTTTTCTTCCTGTAGAAGATGTCTAGGTCGATAATGTTACCTCCAGGTCATCGGGGAAAAATCTACTGATAGACCTATCACGTAAAAAAAAAAAAAAAATTTTCATCCTGTAGAAGATGTCAAGGTCCCTACTGTCACCTCCAGGTCATCGGGTAAATATCTTCTGAAAGGCTTATTGCGTAAAAAAAAAAATGTTCTTCCTGTAGAAGATGTTCAGGTCAATAATGTTACCTCCAGGTGATCGGGAAATATCTACTGATAGACCAATTACGTAAAAAAAAAAAAATTTTTCTTCCTGTAGAGGTTGTCTAGGTCCCTACTATAACCTCCAAGTCGACGGGGCATCATCTACTGGAAAGCATATTACGAAATGAAAAAAAGATTTTTCTTCCTGAGGAAGATGTCCAGGTCGATAATGTTACCACCAGGTCATCGGGAAAATATCTACTGAAAGACCTATTACGTAAAAAAAAAAACATTTTCTTCCTGTAGAAGATGTACAGGTCCCTACTGTTACCTCCAGGAAGACGGGGCATCATCTACTGTAAGGCATATTACGAAATAAAAAAATTTTTCTTCCTGTAGATGTCCAGTTCGGTAATGTTACCTCCAGGTCATCGGGGAAATATCTACTGAAAGACCTATTACGTAAAAAAAAAAAAAAAAATTTTTCTTCCTGTAGAAGATGTCTAGGTCTCTACTGTTACCTCTAGATCGACGGGGCATCATCTACTGGAAAGCATATTACGAAATAAAAAAAAATTTTTCTTCCTGTGGTAGATATCCAGGTCGATATCATCTACTCGGCATCATCTACTGGAAGGCATATTACGAAATAAAAAAATTTTTCTTCCTGTAGATGTCCAGTTCGGTAAAGTTACCTCCAGGTCATCGGGGAAATATCTACTGAAAGACCTATTACGTAAAAAAAAAAAAAAAATTTTCTTCCTGTAGAAGATGTCTAGGTCCGTACTATAACCTCCAAGTCGACGGGGCATCATCTACTGGAAAGCATATTACGAAATGAAAAAAAATTTTTCTTCCTGTAGAAGATGTACAGGTCCCTACTGTTACCTCCAGGAAGACGGGGCATCATCTACTGGAAGGCATATTACGAAATAAAAAAATTTTTCTTCCTGTAGATGTCCAGTTCGGTAATGTTACCTACAGGTCATCGGGGAAATATCTACTGAAAGACCTATTACGTAAAAAAAAAAATATTTTATTCCTGTAGAAGATGTCTAGGTCCCTACTGTTACCTCCAGGTCGACGGGGTATTATCTACTGGAAGGCCTTATATGGAACCAAAAAAAAAATTTTCTGAGACTGTAGAAGATGTCCAGATCGGTAATGTTACCTTCAGTTCATGGTCGCATCATCTATTGGAAGGCATTTTACGAAATAAAAAAAATTTTTTTCCTGTAGAAGATGTCCAAGCGATAGTACCTACAGATCATCGAGGAAATATACTTAAAGACCTATCATGTAAAAAAAAAAAAAAATTTTCTTCCTGTAGAAGATGTCTAGGCTCTACTGTACCTCCAGATCGAAGGGGCATCATCTATGGAAGGCCTGATATGAAACCAAAAAAAAATTTTCTGAGCGGTAGAAGAGTCAGATCGGTAATGTTACCTCCAGTTCATGGTCGCATCATACTGGAAGGCATATTACGAAATAAAAAAATTTTTTTTTTGGTAGAAGATGTACAAGTCGGAAATGTACCTTCAGGTCATGGGGAAATATCTATGAAATTCCTATAACGTAAAAAAAAGAAAAAAATTTTTCTTCTGTAGAAGATGTCTAGGTCCCTACTATACCTCCAAGTCGACGGGGCATCATCTACTGGAAAGCATATTACGAAATAAAAAAAAATTTTTCTTCCTGTAGAAGATGCACAGGTCGGTAATGTTACCTCCAGGTCATCGGGGAAATATCTACTGAAAGACCTATATTGTAAAAAAAAAATCTTTTTCCTGTAGAAGATGTCTAGGTCCCTACTGTTACTTCAAGTCGACGGGGCCATCATCTACTGGAAAGCATATTACGAAACAAAAAAAAAAAAATTTTCTTCCTGTAGAAGAGTCTAGGTCGATAATGTTACCTCCAGGTCATCGGGGAAAAATCTACTGATAGACCTATCACGTAAAAAAAAAAAAAAATTTTCATCCTGTAGAAGATGTCAAGGTCCCTACTGTCACCTCCAGGTCATCGGGTAAATATCTTCTGAAAGGCTTATTGCGTAAAAAAAAAAATGTTCGTGCTGTAGAAGATGTTCAGGTCAATAATGTTACCTCCAGGTGATCGGAGAAATATCTACTGATAGCAATTACGTAAAAAAAAAAATTTTTCTTCCTGTAGAGGTGTCTAGGTCCCTACTATAACCTCCAAGTCGACGGGGCATCATCTACTGGAAAGATATACGAAATGAAAAAAAGATTTTTCTTCCTGAGGAAGATGTCCAGGTCGATAAGTTCCACCAGGTCATCGGGAAAATATCTCTGAAAGACCTATACGTAAAAAAAAAACATTTTCTTCCTGTAGAAGATGTACAGGTCCCTACTGTTACCTCCAGGAAGACGGGGCATCATCTACTGTAAGGCAATTACGAAATAACAAAATTTTTTCTTCCTGTAGATGTCCAGTTCGGTATGTTACTCCAGGTCATCGGGGAAATATCTACTGAAAGACCTATTACGTAAAAAAAAAAAAAAAAATTTTCTTCCTGTAGAAGTGTCTAGGTCTCTACTGTTACCTCTAGATCGACGGGGCATCATCTACTGGAAAGCATATTACGAAAGAAAAAAAAATTTTCTTCCTGTGGTAGATATCCAGGTCGATCATCTACTCGGCATCATCTACTGGAAGGCATATTACGAAATAAAAAAATTTTTCTTCCTGTAGATGTCCAGTTCGAAAGTTACCTCCAGGTCATCGGGGAAATATCTAATGAAAGACTATTACGTAAAAAAAAAAAAAAAAATTTTCTTCCTGTAGAAGATGTCTAGGTCCGTACTATAACCTCCAAGTCGACGGGGCATCATCTACTGGAAAGCATATACGAATGAAAAAAAATTTTTCTTCCTGTAGAGATGTACAGGTCCTACTGTACCCAGGAGGACGCGGGCATCATCTACTGGAAGGCATATTACGAAATAAAAAAATTTTTCTTCCTGTAGAGTCCAGTTCGGTAATGTACCTACAGGTCATCGGGGAAATATCTACTGAAAGACTATTACGTAAAAAAAAAAATATTTTATTCCTGTAGAAGATGTCTAGGTCCCTACTGTTACCTCCAGGTCGACGGGGTATTATCTACTGGAAGGCCTTATATGGAACCAAAAAAAAATTTTCTGAGACTGTAGAAGATGTCCAGATCGGTAATGTTCCCTTCAGTTCTGGTCGCATCATCTATTGGAAGGCATTTTACGAAATAAAAAAAATTTTTTTCCTGTAGAAGATGAACAAGTCGGAAATGTTACCTACGGGTCATCGGGGAAATATCTACTGAAATTCCTATTACGTAAAAAAAAAAAAAAAAATTTTCTTCCTGTAGAAGATGTCTAGGTCCCTACTATAACCTCCTAGTCGACGGGGCATCATCTACTGGAAAGCATATTACGAAATGAAAAAAAGATTTTTCTTCCTGGGAAGATGTCCAGGCGATAATGTTACACCAGGTCATCGGGGAAAATATCTACTGAAAGACTATTACGTAAAAAAAAAACATTTTCTTCCTGTAGAAGATGTACAGGTCCTACTGTACCTCCAGGAAGAGGGGCATCATCTACTGTAAGGCATATTACGAAATAAAAAAATTTTTCTTCCTAGATGTCCAGTTCGGTAATGTTACCTCCAGGTCATCGGGGAAATATCTACTGAAAGACCTATTACGTAAAAAAAAAAAAAAATTTTTCTTCCTGTAGAAGATGTCTAGGTCTCTACTGTTACTCTAGATCGAGGGCATCATCTACTGGAAAGCATATTACGAAATAAAAAAAAATTTTTCTTCCTGTGGTAGATATCCAGGTCGATCTCATCTACTCGGCATCATCTACTGGAAGGCTATTACGAATAAAAAATTTTCTTCCTGTAGATGTCCAGTCGGTAAAGTACCTCCAGGTCATCGGGGAAATATCTACTGAAGACCTATTACGTAAAAAAAAAAAAAAATTTTCTTCCTGTAGAAGATGTCTAGGTCCGTACTATAACCTCCAAGTCGACGGGGCATCATCTACTGGAAAGCATATTACGAAATGAAAAAAAATTTTTCTTCCTGTAGAAGATGTACAGGTCCCTACTGTTACCTCCAGGAGACGGGCATCATCTACTGGAA
>JANSJX010000219.1:0-47969 GCA_026168455.1 Theocolax elegans | reverse complement strand
CTTGAATTCAAATTCGATATTTACACAGTACCTTGATAGATAGTGCACATATGAAGGACGCATATCCCATTACAACGTCTCAAATCCGACTCCCAAGTACTTGTAAAATAATTTTTTCTCCGATTTTCTTAATTTCTATATAAGTCTTTCGAAATAGTTTAGGTGATAGCCTCAAATGCAAAAATCTGCCATCATATTTTCATCCCACCTTCCCTGGTATCGAGTTTCCAGACTTTAATGTCTTGGTGAAAACGTTCACCTGCTCTCACGAACGTGTCCCAATTCTCTGGAAATTTATCAAGATGTGAATGTAGAAAATGCAATTTTAAATTCATTAAGCATCCAATTTTTGAAAGCTCTTCAACATTTCTGAAACAATTTCCTTATACCGTGGGGTTTTTTTCGTTTCCCAAAAAGTTTTCTGCAACTGCTTGGAAACTAAGCCAAGCTGTTCTCTCTACTTCATTCATTGTACTACTGAAAATTGTATCTTTGAACATAGTTCGAATTTGCGGTCCATCAAAACACTCCTTCTTTTATTTTAGCATCAGAAATCTTTGGAAACTTTTTGCGTAAGTACTGAAAACATTGACCAGTTTTATCCAGAGCTTTGACGAATTGCTTCATGAGTCCAAGTTTTATATGGAGAGGTGGAATCAAGATTTTTGTTGGATCTACTAAAGGATTCGTGAATGATGTTTCGTGAACCAGGATCGAATGAGGTCTTACAGGCCATTCAATTTTTTTGTAATGATTCTGTCGATCTCTACTATCCCACAAGCAAAGGTAGCAAGGGTTTTTTGTGAAACCAGATTGATTGACGATATAGAGAACTTTTCAATTTCGAGATAGATTAACGTAACAATTGGGCTCCGCAAATCATTTGTAACTCATGCAAGCTGATGCTATATCGTTGGAAAAAAACAAAATGTAAATGTCAGTATGTTGTTCCAGCAACATGGAAAGAACCGTGCAGTAAAAATGATTGTTACTTTTGTGTGAATGCTATAAAAGGCTTCAATACGAAAAATAAGCACAAAATCACTTACATAACTGTTCCATCCGTAACGCAACCAATTTTAGCTAATTCAATACGGAGTATACAAATGAATACTAGTGCATGTGAAGATCCTGAAAAAATGGAAGTTGACGAAGACTCTGCCGAAGAGTGTAATTTGAAAGTGATGAAAATGATATTAGTGAAGAAGAATACATTCCCCACAACGAAAAATCCAAAGTTCCTGCACTAGTCTCACAGTTGGAATTAAATGATCTAGTTCGAGATTTAGGATTACCTAAAGATGGTGCAGAGTACCTAGCATCATTTTTTCAAGGAAAGAATCTTCTACAGCAGCATACGAAAGTTTCTTTTTATCGAGATCGAGACCGAGATTTTCGTAAATATTTTGCAAAGGACGAAGTTTCGTCGCTGGTATATTGCACAGATGTAAAAGGACTTATTAATGGATTGAAGGAAAATTGCTATAAATCCGAAGATTGGAGACTTTTTATAGATTCTTCGAAACGAAGTATAAAGGCCGTTTTACTCACAATACGAATGTGTATGCACCAGTTCCAATAGCTCACTCAACTGTCATGGAGGAAAAATACGAAAGTATGGAAGTACTGCTAGAAAAAATCGATTACATGCATCATCAATGGCAGATTTGTGGAGATTTAAAAATTATAACGTTGCTTCTTGGACAACAATCTGGTTTCACAAAAAACCCTTGCTACCTTTGCTTGTGGGATAGTAGAGATCGACAGAATCATTACAAAAAATTGAATGGCCTGTAAGAACCTCATTCGATCCTGGTTCACGAAACATCATTCACGAATCCTTAGTAGATCCAACAAAAATCTTGATTCCACCTCTCCATATAAAACTTGGACTCATGAAGCAATTCGTCAAAGCTCTGGATAAAACTGGTCAATGTTTTCAGTACTTACGCAAAAAGTTTCCAAGATTTCTGATGCTAAAATAAAAGAAGGAGTGTTTGATGGACCGCAAATTCGAACTATGTTCAAAGATACAATTTTCAGTAGTACAATGAATGAAGTAGAGAGAACAGCTTGGCTTAGTTTCCAAGCAGTTGCAGAAAACTTTTGGGAAACAGAAAAACCCCACGGTATAAGGAAATTGTTTCAGAAATGTTGAAGAGCTTTCAAAAATTGGGATGCTAATGAATTTAAAATTGCATTTTCTACATTCACATCTTGATAAATTTCCAGAGAATCTTGGACACTTCAGTGAAGAGCAGGGTGAACGTTTTCACCAAGACATTAAAGTCATGGAACTCGATACCAGGGAAGGTGGGATGAAAATATGATGGCAGATTTTTGTTGGATGCTTAAGAGAGATACACAAAGGAAAGGTAAAAAGCGCAAAAAAAATCCTTTGCACAGGTCTTTTGAAGAAAAGAGAACACGTTATAGCAGCAAAAAGGAAACGTGTAATATTTGTTTTACAATTTTAAAACAGTTATTCTACCTTAAAATATCAGCCCTTATCAGGGCTACATGATGTACAAAATCCGCTCGAGCAACCTCCTCGTGGTGTACATCGGGTCATGCTAATGCCGACGGTCACAGTCTCCATTGAATGCAGTTGTTCAATCATGTGCGATACGCTTATGGAGCGAGAAATGCTCATTATGCACAGTAAACTTAAACTGACTGACATTTATGAATACTAATTTTCTGAACTTACACATTTTTTTAGCGATTACTATTTGACCTTCAAATGACTTTGACCCTGACATGATGGAGTCAAAAAACATCGGATTCGAATTCAGCGACCCCGAAACATATCGATAGAGTATTTTTTCCGCTTGGGCGGTTTTTTGTCAATTTGACCTTGAAATGACCTTGACCCTGACATGATGGAGTCAACAAACATCGGATTCGAATTCAGCGACCCCGAAAACATATAGATGCAGCATTTTTTTCCGCTTGGGCGGTTTTTTGTCAATTTGTCCTTGAAATGACTTTGACCCTGACATGATGGGCTCAAACAGAAGCCGGATTCGGATTCAGCGACCCCGAAAACATATAGATAGAGAATTTTTTTCCGCTTGGGCGGTTTTTTGTCAATTTGTCCTTGAAATGACCTTGACCCTGACGTGATGGGCTCAAACAGAAGCCGGATTCGGATTCAGCGGGTCAAAATACTATAGGATATGAAGGTCTCCTCTTCAGGTCAGAAAATTTTTTTTTTTTTTGTGTGGCTGTGTTATTTATATTCTGTTCAATATTTTCACTATAGTGGACATTTTTTTGTTGTGTGTTGCAGGAAGTTTGAGTTCTAATTTTCTTTACTAGAATATTTTTTTTGGAAATTTCCTTAGGGTCTGGTATATAATTATTAGTGTATTGTAAAGTAATAACGGTAGTATTTATCTCTTATTTGGTAGATCTTTTTCCACATTTCTTTACATAGGGTTGGATTAGTTAAACTTGTTAGACATTTATTCCATGAATCTGTTTTACTTTTAATTAATGTTCTTTTTGCTTTGGCTCTGTTCTTTTTAAAGGCAATTTGGTGTTTAAGAGTTTTGTTCTTTTTGTTTTTGTTAAAGGCTTTATGACTTCTTCTATGAGATATTTTGCTATTTTAGATTGTTATATAAAGTTATAGTTTAGTAAAATATACATATCTGAATTCAAAGTTATTTAAAGCATTGATAAATAATTACGGTGCATTTAACTTATTGGATGAAATTATGATTTTAGGAGCTGAATTTGGATGAAAATGTACAAATAGAAAAGTGTAAAATTGAAGAAAACAGCAGAAAAGAGGAACCGAAAGAACAAAAAGCAGCAAAAAAGCAAAGTGAGAGAAAGGCAAAGCAGCAAAAAAAAGCTTCAATGAAAAGAAAAACTGCTGAGGCTGAAAACACAGAGAGCAAGAAGACGAGAGGAATCACACGCAAGAGAGTCATAAAGAAAAAACTCGATGAGAATTATGAATATTTTTAATAATTAATTAATTTAATAATGCATTGTTAAATATTACGTTTAATTATATTGATTTATTTAAAGTAGCAATATTGTAAATTTTTATTCTTTAATTAAAGTGCATAGGAACCAATTATTTACTAATTGTCCAATTTTTATTGTAAACTCAATACGAAATAGATAAGTTATAAAGATTTACCTTGAAAAATCAAAAAATTTTGAACGAACACTTGGATGATATAGAAGAAGCTGACCAAGCGATTTTTAACAGTAATTAATAATCACTTTTCATCGGTGATGATTAGGTGCAAAATTGATTCTTGCTACTGCACGAAAATCTCAATCATTAAATAAAAAATTCGCGCTCATTATTCAATTAAAGCAAGCAGAAGAACGTTATACAAAGGTTTTTTGAAAGTCAACCCAGTATTAATTAAATATATAGGGATACCAGATTTTATCTACTTCTTTCAATATCAGCATTATACTTAAGATATTGAATTAAAAATCTAAAAAATACATATGGGCAATTCAAAACAAAAGCGAAGGCACGACGTTTTGATTTTTTCATGAAAAATAATTTTTTTAATAATTGACAATTTTTAATAATAATCCAAATTGAAAAATCGATTTAAAAATCTAAAAAAACATGGGTATGCTGTTTAAAACATTCCTAAGGGCATAACGTTCAGGATTTTTTCAAAAATTCATTCTTTTCTTTGTAAAATAATATAAAAAATGTTCATTTTTGAGTCCGACCTCCTTAACATCTCATTAAAGTTATTTTCAATCTGCTAATTAAATCATTGTTATACTGATAAATTTTATTCATTTTTTTTACAAACTTAAGGAGATATAGCCAAATTATAGGGATCTACTTTTAAAAGCTCAAAAATTTTTATCAATAATTAACTAAAAATCTGAAAAAATTCATGCGAGCTTCTAAAATGCTATAAAAGAAGCTAACAGAACGATTTTTTCAAAATAATTAATTTAAGATTAATTGAATATTATTAATCATTTTTCATCGGTAATGATAAAGTATAAAATTAATTTTTGCGGCTGTTCAAAAATTTCAAGCACTTAGAGGTAAAAAATTTTTTTAAATTCACACGCACTTCTCAAATCAAGTAGAAGAGCGTTACAGAGAAATTTTTTTGAATAAGTCAAACCATTGTTAATTAAAAAATAAATAAATATTGCAATTTTTCAGTTTTACATCTCCTTAACAAGCTTTATATATGCGTATATCTATGCCCGTGGGTATGTAAGGAGAATGAAATCTAAAATTTCATGAAATTAAAGATGATATTTAGCCTCATAATATAAAAATTTTAAATGCATTACGAATGCATACTCAATAATCCACATCAACTAAATTAACATTATTAAATGAATTCATTTATTTAAAAAATACAGTTGATTGATGATTAAAAAAACTATATACAAGCGACATCTTTCCAACGACGGTAATTATACATTACCATACGAATTGTTAAATACAAATTAGGTTATCTACATTATCGATATATTGATGCTGTTTCCCCCCTCTCCTAAAACTAACTACTACCTCTCATTGGTGGGAGCTCTGAAAAATGAAAGCCTCTGATTGGTGGGAGTTTCCAACTGTGGGAGAAATGTCCGTGACTCAAAAAATGCTATCGGCTGTATTTCTAATTGTACTTTTCAAAAATGCAAGAAATTTTAATTGTACCCTCTTAGTTTTTGAGAAAAAAAATGCCAAAGTATGGGAATATTGAAAGGTCGGTTACTCGTTTTAGAATCACTTTTACGTCAACGTAGGCGCCCAAAAAAAATTGTACCTTTTTCGTACTTAATTGTACCACCCTCACTTTTCCGAAAAAATAACGGTATAACGCAAAAATATTAAAAAAGCAATATCGTCTGATTGACAGTCCGTTTTCAGCTACTGCGCATGCGCGGCCAACGGAAGTGCGAGATTCGCATACACACGATCTTTTCAACCGCACAAGATTTTAAAATCGTAAAATAGGGAAAAAATGCATGGGAGGCATTGATAAAATATCCATCGTCGCATTATTATTATTAATTACCAGAATTTGTGGAAAAAGTAATTGTACCCTCCGAATCATTGATATTTAACTCTTCCATGAGTAAATTAAAAAATGTACATTATCTGTACGTAATTGTACAATCGTCAAACTTTGTATTTATTAATGGGAATCAATTAGAAACAATAGTAAATAATTACCTGAACGAACGGGCGCACTATGCGCATGTGCGGTTGTGACGCCTATGAAGTCAAGCGTTTTAAAAACGCGAAAAAAGCAAGTAACGCTCGGTTATTTGACCTTGTAACCCCGTTTTTTGGTTATAATCCTAAAGAAGATGCATTATTATAAGGCTTTTATAGTTTTTTCATAAAAAAAGTCAAAAGTGTTTATTATTTATGAGGGTTATGTGGGTATTTGAGACTTATATAGACAGTCGTCTATAACTCTTTTGGGTTGAAAAATTGAGAAGTAAGTACGGCCCCGTCTTAGTCAATAACCTGAGGGATTGTTTATTTTTAAAAACATAAAGCAAATCAATAATAAAGAGTTCAGATAAATACCTTTCCATATAATTATATATATATATATATATAAATAATATTATATACGTAATTTAATATATATATATATAAATATTATTATTATTTTATATTATATTATAATTATTTAATTATTTTTGCTCAAATTTAATGTGTAAACCAACAAACTAATGATGGTACAATTAAGAACAAATGAAAAAGAATATTTAATACGTCTGTTAATTGTTAAACAGCTGTTGTGCACGCTGCTTTCAACGTTTCCACCTGTAACCTGACAATAACTTTTTTTTTCTCAAAATCTCAGGTGGTACAATTAATTTTTCTGTAAAGTTTATTAAATATAAATAAAAATACATCGTTAACTATTTTTTTCAGAGTCATTATACCAACTTTCACGTTTCTTTGAATTTTAAATCGCCCGCCTTTTCGTACGCCACAACTGCGCATGCGCGATGCCCATGCTTGCCCCAGATTATTATTTAATTATCTCTGCTCAAATTTAATGTGTAAACCAACAAACTAATGATGGTACAATTAAGAACAAATAAAAAAGAATATTTTATTTATCTTTTATTGTTAAACAGCAGTTGTACACGCTGCTTCTAACGTTTCCACCTGTAACCTGTCAATAACTTTTTTTTTCTCAAAATCTCAGGTGGTACAATTAATTTTTCTGTAAAGTTTATTAAATATAAATATAAATACATTTTTAACTATTTTTTTCAGTCATTATACCAACTTTCACGTTTCTTTGAATTTTAAATCACCCGCCTTTTCGTACGCCACAACTGCGCATGCGCGATGCCCATGCTTGCCCCCTGGTTATTATTTAATTATCTCTGCTGAAATTTAATGTGTAAACCAACAAACTAATGATGGTACAATTAAGAACAAATAAAAAAGAATATTTAATTTGTCTTTTTATTGTTAAACAGCTGTTGCACACGCTGCTTCCAACGTTTCCACCTGTAACCTGACAATAACTTTTTTTTTCTCAAAACCTCAGGTGGTACAATTAAATTTTCTGTAAAGTCTATGAAAGATAAATGAATATACATCGTTGACTATTTTTTATAACATCTTTCGAGCATTTTTAGGCACGACCGCTACACGGGAAAGCCTTATATTTTCATCATCGCAAAATGTGTGATGCATCAAAATATACTAGATAATAGTTTGTAAGAGAAATTTATGTGTACTAAAATTCATTTAAGGCCCTCCCTAAAATGTATGTATGGATGTATGTATGTATGTACCCTGTTGAAAAGACCTTATAAAATCCGATAAAATAATGGCACATTGAATCGGGATGCCGATAAAAATTTTATAGTAATATATCGGGCGATTTCTTTTTTATCGGTACCTATAATGAAATCCTCACAGCTACGAATCACAAGTTCCGAAATTTAGTTTTTATAAGTTTTACCTGGTAAAAGATATATCAGTTTCTATGAGACTAATAAATTTATAGGCTTTTATAGAGATATGCTCATTTAATTATTTATAGAAATCTATTCACTTTACCAATATGAATTCAGAATCGGCATATATCGTAATAATTTGATTGAAAAATTATAAGCCTATATAGAAGTTTTACTACATGAATTACACAAGTGCATCCAAGAAAATATTAATCGGGTTCTATAATAAAAGAAATGACTATGAAAAGATTATAGTTCATACACATTTCCCGATAAAAAATTTAATAAGTTCTTATCATGGAAATACTGTATATGTTTATATCTTTTTTTGCTTTTAATAGTAGGTTTATAATTCGATTCTATAAGGAATTCCGGGTGCAAAAACCTCATGCCATACTATACAATAAATGCTTATAGTATTTTATAAGATAAACCTCACAAAAGAAAAAAAAATTTTATAGTACAATATGATGACCAACAAAATAAATGGGCGGTTCGTTTACCGGATCGTATGAGCTGAGACATCCATAAATACAATCTTAATCAAATCGCTAATCGCGTTCAACCAGGCATTTCCGTATTTATTATTTATAACAAATAGGCATGTATCGGGTTTTCGAGTATTTGACGCATTCGTGTGCATTGAATTAATAAGGTTCTATAAGGCTTTTCACTATATTGTCCACTAACAGCTATCGGTGTCTACCGTTAAATTCCATAATTTTAAACCAACCAATACAGTTCTTTTATAAGGTTCTACGAGGATCGACGCATGTATTAGGCATACGACCTATCGGGTACTAACGGCTGCGCCAGCAATAACAAATCTTAATCAAATCGCTAATCGCATTCTACCAGGCAATTCCATATTTATTATTTATAACAAATAGGCATGTATCGGGTTTTCGAGTATTTGACGTATTCGTGTGCATTGAATTGATAAGGTTCTATAAGGCTTTTCACTATATTGTCCACTAACAGCTATCGGTGTCTACCGTTAAATTCCATAATTTTAAACCAACCAATACAGTTCTTTTATAAGGTTTTACGAGGATCGACGCATGTATTGGGCATACGATCTATTCGTTACTACCGGCTGCGCCAGTAATAACAAATCTTAATCAAATTGCTAATCCCATTCTACCAGGCAATTCCGTATTTATTATTTATACCAAATAGGCATGTATCCGGTTTTCGACAGTTTGACGTCTTTATAAGGTTTTACGAGGTTCGACGCATGTAAGGGACAGACGGACTATCGGGTTGTATCGGCTGCGCCAACAATAATACGAATTACATAAGTATACTTAATTTATTAATGCTGCAGCGATACTCGTGTGACACTTTCATGTATTCTTAGTTTTGTAACCTTTAGTTATAAATGTTTTTCATTGTTATTCTTCATGAAAGTAAAGATAGTGGTTTTCTACAGTGAGCTAGTAATAAACACGAACCCAGACGGAAATTTATTTTTCCAGAAAGAGCTAAGAAAAGCTAATAAATTATATAATCAATTTATAATATGCAGATTTTGGACTCTGTTAATATTTAGTTAGAATTTATAACTTTTATTAGTTCTTCTTAGCTTTTGCTATATTTTATTAGCTTTTAGGTTTTTTTTCAAAAGTAAAAGAAATGTGCGAGTTTAAAAAAGCTAATAACTACTAATAACTTTTTTAAATTATTATACACAGTAAATAAGTATTTAGAATTTTTATGAATATTTACCAATAGCAATCTTTTATTAATAGCTTTGTTTTTTTGCATACATCACTTAGAAACAGCTAAAAACAGTTAAATATAGGAAAATGCAACAGTTACTATTAGTGTCATTTTATCGTTTTTCACGATATTTTCGAAATACAAAAATCTAATAAAACCTAATAAAGCTTAGAAATATTTACGAAATTTTAAAAACAATTAAAAAAATCTTATAAACATCACCAAATTTTTTAAACTATTACTACAGTCCAAAATCCGCACTTTATAAAGTGTTATGAAAATCTAATAAAAGCTAATAACTTTTATTAAGTATTTATAAACATTATTCGCATATGATTATATCCGCTAGGGAAAGAATATTAAATTTAATTTTCAATAAAGTAATCCAATTTTGTTAATCTTTTATATGATTCGATGATTCATGTTAACATTGAAAATAATTCAGAATTTGTTACGGAATTGGTATGTATTCTTTATTTAGCATTCTCTTGTAATAAAGTTTATACTTCATTATTTTTCTAATATGAAAACATATTAACCTATTTTTAGAAAAAATATTTCAATTATCCAATATTTCTATGTGTTCTTAGTAACACCAAAGCCACTTGAGAAATACAAATTTCGCGCCAAAAATGTAATCGACAATTCCGTGTTTATTGTAATACTAAACCGCTCATTTATGTGACAATCCTGATTAAACCCTATAAACGAACCACATAGGTTGCTTGACAATATTAGAATATACCGGTAGATTCGGATAAATAATGCTCGACTTTATAGTGAAATGTCCTATTCAACCCGATAAATTGCAATCATGAAAAATCATTAATTATTTGTAATGCAGATACATGCCTATTCGTTGTAAATAGAAAATACAGCAATACCTCATATAAAATACGATAAACGATTCAATAGCGGTTGCTTCAACGACAGGCGCCCACGTGAAAAAAATTTATAAAGTTTTTATAAAAATTGTATAAAATGAATTGACGATAGAGAAAAAAGCCAACTTCAGTTTGACATCTAACCAACTTCAGTTTAATGTCTTATTCCCGTGAGCTTCGTGCAGCGCGAAACGTTTGCCGTCGTATTTTACTTAATCAAGCAGTTTACCAATAAATTCGTCGCGGAAGTCGTACTTTTAACCTAGATATATGTGGTGCGTCAATTGACAGCATGGAATATTATCGATTTTGAGAATTTAAAATTCAGTCTCGGTAAGGGGAGAGCCGGAATATTGAGACCTGAAGATTCAACTCCGTCTACACTTTTGATCAGATAAGTCCTCCTTTCTCTTGATTTTTAAAAACTTAGCGATTGAGTACATTAGATACTTTGTGTTTTTGTAATATTTTTGTTGCAGGAAAGACGATTTTAAAGGTACGATCAACAGCTTCTCCGTGCGTAGAAGCGTCGGTACGAGTCACCCATCTCCACCGCTGCCAGCTGATGAATTTTGCAGTCCTGTTTTTAAGGTTATATATGTTTATTCCCAAAACTTTAACATTTAAGTTTTGCAAAATTTTTCCCAATTTTCACAAACTTTTCCCAAGTTGCGCAATACGTTTCCCAAAGTTCACAAACTTTTCCCATCCTATAAAATACCGTAAAAAAAATCTTAAAACTTATCTCGAACGTTTTTAATTACTTTATTATTTATCTTTTTCTATTTTAAAATGTTTCAAATTATATTGAGCCTAAAGTGACCGCGTTTTTGTATGTAAATTCCTTTAAAATGTGCTTTAAAGTGTGGTATTTATTTAAAAATTTAAAAAAAATATATTTTTTATGAAAGCCAATCTTATATAAAAATAAATAAAAAAAATTTTATAAAGTTTCTATAAGACCAATTTTTTATACAAATTGTATACAATCCATTTTATACAATTTTTATAAAAACTTTATAAATTTTTTTTACGTGGGCGTAACCGATAAGATCCTGTAATCAAACCGCTGATTTATGTGACAATACTGATTAAACCCTATAAACGAACCACATAGGTTGCTTGACAATATTAGAATATACCGGTAGATTCGGATAAATAATGCTCGACTTTATAGTGAAATGTCCTATTCAACCCGATAAGTTGCAATCATGAAAAATCTATAATTATTTGTAATCCAGGTACATGCCTATTCGTTGTAAATAGTAAATACATCAATACCTCATAAAATACGATAAACGATTCAATAGCGGTTGCTTCTACGACAGGCGTAACCGATAAGATCCTGTAATCAAACCGCTGATTTATGTGACAATACTGATTAAACCCTATAAACGAACCACATAGGTTGCTTGACAATATTAGAATATACCGGTAGATTCGGATAAATAATGCTCGACTTTATAGTGAAATGTCCTTTTCAACCCGATAAATTTCAATAATGAAAAATCATTAATTATTTGTAATGCAGATACATGCCTATTCGTTGTAAATAGTAAATACAGCAGTACCTCATAAAATGCGATAAGCGATTCAATAGCGGTTACTTTTTGACTGGCAAAGCCAGGTACGATGCGTTAGGCAAGCCGCCCATTTCATGCGTCGATCGTCATAAATCCCTATAATGTTACCAGGTAAGTTGTTATATAATATTGAAATATGCTGGTAAGGTCATATAGCCGTTACTTGGCGTTATTGTGAAACGCCCTATTTAACCTTATATTTTTGTATGCTCTATAAGACAATAACTGTTAAAATCCCGATAGAAATCCACTTGTTAAGAATATATCATTTTGTATTACCTGAAATAGAACTATAGATAATTCATTCATGTTCGGGTTTTTCATTATAAAATACTATAAGCTTTAGAGTGAAAAAGCATTGATATATAAGTACGTGAAAGGTGGCAAATCCTTATAATGCCCGGTAAATATAAATACAAAATATTTAAATATAAATGTGTACCCGATATACTCCGATAAACTATTTTATGCTCTTTTATGTTACACGTTTATTCCTATAAAACCTTATAAACAAATTTATTTTTATCGCATTTTATGAGGTGTTCATTATGAAGCCTATAGTTATAAGCTTATTCATTCCGATTCGTATTAAATAATGTATAGCATTCTATCGCAAACTCCGGGTGCAAAAGCCACATGAAGTACGATAAAAAATTTTTTTTTATAGTTTTATATGAGGTTTTTTCAACAGGGTAATAATGTATCAAAGATAACTCAGTCAATTTTTTACCGATTTAGCTGAGATTCACAGGGTAACTTCGTCATAATGTAATTAGATAATGGTCCTATTTTCAGATATATAGCACTGAAACACTTTAAGTTATGGCATTATTTTTAATTCCTTAGAAACGGTTTTGTACCATTATCTTGAAATGTATTAATCCTACATAAAAACTTTATACGGACGAAATGTTCGTCTCAAAATAACAAAACTTTGTTCTATTGTACACATAACGCTCAAAACAATATTTTCGAAGATAAACATAGAAAAACGGTCAAAATAATGAAAAAAGCACAAAAAAACACGTTTTTTCGCAATAAAACGAAATGTATTGTTTTTACTGAAAAACTTTTAATGAACGAAATGTTCGTCTCAAAATAACAAAACTTTTTCCTATTGTATACTTAACGCTCAAAACAATATTTTCGAAGATATACATAGAAAAACGGTGAAACTAATGAAAAAAGCACAAAAAAACACGTTTTTTCGCAATAGAACGAAATGTATTGTTTTTAGTGAAAAACTTTTAACGAACAAAATGTTCGTATTAAAATAATAAACCTTTTTTCTATAATACACTTGACGCTCAAAACAATATTTTCGAAGATAAACATAGAAAATCGGTTAAAGTAATAAAAAAATATGAAAAAACGTTAAAAAGTTGACTTCTATTGTATAATTATTGTTGATGTAATATCATTTTCTTTTATCAGTATTTGTTGTATGTAAGTCTTTAATATCTTTCTCCGGTTCATCATTTTCGTCATCTGATAAATTGCTACACCATCTTGTAAATCTGGTCCAACTATTTCAGAAATATAGTCAAGTGACGCCTTAACCGCCAATTTTTCAGTCTTTCTTGAAGTGTCAAATTTTGTACACCATTCTAAAATTAATTATATTTATGTAAAAAATGAAAAAAAAATATTGAAATTATTATTATTGTTACTAAAAATGATTCCTATCTAACATTTTTATTTTGAAGGCGTACTTTTTTGAAATTCAGGTACCCAACTGGTATGACTTCATCATTTTAATGCACTACACTTTCATACTCATCTTTAAAATAAATTAATTATTTTACAATTATTTTACAAAAAGTAAAAAATTATTTTCTTTTATGCTATAATAAAAACTTACATTACAATACTTTTGATGTACAAAGGACAATTTAAACAAATGTTTTATACTCTCCTTCTCCTTCTCCAAAAATGTTTAAGCCATACATTTCTTTCTAAAAAAATAATATATGTATGTATAAAATAATATACCTGTTAATAGACAATTACATTGTAATCTATCTTTAGATTTTTTAATAATATATTTTAATATAACAATTTCAAAGTATAAATTTTATTTGTACCGTAAAATACAATTTCTATCTAAAAATTCTGAATATATATCTTATGTAGATAAATGCACTTACCACTTTTATAATTTTTCACTGTTTCCACTTGAAAATCTTTATGAAGTTGTGGCCTCAAGTTTTGTTCTATACCGTAATTATAAAATCAAAACAGATTCATAAGCTATTGTCCTAAACTCTTCGTACATAGTGCAATTGAAATTCTCCTTTAAGAAAAATGACCAAAATTGGAAGAGTGTGTTCACCTCTTGTAACTTCTCTATACCAAGTTGTTTACGCTCTGAAATAAAAAGAGATTCCATGAATTCTAAAATGAATGACTTTATGTAAATTTTATGAATAATGAATATAACAACATGATTAATATCAACATGATTTCATTAGCTAAGAAAAGAAAACATATTATAATAATCATCATCACATCAAGAATTTATAACTTAGTTACAAAAAGTAAATTCAAGATTTTTTAATATCTTACCTTTTAAACAACGTGAATGCTATTTATGATGCACTTGTTGAGTGAAATCGTTTACTTTCAATAACAAATGACTATAGGATGTTGCAAAGTTGACAATGATTGCGGAGCACTACCGTAACTACTAGCTAAGAAACCTTTGTTTGAACTTGTATCAGCACTACTTCTGTAAATATAAAATAAAAAGAAAAACCTATTATTATTGTAATAGAAAATAAAGCTAAATATTCAAAACCATAAAAAATATCAGATTAAGTAATAAAAGTTGTTAGAAGATAACACATTAAATATCAGTTAATGGATTGAAAATCTTAATGATGTTCGAAAAACACTTTAATTAATATTGCATAATTACATAATTTAACAATTGTTATATATGTTAAATAAAAATTATGCTGTGCTTAAATTATAAATTTTATAAGCTTATTTCAAAATTAATATCTATATGTAATTTATATATTTACACTGAATATGTTCTCGGTCTTAATAATTATAAGTGCCATTCTTTTAAATTATTGTATTTATTATTACATAATAAGAACTTTAATAGTAAAATAATAAATACAACATCAAATGCAAATTTAATGTAATTTAAAATAAATTAAAAAATGTAATAATAAAATTTTTTGATACAAAATTTTATCGTTCGGTAATAATATGTTACAAACCGTTAATGTATACCAGATCAACCTTGAGAAAGATTAAACGTCGCCTATCCCAATAAAAAACAAGAGGCTCGTGGTTATTGTTGAATGGAACCATTATTGTTCGACTCACTACCATTGTTACTCTTGTATTAAAATTGACTAGTAGGTGAATTACTCCTATAATTCATAATTATCTTATATAATTTATCTTTAAAATTAATTATAATGTATTCTACAATTTAAAATATAAATAAAATGTAAAAAAATAAATATTACTTAGTTATTGACAACTTAATATTTTCAAAAATAAATAAAATATAAATCTTATACAATAAATAAATTCACTAGATAATAAATAAAAATTATTTACCATCCAAAAATAGTTATTATTCTATTATTTTCAAACACTGCCAGTATTAGACAAATACTGGACAAGAAGAATAACTAATATCATACAGTAAAACTACATGAAAATCATATGAAAACTTTGTCTATACGTAATATATATATATATACAGGGTTGTGAGATTTATGATTCGTCAAATCATGAATCCAAAATCAACCTTGGAATTGCAGAATTTGTTGTCTTCAAATCCAAAATCCTTCTGATTAAAGGATTTTCTTTAGTTATAAATACAAAATCCTTTTGATTAAAGGATTTTCTTTAGTTATAAATCCAAAATCCTTTTGATTAAAGGATTTCCTAAATTATAAATCCAAAATCCTTTTGATGTAAGGATTTTCTTTTATTATAAATCCAAAATCCTTTTGATGTAATCTGACTTGTGAATTGGCCCCATTCATAAATCGAAAATCCATATAATTTTTTTGACTTATTGCATCAATTTTTTTACTTATTGTATTGTGCGTTTTTTTACTTGTGGTATCTAGTAGATTGTGCCCTAGTGACCTGGACGTTAAACTCTCGAAAGATTACAGTCACTCAAAATAAAAAAATTGTCTGTATATTAAGAGCAAGACCTATATGATCTTATTACGGCCCGCTGATTCCGAGTCTAAGCTTGATTTGGAGTTATCAAGTTTGAGGTCATTTAAAGTTCAAACTTAGAAAAAATTTTTAAGGAGAGGTGTAAATTTTGTAGAAAGTACATTTTGTACTTCAAATTCCGATATTGGTTTAGATTAAGATAATTTCAGTTGGCGCTATCACGTCAGAATCAAGAGCATTTGAAGGTCAAATTGAGAAGAAACTTTTAAGCGTAAATGACTAAATAATATTTTTATAGTTTTGACAGCCGCTAAATCCGAATCAAATCCGCGTTTAGATCCCATGTGGAAAAATTTTATAAAGTTTATATAAAATTTTTATAAAAACATTATATATTATGATAAATTGCTTTTTTATGTATTTATGTGACAAATAAAAAACTATTTTCTGGGAAGATATAATTTAATGAAAATCATTTATTTGTATAATAAAGTAACATGAGAAAACAGCACATGGAAAAGAAAAATTTAATAATTATTCATATATAAAAATTTTGTATATATTTTATTTTAACAAAACACTTTGAAAATAAAGTAAATATATTTATCATTAAGTGCATATAATTGTATTTTCCCAAGTGAAAATAATTTATAAATTTTTTATAAAAATTTTATAAAATACATTTTATATAGTTTTTATAAAAAATTGGTCGTATAAAAATTGTACAAAAAATACACTTTATAAAATTTTTATAAAAAATATATAAAATGTATTTTATAAAATTTTTATAAAAAATTTATAAATTATTTTCACAAAATACAATTATATGCACTTAATGATAAATATATTTACTTTATTTTCAAAGTGTTTTATTAAAATAAAATATATACAAAAATTTTATATATGGTTAATTATTAAATTTTCTCGTGTTACTTTATTCTACAAATAAATCATTTTCATTAAATTATATCTTCCCAGAAAATAGTTTTTTATTTGTCACATAAATACATAAAAAAAGCAATTTATCATAATATATAATGTTTTAAAAAAATTTTGTAAAATTTTTATAGAACCAAATTTATATAAAAATTTTATACAGTGATTTTATACAAATTTTATATAAACTTTATAAAATTTTTCCACATGGGATCAAAGTTATTTCAAGGACAAATTTACAAAATTTGTAAAAAGTAAATTTTTGACTATATATTCTGATTCCATGACCACTGATTTAAATATATTAAAATGTGTTCTTACAGAGATACTTTCTCAAGTTTTGAGGGTTGCTGTATCCGAATATGAAATCAGTTTGACCTAATCGGGTTTAGATTACTAAAATTTTTAAGTTCTTATTCGGACTGTAATATACAAAAACACATTCCACTGTGTTTTAACTAAAAACCAATAACACAATATTTGAACATTAATGTTTAAAATTATGTAGTACCTTTTAGAAGTATATATGACATTTTTATATCTTTAGTAAAAAATATTAAAAAAAATTTATTGAAAGTAACAAATTTTATAATTTAATGAACAATAATATTCATTATTGCGCTCCAATTTTACTTTATCCCCGGAGGGACTAAAATGCGTTTTTGCTCCCTAAAAAGAGGTCAATAAAGTCAACTTTATTGATTTTCAGAGTGAAAAATAAATTACATATTATAATACGCTTATTTTATAGAATATTATACAAAAATCTATAAAAAATATATATAATTCTATAGGATAAATTACATATTAAATTTTATAATAATTATTTAAATAAATATTATAAAATTTTTATAAAAATTTTATAAAATATTTTCACCCAGGGTGTAAGTATAAAAGAGTAATCTTCTGTACCAAGCACTTTTATTTGTTAAATTGTGTGCACATTCATACACTCTCAAACATACTCTTAAATGTGTAAATTTACACACATTCTCACACGCACACACACAATTACACATTCTCACACGCACACACACACTTACACACACACACACACACACACACACACACACGCACGCACACACACACACACACACACACACACATACACACACACACACACATTCACTCACACATATATTCCCATACTCGCACACATATTCACAAAGTCACACACATTCACACACACATATACGTATTTACGCACTCGCGCATACATACGCACACAAAAGCACTTATAAATAAATTTACCGAACGCACAAATAAGCTCATAAATACCCGCATTAATTGTCACACACGCATCCACATTTGTTTTGTTCTGAATTTATTTCACTAAGCACTAGGTACATTTTACATAACAATTGAAAAGTGTGATATTGCGCCCCGTAAATAGGGAAAGCAAGTAGTATTTTGTGCTCAGTGTAAGAAAAAAGCTTTTAATAACAAAAACGGATTTAAAATTAACAACAATCCAATAAAATTTAAAATTAACAACAATAGTCCAGGTACCTCGAGAATCATTAATAAATCGTATTACAACTATCAAAGGAATTTTATTCGCTTTTACGAGAAAACATAAAATGAATGAAATTAATGATTCGTATATGAAAAAGGAAAAAAATCATCATGATTCTTTTATTCGAAATACGTAAAATTATAAAATCGTCGGTATTTATGATTGTCATCAAAAAAAAAAATTACAAAATCAAACGGATTTTTGACTCGTGAAAAACAAGCTCATAAATTCATTAGTATTTGTGAATCTTAGAAAGAAAAACTCCTAAAGTCACCGGTATTTGCGATTCATTAAAACTAAAAATCCAAAAATCATTAGTATTTATGATTTTCAATAAATATAATCAAAAAATCAAAAGGAGTTGTGATTGTATGTGACAGAAAATACTTGAATCACTTGGATCTTATGATTCGATAAAGTTGAGAATCATAAAATCAAGCGAGATTAGGATTCGCAGTAAATGAAAATCCAAAATTAAAATTGATTATGGTTTTTTAAGGATTCTATTCCTCGAAATGATTCGAGTACTTACAACCCTGTATATATACTGTAACGGTAGACGGTTCACGCGAGACGAAAATCGTACCGATCGCGTGAGTCTACCGTTGAAGACGCGTAAGGCGCATGCGCGAGCGCGTCGGAGAGCCGGTGTGCACGACACACCGGCAGTATCGTTCGAACCTCGAACAACACGGGATCGGCAACATCGTTCGGTTCGCAGCTCGACCTAACGTGAGATCGGTCAAGGCCCCGCGACCTCGAACTGTAGTGAAGGATCGAGAGAGAGAGCAAAGGAAGGTTCGAGAGAGAGAGAGTGAGAAAAAGCGGACATCGAGAGTGCCAATTCGCAGCTCCGAAAAGGCAAGTAAGTCCTGGCCAGGCGTACGCCGTTTCGAAAGTACGACGCGATCCGCGAGCGGCATCGGGATACGCGCGGTACCCCGACGCACCATATCGCCCGGGCGAGAGGCCGGATACTCTCGCCGTGTCTCTCTCTATCGCGTAGGCACGCGTTCGATAAGCCGGAGTGCTCCACACTCCGGCAATAATTTACCCGTATCAGGCCTTCTGCCTAACCAGGTGTTCGATACCTGGTGCAATCTCGTTCCCCCTGAACATATCGAGACGCCGTGTCTCGGAGCGTGGTTTGCGGCGGGCGCACACACACGTACATACTGTATATGCTTGTTTTCTTTTGTTCCCGCGATTATTTACTTGTTTTGATTTAACCGTTATTGGGCCAAGGTTTTAGCATCGCCTTGGCTCGCCCCGGCATAATTTGTAAGCTTATGTACCCTAGTATTTTTTAGTCATTTAGAATAAATTGAACTGACATTTTAGTCGCGAGTGTCGATTCATTAACCCCGCGAGTAGTTCCTATCCCAAAGGCGAATACCGCCATGCCCCGCGGGTGTCGTGCATTGTACTCAGCACGACACACTTAACTGAGTAGCCGAGTACGAGCATCATCGGAGGATAAGTGTGCACTAAGTAAGTGCACACATTGTACACAGGGCCAACGTCGTCGTTCGGAGCTTGAGGCTAGCTCCGGTCGTCCCGAAAGGTAATTTTCACCGATTTGTCGGCTGTATGGTGAGACAGCTGACCTCGGTATTGCATTGATTTCCTGTACATCGAATAGATGTACAGGACGAACATAACCCTCCTGACGTACGAGAATAACCCTGTTACAACTGGCGCCCAACGCGTGAGTTTCCTCGGGATAGGATAAATTTTCCATTTAGTTGATTTTTGTACTTCGGACGTTGTTGTACATATAAACCGCAACGAGTGGTTGCGAGTACGTTGCGAGTTCGTCGCGACGAACATATGTAAACAACAACACGAGCCGAGTACAAACGAACATAATTCTCGGAATTGACTCGAAATAATACTTATTATTTTCGAAATAAGACTTATTATCTTCGAGTTAAATTAAATTTAAAATTCGAATTAAATAAATTTCTTAAAGTAATAATTCATAACAGACATAAATTTTATAAACAAATTAAGTTCCCAAATTTTCCCAAAAATTAAAAATTTTCCAAATTTTCCGAAATTTTCAACCTTTTCAAATTTTTCGAAATTTGCAATTTTTTTCAAATTTTACAAAATTTTCAGAATTTTCAAGTTTTTTCAAAATTTTTTTAAAAATTTTCAAATTTTATGAAATTTTCAAATTTTTTTTTAGAAATTTTTAAATTTTTCGAGGTTTTCAAATTTTTCGAGATATTCAAGATTTTTTTAAATTTTTCGAAATTTAAAAATCTTTCATAATTTTTTTAGATTTCTAGAAAATTTTCAAATTTTTCACATTTGCAAAATTTTTGTAGGTTTTTGGAATTTTTCCAATTTTTCCAATTTTCTCGGAATTCGTAAATTTTTCTGAATCTTTCGAATTATTTTGTAATCCTCGTAAAGGTATTTTATTTTTTTTTTTGCGGTAATCTGGAAAATTTTTCGAAGCGAATAGTACGATTTTATAAATCGAAAAATAAAGTGTGTGCGTCGAAAAATTACGAGTGCTAGAACGATACCCTTAGAATTGTAATTTCTCGTTATATATTTCTGCGTAGCATAATAGGCGAGAGAGAGACAATAGATTTGGTGTAAAGTGTACGCTAAGCTTTAACCAATTAATTAACTAGATAATTAATTGGCACTAACTTAGTACTATAAAAATAAAAAGACGTATAATTGAAGTCTTCATTTTATTTATAATTCGTCTTTAATTTCGTTTATCAATTAGAATTATCTTGATACACGTTCAATAAATTTTAATTGACGTGCTGAAAGATTGTGTGGGCAAAAATAAAACACTTATTGTTTTATTCGGGTTATTTTAACTGTTTTAAATTAAAGAGGTGTTTGTAGTACCCACAATTAATATTTCATATTTAATTATTAAATCCTTACTCTGGTAATATCAAGCCGATATTGTTACAACTTGGTATAACCAGAGTCGAAGTAACCCACACAACCTTGCATTAGCGTACACGGTAGGACAAAGCCAGAGCAACCCAATAGTTAGGCCGTATAGTCCAATCATATATATTTTTGTATTTTGCGATTATAATTGTGTGCCTTAGGGAAAACGCGAGCGAACGACCCCACGATAGCCGCGCAATTGGACTGCTCTGGTAAAGCGAAATAAATTATTTTTTTGTATTTATTGTTAATTATTTATTTAAATCGTTATTATAAATATGGCGTGTTCGACACAACAGAAGATCGAAGACTGGTGTTTGTTTTATAGAGACAAAGATATTTGTCAATATCTTAACGACCTGTCACTTAAAGATACAGGCAATAAATTTGACAAGTTAAGTCGTCTGACAAAATGGCTCCTAGGAGATTACGAGCCAAGGGATTTCATTGAAGAACCTGAGCAAGATGAAATCACCGTCTGGCAACATCGGGAAGAACTCAGGCAAAATTTTATCACAAAATATAGCTCGGCAGAACACCCGTGGGAGAACTCGACAATCGATGACAATACAAGCCATCCATTATTAACTCTTAACAACGATGAAAAAGTTAAAGAAAATATGGAAACAAGTCGTAGAAGAGTTCAACACCTCCAAGACAATGAAACCACGGCATTATTGCAAGAAACCACGGAATCAACACCAACGAATAATAAAGCTGCCGACAGTATTTTAAACGATGACCAAAATCCAAGCAGAATAAGACTCACTGCAACAGACGGAGGAACATTCGAAATCCCACTAGAATTCGCAAATTTTATGCAGGGAATGTCAGACACAGTTAAGCAATTAACTGAAAAAGTAAATGCGCTAACGGCTGCGCAAGCTCAGCCTATTTTAACAAGCACTAGACTGGACCAGCCACGACACGAAGTCCGGAGCCAACGACAGCAAGTAGGATTCCAGGACACAATGACGTACCATTACCTGGACAATACAACCGAATTACCACAACCTGACCCCCCAGCACCACTCGCAAGGAGAGTCGGCCAAGCCTGGGGGGGGGGAACTTCCAAGGTCAGGAAAGACTTGGAAATACGAGTGGTACCAGGACCGAGAACAGCACCTGGCAGAGAAGTGCAGGACAGTCACTGAGAGACGTCGGTCAAATTGTCCGGAAATGGGGACTACAGTTCTCAGCAGATGGCGACCAGAGCATAGACTCATTTCTCGAACGAGTCGAGGAATGTCGGATTCTGGCCAATCTTTCAGAATCCGAATTGCTAAGCTCACTGCCAGAGTTATTCAAAGGCGTTGCAGCACTCTGGTTCAAAAACGAAAGAGATACGTGGTCGACGTGGTCCGAATTCCAAAAAGAAGCTCGTCACTGGTTCGGAACAAATAGGCGGTTTCAGAAGAGGTTGATTGCCGAAATAAATTCTCGCTATCAAGGACCCGGCGAGAAAACACGGGATTATATTACGTGTTTAGTGCACATGATAAGAAGACTCGATCCAATCCCAAGGATCGAGCAGCAGTTAAATACACTGCACGGCAACCTGCGCCCCGAAATACAAAATTTGGTGCGCAGGACGGATTGTGATTCGATCCACACTCTTCTCGATCTTGCTGTCGAAGCCGAGCTTACGCTGGAGGGACAGAAAGCGTATAGACACCCTCCGCCACCCGAGACGGCCCTAATACCCGAGTCGGCTTACAAACCGAAGGATGAAAAGAGAGCCAAGACGAAGATTGCAGCGGTGCAACCGACAACACCAAATCCGCAGACCAAGAAGAATCCGCCAGAGGACTTGGAGAAAACCCTGGCCAAAGTTCTGGAAGAGAAGATGAGAGAATTCGTCCTTTCAATGACCACATCCCGGAGCGGAAGTGGTAAACCGAGGGAACCAAACCGGACGAAGAATGCGAAGGGTTCCGCCGAAAGGACGTACGGCGGATCGAAGGAGGAAAAAGGCAATCGGAACGAGAACGCGAGACCGCAAGCCACACAACCATTGAAATGCTTTGGTTGTGGGCGGCTAGGGTATAAGCGCGCAGATTGCCCAGACTGTTCGGGAAACGCAAACAGGAGCGGTTAAAAAGGGTCGTTCCCGTTCCTGCCCCGCGTAAGACCCGAACAGATATCCCAACTACAGCCGAGCGCTGTGAGGAGAACTCGGCAGCAAAAGAGTCGTCGGGAGTGCCGACGACATCGGCTGAGTCCGAGAAAGATAGCGGCTGTCTCAGCCCGAATTCTGTGAGATCGACGGAAATGTCAGATCAACACCAGATAGCGGCCGCTACCCGAAATCATGATGATAGGGCTGGAGGAGAAGGCCCTCCGAGTGAAAAAGAAACTCGTTGGTGGGTCCAAGTGGGCATTGCCGGCTACCGCGTACGCGCCTTGTTCGCCACAGGAGCATCGCGCACGGTAATGGGCTCGATTGGCCTACAATTGGCCACGGCCTGTGGCTGTCCACTCATCCCGAGCAACGGAAGGAAAGCGAAAGTGCCAGGAAACCAGACGGTGTCGATCGCTGGTTACGTAGACCTGCCTTTCGACGTTGCCGGGATAAAGCGAGATATTCGCGTAGCCGTACTTCCGGACGATCAAATCGACTGTTACGTCGGAGCGGACTTCATCCGTGGTTTTGGCGCAGTTTTGGATCCAAACGAGAATAAACTTTGGATCAAAGCGGCCAACAAGTCCGTAGATCTGGAAGTAGCGAGCATATCGCGAATCGATGCATTCGAGATAGCATCGATAGGACTTGCAGACTTACTGCCAGAGGAGCAAGAAAGACTGCATACACTGGCTGACCGATACCTGGGTACAACGGGGAGGCCGTTGGGGTGTACCTCCTTGATTGAGCACGCGATCGACGTGGGTGTGACGCGGCCGATCAAGCAGAAATATTATCCCGTCTCTAAGCGAATAGAGGAGGAGATGCACGCCCAGGTTAAAGAGATGCTCGACGCAGGGGTGATCGAGCCATCATCCAGTGGATGGTCGAGCCTCGTAGTAATGGTCCGTAAACCTAACGGGAAGTATCGGTTCTGTATTGACTATCGGAAGGTCAATGCAGTGTCGAAAACCGATGCTTACCCGCTGCCTAACATGGACGGCATACTACGGAAGCTCAAGAACGCGAGGTACATCAGCACGCTAGACTTGAGTAGCGCGTACCACCAGATACCGCTAAGACCGGAGTCAGCGGCCATAACCGCGTTCACAGTACCTGGGCTAGGCTTATTCCAATTTAAAAGGATGCCTTATGGCCTATCCCAGGCGGGAGCCACGTTCCAAAGGTTAGTGGACAAAATCATAGGGCCTGAGCTCGAGCCCTATGCATTTTCGTACCTCGATGATATAATCATCGCCACAGAGACCTTCGAGGAACACGAGAAGTGGCTAAAGTATGTCCTGAAGAGAATTAACGAGGCTAGTCTCACAGTGAATCGGGATAAAAGTGTGTTTGGACGTACTGAGGTAAAATATCTCGGAGTGCTGGTGAATCGCGATGGAATCAGGCCAGACCCCGAGAAAATCGAGCCGATCATTAATTATCCGGCGCCAAAGAATCTAAAACAACTTAGAAGATTCCTTGGTATGGGTTCGTGGTACCGGAAATTCTTACGAGACTTCGCTACCTTGGCCGAGCCGCTAACCAGGCTTACCAAGAAAGATCGTAAGTTTGAATGGCTCGAGGAGCAGCAACAGGCATTCGATCAGATTAAGGCGCTGATCGCAACTGCTCCCGTCCTAGCGAGGCCAGAGTTCGACGTGCAGTTCGTTATACAGACGGACGCAAGCGACACTGGCATTGGCGCAGTACTTCTCCAGGTGATTAATGGGGAAGAGAGAGTACTGGAATTCGCCAGTAGGACGTTTAAACCAGGCCGAACGCAATTACATCGTTACGGAACGAGAATGCCTGGCGGTTATATGGGCGATTGGGAAATATAGACCTTATATCGAAGGCTATCATTTCCGCGTCATAACCGACCACAGTAGCTTACGTTGGCTGCGTAGCTTACACAGCCCAACGGGTAGGTTAGCGCGATGGGCGTTGGAGTTGCAGGGACACAGCTTGGATGTGGAGCATCGAAAAGGCGCCCTGAACTATGTACCCGACGCGCTATCACGGATGAGCGAGGAGGAGGCCCTCGCCATCAACGCAATATCTTGGGTAAGGAGTCCCAAGACGAGTGGTTTCAGAATTGGCGGAAACGAGTTAATCCAGTCCAAGGGATTTTCCTCGTTGGAAGTGTGTCGGAGGACGACTATACTTCCACAAGCCGAACGAGTTGATCGACCGAAACACTCGGAGACGAGGACGCGTGGAAGTTAGGTGATTCCAAAGGAACACCGAAAAGCGGTCCTCGAGGAAAGCCACGACTCTCCTACGTCTGGCCATGCTGGACGTGAGAAGACGTTTGCCAGTCTGGCTAAGTATTACTACTGGCCAAGGTTATGACGCCGACGTGAAGGACTACGTGCGCCGTTGTCTCGTCTGGCAACAATGCAAGGTGGACCAGCGACCACCTGCAGGACTGAGGGAAAACGCACGGTCGACGTCCCTGGCAAGTCGTGGCAGGGGATATCACCGGACCCTTTGTACGGAGCAAAGGCGGATACGAAATACATCCAGTATTCTTGGATCTATTCACCCGGTGGGCGGAGTGTGTACCAAATTCGCAAAGCCAACGCGAAAACCATTCTCAAGGAGTTCAAAGAGAGAATAGTTTTAAGATTCGGTACTCCAGAGGTATTTCTATCGGATAACGGTACCGAATTCAAGAATAAGGCCGTCGACGAATACCTACAGAGGTTGGGATACACCATACCACCACTCCACCATATTTCCCCCAAGCGAATCCGGTTGAACGCGTCAACCGAACGCTGAAAACCAGGATTGTGGCTTTCATCGAAGAAAACCACAATACCCTGGGACGAGAAAGTTGCCGGAGCTTCGTATTCTCGTTGAACAACACCGGTCCACGAGTCGACGGGTACAACTCCGGCAATGCTGAATTACGGACGAGAGCCTATGCCCCGGTACCATCAAGAGGAACCAAGAACAGGCTGGCATAGAAGAGGAGCACCATAAATAAAATTGTGGCAAGAGCGACTTCGAAAGCTCAGGGAAGTACATGAGTCTGCAGCCGCACGCTCAGACCAACAACATGAGCGGCAAGCAAGCTATTATAACGCTAAAAGGAGGGACACACCTTTCACCGTAGGAGATATGGTGTGGAAGAAGAACAGAGTCCTGTCCTCAGCAGCTCAGGGTATTTCGGCTAAGCTGGCTCCGAAGGCGACCGGTCCGTATACATAATAGGCCAACCAGGATCCAATACTTATACGTTGTTGGATAAAGACGGTAAGGTGACCGACCTGGCACACGCCGAACACCTTAAACACTGCATTTCACCGGATCTCGACGCAGACAGGAAGAAGAACATCCGCCGAGGGACATCGTGGGAGAAGGGGCGACGCGCGACCCGCCCCTTCGAGCGTACAGATCACCAAATTGCGTGCGGACTCCTGCGCGAGTCATAGCGTGTGACACCAACGTGCGAAAACAGACTCCTGCGAGAGTCAAACGCCGAAAGCACGAAGCGCGGCCGTCCGCGAAAAATCCGAAAGACCGTCGCGAGGACCCCACGAGAAGAACATAGTGAAACGCGGTGTAAGTAAATAATGACGTCGAATCCGTACTCGAGAGATCAGGGTCTCGGTAGTCCCTAGAAAAGACGCGCGCGCAAGCGAAGCGAACAATTAAAATGTACTAACGCAACACTAAGTAATTGCTTGACGTAGACGATGTCATACTGAACCCGATTCAACGAGTTCGCCGTCGAAAAGACGAAAAGCAATACACGCTATTTGTGTGTGGTCGGCAGGGGAATACATAACCTATGTACATGCCCCAGTCGGTCGAACCACCACTAGCTAAGTCAGAAAAGAGCCGATAGCTCCTGACAATCTGAGTCAGGACGAGATCACCAGGTAAAAATCCCCTGGCTATCGAAATCGTGAAATAAAGCGATTTCATTCAGTATCAGACCCCTAACCACATCCTGACGCGTCTAGGAAAGGTCAGAGCATGGTATATGGAAATATACCTTGCGTCTGGAAGGGGGGTGTAACGGTAAACGGTTCACGCGAGACGAAAATCGTACCGATCGCGTGAGTCTACCGTTGAAGACGCGTAAGGCGCATGCGCGAGCGCGTCGGAGAGCCGGTGTGCACGACACACCGGCAGTATCGTTCGAACCTCGAACAACACGGGATCGGCAACATCGTTCGGTTCGCAGCTCGACCTACGTGAGATCGTCAAGGCCCCGCGACCTCGAACTGTGGCGAAGGAGAGAGAGAGAGAAAGAAGGTTCGAGAGAGAGAGAGTGAGAAAAAGCGGACATCGAGAGTGCAATTCGCACTCGAAAAGCAAGTAAGTCCTGGCCAGGCGTATGCAGTATCGAAAAACCGATGCTTACCCGCCTAACATGGACGGCATACTACGGAAGCTCAAGAACGCGAGGTACATCAGCACGCTAGACTTGAGTAGCGCGTACCACCAGATACCGCTAAGACCGGAGTCAGCGGCTATTACTGCGTTCACAGTACCTGGGCTAGGCTTATTCAATTTAAAAGGATGCCTTATGGCCTATCCCAGGCGGGAGCCACGTTCCAAAGGTTAGTGGACAAAATCATAGGGCCTGAGCTCGAGCCCTATCATTGCTTCGTACCTCGATGATATAATCATCGCCACAGAACCTTCGAGGAACACGAAAAGTGGCTAAAGTATGTCCTGAAGAGAATCACGAGGCTAGTCTCACAGTGAATCGGGATAAAGTGGTTTGGACGTACTGAGGTGAAATATCTCGGAGTGCTGGTAAATCGCGATGGAATCAGACCAGACCCCGAGAAAATCGAGCCGATCATCAATTATCCGGCGCCCAAGAATCTGAAACAGCTTAGAGATTCCTTGGTATGGGTTCGTGGTACCGGAAATTCTTACGAGACTTCGCTACCTTGGCCGAGCCGCTAACCAGGCTTACCAAGAAGATCGTAAGTTTGAATGGCTCGAGGAGCAGCACAGGCGATCAAATTAAGGCGCTGATCGCAACTGCTCCCGTCCTAGCGAGGCCGGAGTTCGACGTGCAGTTCGTTATACAGACGGATGCAAGCGACACTGGCATTGGCGCAGTACTTCTCCAGGTGATTAATGGGGAAGAGAGAGTTACTGGAATTCGCCAGTAGGACGTTAAACCAGGCCGAACGCAATTATAGCGTTACGGAACGAGAGTGCCTGGCGGTTATATGGGCTTGGGAAATATAGACCTTATATCGAAGACTATCATTTCCGCGTCATAACCGACCACAGTAGCTTACGTTGGCTGCGTAGCTTACACAGCCAACGGGCAGGTTAGCGCGATGGGCGTTAGAGTTTGCAGGGACACAGCTTTGATGTGGAGCATCGAAAAGGCGCCCTGAACTACGTACCCGACGCGCTATCACGGATGAGCGAGGAGGAGGCCCTCGCCATCAACGCAATATCTTGGGTAGAGGAGTCCCAAGACGAGTGGTTTCAGAATTGGCTGAAACGAGTTTCCAGTCCAAGGGATTTCCCTCGTTGGAATGTGTCGGAGGACGACTATACTTCCACAAGCCGAACGAGTTGATCGACGAAACACTCGGAGGCGAGGACGCGTGGAAGTTAGTGATTCCAAAGGAACACCGAAAAACGGTCCTCGAGGAAAGCCACGACTCTCCTACGTCTGGCCATGCTGGACGTGAGAAGACGTTTGCCAGTCTGGCTAAGTATTACTACTGGCCAGGTTATTACGCCGACGTGAAGGACTACGTGCGCCGTTGTCTCGTCTGTCAACAATGCAAGGTAGATCAGCGACCACCTGCAGGACTGATGGGAAAACGCTCGGTCGAACGTCCCTGGCAAGTCGTGGCAGGGGATATCACCGGACCTTTGTACGGAGCAAGGCGGATACGAATACATCTAGTATTCTTGGACTATTCACCGGTGGGCGGAGTGTGTTACCAATTCGCAAAGCCAACGCGAAAACCATTCTCAAGAGTTTAAAGAGAGGATAGTTTTGCGATTTGGTACCCTGAGGTATTTCATCTCGGATAACGGTACCGAATTCAAGAATAAGGCCGTCGACGAATACCTACAGGAGGTGGGGATACACCATACCACCACTCCGCCATATTTCCTCCAAGCGAATCCGGTTGAACGCGTCAACCGAACGCTGAAAACCAGGATTGTGGCCTTCATCGAAGAAAACCACAATACCTGGGACGAGAAGTTGCCGGAGCTTGTATTCTCGTTGAACAACACCGTCACGAGTCGACGGGTACAACTCCGGCAATGCTGAATTACGGACGAGAGCCTATGCCCCCCGGTACCATCAAGAGGAACCAAGAACAGGCTGGCATAGAAGAGGAGCAGCACCATAAAATAAACTTGTGGCAAGAGCGACTTCGAAAGCTCAGGGAAGTACATGAGTCTGCAGCCGCACGCTCAGACCAACAACATGAGCGGCAAGCAAGCTATTAACGCTAAAAGGAGGGACACCCTTCACGTAGGAGATATGGGTGGAGAAGAACAGAGTCCTGTCCTCAGCAGCTCAGGGTTATTTCGGCTAAGCTGGCTCCGAAGGCGACCGTCCGTATATCATAATAGGCCAACCAGGATCCAATACTATACGTTGTTGGATAAAGACGGTAAAGTGACCGACCTGGCACACGCCGAACACCTTAGACACTGCATCTCACCGGATCTCGACGCAGACAAGGAAGAAGAACATCCGCCAGGGACATCGTGGGAGAAGGGGCGACGCGCGACCCCCATGCGAGCGTACAGTCACCAAATTGCGTGCGGACTCCGCGCGAGTCATAGCGGGTGCACCAACGTGCGAGAACAGGCTCCTGCGAGAGTCAAAACGCCGGAAGCACGGCGCGGCCGTCCGCGAAAATCCGCGAAAGCCGTCGCGAGACCCCACGGAAAAAACATAGTGAAACGCGGTGTAGTAAATATGACGTCGAATCCGTATCGAGAGATCAGGGTCATCGGTAGTCCGTAGAAAGACGCGCGCGCAAGCGAAGCGGCAGTGAAAAATGTATTAATCACTGTATAAATAATTTGCTGACGTAGACGGATGCCAATACTGAACTCGATCCAACGAGTTCGCCGTCAAAAAGATGAAGGAACACTGACGCTATTTGTGTGTGGTTGGCAGGGAATACATAAACCTATGTATAGGCCCAGTCGGTCGAACCCACCATAGCTAAGTCAGAAAGAGCCGATAGCTCCTGACAAATCTGAATCAGACCAGATCACCAGGGTAAAATCCCCCTGGCTATCGAATCGTGATTATAAAGCGATTTCAGTCAGTATCAGACCCCTAACCACATCCTGACGCGTCTAGGAAAGGTCAGAGCAGATATATAGGAATATACCTTGCGTCTGGAGGGGGGTGTAACGGTAAACGGTTCACGCGAGACGAAAATCGTACCGATCGCGTGAGTCTACCGTTGAAGACGCGTAAGGCGCATGCGCGAGCGCGTCGGAGAGCCGGTGTGCACCGACACCCGGCAGTATCGTTCGAACCTCGAACAACACGGGATCGGCAACATCGTTCGGTTCGCAGCTCGACCTAACGTGAGATCGGTCAAGGCCCCGCGACCTCGAACTGTAGTGAAGGATCGAGAGAGAGAGCAAAGAAGGTTCGAGAGAGAGAGAGTGAGAAAAAGCGGACATCGAGGAGTGCCAATTCGCAGCTCCGAAAAGGCAAGTAAGTCCTGGCCAGGCGTACGCCGTTTCGAAAGTACGACGCGATCCGCGAGGGCATCGGGATACGCGCGGTACCCCGACGCACCATATCGCCCGGGCGAGAGGCCGGAATACTCTCGCCGTGTCTCTCTCTATCGCGTAAGCACGCGTTCGATAAGCCGGAGTGCTCCACACTCCGGCAATAATTTACCCGTATCAGGCCTTCTGCCTAACCAGGGTGTTCGATACCTGGTGCAATCTCGTTCCCCCTGAACATATCGAGACGCCGTGTCTCGGAGCGTGGTTTGCGGCGGGGCGCACACACACGTACATACTGTATATGCTTGTTTTCTTTTGTTCCCGCGATTATTTACTTGTTTTGATTTAACCGTTATTGGGCCAAGGTTTTAGCATCGCCTTGGCACGCCCCGGCATAATTTGTAAGCTTATGTACCCTAGTATTTTTTAGTCATTTAGAATAAATTGAACTGACATTTAGTCGCGAGTGTCGATTCATTAACCCCGCGAGTAGTTCCTATCCCAAAGGCGAATACCGCCATGCCCCGCGGGTGTCGTGCATTGTACTCAGCACGACACACTTAACTGAGTAGCCGAGTACGAGCATCATCGGAGGATAAGTGTGCACTAAGTAAGTGCACACATTGTACACAGGGCCAACGTCGTCGTTCGGAGCTTGAGGCTAGCTCCGGTCGTCCCGAAAGGTAATTTTCACCGATTTGTCGGCTGTATGGTGAGACAGCTGACCTCGGTATTGCATTGATTTCCTGTACATCGAATAGATGTACAGGACGAACATAACCCTCCTGACGTACGAGAATAACCCTGTTACAACATATTGTATATGCATAATTTTATATACACAATAAAATAAATAAACTAACTAGTAACAATCCCTTATATTTATTGTCCGTTTAAGCGGATGTCGTACCCGACAAAAATTGTTGTGCAGGTCCGCGCTTTCTGTTTTATCGATACCCTATATAAAACTAACTTAACAGAATCATATGTGGCGCCCTCTGTATTATATACTAATACATATTTAGTTGCATGCCCAGATGGCGCTAACAAGCGTTAACGTAATATAAGATATAGAACACAACGCTAGTAAAAGTAATTACAAAATTGATTGTAAAAAAATAAAAATTACTGTAAAAGTAAATGAATAGTATACTGCAAAACTTATAAACGTATCTAATTGGTTTATCCGATTGGAATGGACTGGAGAAATGGCAAATTATATTTACAATTATTTTTATATTACATGTGTAATATTAATTCTAAAAGTAAAAGTAATAGCATGTATGTAATAAATCTGCACTTTGCGTACACTTTACGTACGGTGACTCTTCGCGGTCGTGCGGATATAGCCTCATTTATTGTACAAGGTTTTAAATTTATTTTATAACAGTGTTTTTGTAGCTGAATAGAAAACTATTTGTTTTAAAAAAATGAACGTCTTTTTCTCGGCAGGCTTCAGCGGTTATTAAAAACTACTCCCGAACCTGCGAGTGATAGAGAACACTCGGCGCGTCGTTCAGATTGTCTCGTCTCGAAGATATCCATCGAGAACTAAAAAGCAAACACATAATATATTATATCAAATTTTATATTTTTTTTATAGCAGTGTTTGTGTAGGTAAACCAAAAATTATTTTTAGTAATCTATACACAAAAAATACTTTAACTCGGTGGCTGCTTTTTAGTTCTTGATCGATATCTACGAGGCGAGACAATCTGAACGACGCGCCGAGAGTGTCTCGCCTCGTAGATATCCACCGTTATGTCATAAGGAATCACATAATATATTGTAACAAATTTTACATTTTTTTTATAGCAGTGTTTGTGTAGGTAACCCGAAAATTATTTTTAATATTTTATATATACAAAAAATACTTTTTCTCGGATGGCTCCTTTTTATTTCTATACACAAAAAATACTTTAACTCGGGTGGCTGCTTTTTAGTTCTTGATCGATATCTAAGATGCGAGACAATCTGAACGACGCGCCGAGAGTGTCTCGCCTCGTAGATATCCACCGATATGTCATAAGGAATCCATAATATATTGTAACAAATTTTACATTTTTTTTATAGCAGTGTTTGTGTAGGTACCCGAAAATTATTTTTAATAGTTTTATATATACAAAAAATACTTTTTCTCGGATGGCTCCTTTTTAGTTCTCGATGGATATCTACGAGGCGAGACAATCTGGACGACGCGCCGAGAGTGTCTCGCCTCGTAGATATCCGCCGTTATGTTATAAGGAAACACATAATATATTGTAACAAATTTTATATTTTTTTTATAGCAGTGTTGTGTAGGTAAACCGAAAATTATTTTAGAATTTTTTATATACAAAAAATACTTTTTCTCGGATGACACCTTTTTAGTTCTCGATGGATATCTACGAGGCGAGACAATATGAACGACGCGCCGAGAGTGTCTCGCCTCGTAGATATCCGCCGTTATGTTATAAGGAAACACATAATATTGTAACAAATTTTATATTTTTTTTATAGCAGTGTTGTGTAGGTAAACCAAAAATTATTTTTAGTAATCTATACACAAAAAATACTTTAACTCGGGTGGCTGCTTTTTAGTTCTTGATCGATATCTACGAGGCGAGACAATCTGAACGACGCGCCGAGAGTGTCTCGCCTCGTAGATATCCACCGTTATGTCATAAGGAATCACATAATATATTGTAACAAATTTTACATTTTTTTTATAGCAGTGTTTGTGTAGGTAACCCGAAAATTATTTTTAATATTTTATATACAAAAAATACTTTTTCTCGGATGGCTCCTTTTTAGTTCTATACACAAAAAATACTTTAACTCGGGTGGCTGCTTTTTAGTTCTTGATCGATATCTACGAGGCGAGACAATCTGAACGACGCGCCGAGAGTGTCTCGCCTCGTAGATATCCACCGATATGTCATAAGGAATCACATAATATATTGTAACAAATTTTACATTTTTTTTATAGCAGTGTTTGTGTAGGTAACCCGAAAATTATTTTTAATATTTTATATATACAAAAAATACTTTTTCTCGGATGGCTCCTTTTTAGTTCTCGATGGATATCTACGAGGCGAGACAATCTGGACGACGCGCCGAGAGTGTCTCGCCTCGTAGATATCCGCCGTTATGTTATAAGGAAACACATAATATATTGTAACAAATTTTATATTTTTTTTATAGCAGTTTGTGTAGGTAAACCGAAAATTATTTTTAGAATTTTTTATATACAAAAAATACTTTTTCTCGGATGACACCTTTTTAGTTCTCGATGGATATCTACGAGGCGAGACAATATGAACGACGCGCGAGAGTGTCTCGCCTCGTAGATATCCACCGATATGTTGTAAGCAAACACGTAATATTTTGTAACACATTTTATATTTTTATTATAGCAGTGTTTGTGTAGGTAAACCAAAAATTATTTTTAGTAATCTATACACAAAAAATACTTTAACTCGGGTGGCTGCTTTTTAGTTCTTGATCGATATCTACGAGGCGAGACAATCTGAACGACGCGCCGAGAGTGTCTCGCCTCGTAGATATCCGCCGTTATGTTATAAGGAAACACATAATATATTGTAACAAATTTTACATTTTTTTTATAGCAGTGTTTGTGTAGGTAACCCGAAAATTATTTTTAATATTTTATATATACAAAAAATACTTTTTCTCGGATGGCTCCTTTTTAGTTCTATACACAAAAAATACTTTAACTCGGGTGGCTGCTTTTTAGTTCTTGATCGATATCTACGAGGCGAGACAATCTGAACGACGCGCCGAGAGTGTCTCGCCTCGTAGATATCCACCGATATGTCATAAGGAATCACATAATATATTGTAACAAATTTTACATTTTTTTTATAGCAGTGTTTGTGTAGGTAACCCGAAAATTATTTTTAATATTTTATATATACAAAAAATACTTTTTCTCGGATGGCTCCTTTTTAGTTCTATACACAAAAAATACTTTAACTCGGGTGGCTGCTTTTTAGTTCTTGATCGATATCTACGAGGCGAGACAATCTGAACGACGCGCCGAGAGTGTCTCGCCTCGTAGATATCCACCGATATGTCATAAGGAATCACATAATATTGTAACAAATTTTACATTTTTTTTATAGCAGTGTTTGTGTAGGTAACCCGAAAATATTTTTAATATTTTATATATACAAAAAATACTTTTTCTCGGATGGCTCCTTTTTAGTTCTCGATGGATATCTACGAGGCGAGACAATCTGGACGACGCGCCGAGAGTGTCTCGCCTCGTAGATATCCGCCGTTATGTTATAAGGAAACACATAATATATTGTAACAAATTTTATATTTTTTTTATAGCAGTGTTTGTGTAGGTAAACCGAAAATTATTTTTAGAATTTTTTATATACAAAAAATACTTTTTCTCGGATGACACCTTTTTAGTTCTCGATGGATATCTACGAGGCGAGACAATATGAACGACGCGCCGAGAGTGTCTCGCCTCGTAGATATCCACCGATATGTTGTAAGCAAACACGTAATATTTTGTAACACATTTTATATTTTTATTATAGCAGTGTTTGTGTAGGTAAACCAAAAATTATTTTTAGTAATCTATACACAAAAAATACTTTAACTCGGGTGGCTGCTTTTTAGTTCTTGATCGATATCTACGAGGCGAGACAATCTGAACGACGCGCCGAGAGTGTCTCGCCTCGTAGATATCCACCGTTATGTCATAAGGAATCACATAATATATGTAACAAATTTTACATTTTTTTTATAGCAGTGTTTGTGTAGGTAACCCGAAAATTATTTTTAATATTTTATATATACAAAAAATACTTTTTCTCGGATGGCTCCTTTTTAGTTCTATACACAAAAAATACTTTAACTCGGGTGGCTGCTTTTTAGTTCTTGATCGATATCTACGAGGCGAGACAATCTGAACGACGCGCCGAGAGTGTCTCGCCTCGTAGATATCCACCGATATGTCATAAGGAATCACATAATATATTGTAACAAATTTTACATTTTTTTTATAGCAGTGTTTGTGTAGGTAACCCGAAAATTATTTTTAATATTTTATATATACAAAAAATACTTTTTCTCGGATGGCTCCTTTTTAGTTCTCGATGGATATCTACGAGGCGAGACAATCTGGACGACGCGCCGAGAGTGTCTCGCCTCGTAGATATCCGCCGTTATGTTATAAGGAAACACATAATATATTGTAACAAATTTTATATTTTTTTTATAGCAGTGTTTGTGTAGGTAAACCGAAAATTATTTTTAGAATTTTTTATATACAAAAAATACTTTTTCTCGGATGACACCTTTTTAGTTCTCGATGGATATCTACGAGGCGAGACAATATGAACGACGCGCCGAGAGTGTCTCGCCTCGTAGATATCCACCGATATGTTGTAAGCAAACACGTAATATTTTGTAACACATTTTATATTTTTATTATAGCAGTGTTTGTGTAGGTAAACCGAAAATTATTTTTAATATTTTATATATACAAAAAATACTTTAACTCGGGTGGCTGCTTTTTAGTTCTCGATGGATATCTACGAGGCGAGACAATATGAACGACGCGCCGAGAGTGTCTCGCCTCGTAGATATCCACCGATATGTCATAAGGAATCACATAATATATGTAACAAATTTTACATTTTTTTTATAGCAGTGTTTGTGTAGGTAAACCGAAAATTATTTTTAGAATTTTATATATACAAAAAATACTTTTTCTCGGATGGCTCCTTTTTAGTTCTCGATGGATATCTACGAGGCGAGACAATCTGGACGACGCGCCGAGAGTGTCTCGCCTCGTAGATATCCGCCGTTATGTTATAAGGAAACACATAATATATTGTAACAAATTTTATATTTTTTTTATAGCAGTGTTTGTGTAGGTAAACCGAAAATTATTTTTAGAATTTTTTATATACAAAAAATACTTTTTCTCGGATGACACCTTTTTAGTTCTCGATGGATATCTACGAGGCGAGACAATATGAACGACGCGCCGAGAGTGTCTCGCCTCGTAGATATCCACCGATATGTTGTAAGCAAACACGTAATATTTTGTAACACATTTTATATTTTTATTATAGCAGTGTTTGTGTAGGTAAACCAAAAATTATTTTTAGTAATCTATACACAAAAAATACTTTAACTCGGGTGGCTGCTTTTTAGTTCTTGATCGATATCTACGAGGCGAGACAATCTGAACGACGCGCCGAGAGTGTCTCGCCTCGTAGATATCCACCGATATGTCATAAGGAATCACATATATATTGTAACAAATTTTACATTTTTTTTTATAGCAGTGTTTGTGTAGGTAACCCGAAAATTATTTTTAATATTTTTATATATACAAAAAATACTTTTTCTCGGATGGCTCCTTTTTAGTTCTATACACAAACAATACTTTAACTCGGGTGGCTGCCTTTTTAGTTCTTGATCGATATCTACGAGGCGAGGACAATCTGAACGACGCGCCGAGAGTGTCTCGCCTCGTAGATATCCACCGATATGTCATAAGGAATCACATAATATATTGTAACATAATTTTACATTTTTTTTATAGCAGTGTTTGTGTAGGTAACCCGAAAATTATTTTTAATATTTTATATATACAAAAAATACTTTTTCTCGGATGGCTCCTTTTTAGTTCTCGATGGATATCTACGAGGCGAGACAATCTGGACGACGCGCCGAGAGTGTCTCGCCTCGTAGATATCCGCCGTTATGTTATAAGGAACACATAATATATTGTAACAAATTTTATATTTTTTTTATAGCAGTGTTTGTGTAGGTAAACCGAAAATTATTTTTAGAATTTTTTATATACAAAAAACTTTTTCTCGGATGGCACCTTTTTAGTTCTCGATGGATATCTACGAGGCGAGACAATATGAACGACGCGCCGAGAGTGTCTCGCCTCGTAGATATCCACCGATATGTTGTAAGCAAACACGTAATATTTTGTAACACATTTTATATTTTTATTATAGCAGTGTTTGTGAAGGTAAACCGAAAATTATTATTTTTAGTATTTTATACACAAAAAATACTGTTTCTCGGATGGCTGCTTTTTAGTTCTCGATGGATATCTACGAGGCAAGACAATATGAGCGACCCGCCGAGAGTGTCTCGCCTCGTAGATGTCCACCGATATGTTATAAGGAATCACACGTATATTGTAACAAATTCTACATTTTTTTTAGCAGTGTTTGTGTAGGTAAACCGAAAATTATTTTTAGAATTTTTTATATACAAAAAATACTTTTTCTCGGATGGCACCTTTTTAGTTCTCGATGGTATCTACGAGGCGAGACAATATGAACGACGCGCCGAGAGTGTCTCGCCTCGTAGATATCCACCGATATGTTGTAAGCAAACACGTAATATTTTGTAACACATTTTATATTTTTATTATAGCAGTGTTTGTGAAGGTAAACCGAAAATTATTATTTTTAGTATTTTATACACAAAAAATACTGTTTCTCGGATGGCTGCTTTTTAGTTCTCGATGGATATCTACGAGGCAAGACAATATGAGCGACCCGCCGAGAGTGTCTCGCCTCGTAGATGTCCACCGATATGTTATAAGGAATCACACAGTATATTGTAACAAATTCTACATTTTTTTTATAGCAGTGTTTGTGTAGGTAAACCGAAAATTATTTTTAGAATTTTTTATATACAAATCTATACACCAAAAATACTTTAACTCGGGTGGCTGCTTTTTAGTTCTTGATCGATATCTACGAGGCGAGGACAATCTGAACGACGCGCCGAGAGTGTCTCGCCTCGTAGATATCCACCGTTATGTCATAAGGAATCACATAATATATTGTAACAAATTTTACATTTTTTTTTATAGCAGTGTTTGTGTAGGTAACCCGAAAATTATTTTTAATATTTTATATATACAAAAATACTTTTTCTCGGATGGCTCCTTTTTAGTTCTATACACAAAAAATACTTAACTCGGGTGGCTGCTTTTTAGTTCTTGATCGATATCTACGAGGCGAGACAATCTGAACGACGCGCCGAGAGTGTCTCGCCTCGTAGATATCCACCGATATGTCATAAGGAATCACATAATATATTGTAACAAATTTTACATTTTTTTTTATAGCAGTGTTTGTGTAGGTAACCCGAAAATTATTTTAATATTTTATATATACAAAAATACTTTTTCTCGGATGGCTCCTTTTTAGTTCTCGAGGATATCTACGAGGCGAGACAATCTGGACGACGCGCCGAGAGTGTCTCGCCTCGTAGATATCCGCCGTTATGTTATAAGGAAACACATAATATATTGTAACAAATTTTATATTTTTTTTATAGCAGTGTTTGTGTAGGTAACCGAAAATTATTTTTAGAATTTTTATATACAAAAATACTTTTTCTCGGATGGCACCTTTTTAGTTCTCGATGGATATCTACGAGGCGAGACAATATGAACGACGCGCCGAGAGTGTCTCGCCTCGTAGATATCCACCGATATGTTGTAAGCAACACGTAATATTTTGTAACACATTTTATATTTTATTATAGCAGTGTTTGTGAAGGTAAACCGAAAATTATTATTTTTAGTATTTTATATACACAAAAATACTGTTTCTCGGATGGCTGCTTTTTTAGTTCTCGATGGATATCTACGAGGCAAGACAATATGAGCGACCCGCCGAGAGTGTCTCGCCTCGTAGATGTCCACCGATATGTTATAAGGAATCACACAGTATATTTGTAACAAATTCTACATTTTTTTTATAGCAGTGTTTGTGTAGGTAAACCGAAAATATTTTTAGAATTTTTTATATACAAAAAATACTTTTTCTCGGATGGCACCTTTTTAGTTCTCGATGGATATCTACGAGGCGAGACAATATGAACGACGCGCCGAGAGTGTCTCGCCTCGTAGATATCCACCGATATGTTGTAAGCAAACACGTAATATTTTGTAACACATTTTATATTTTTATTATAGCAGTGTTTGTGAAGGTAAACCGAAAATTATTATTTTTAGTATTTTATATACACAAAAAATACTGTTTCTCGGATGGCTGCTTTTTAGTTCTCGATGGATATCTACGAGGCAAGACAATATGAGCGACCCGCCGAGAGTGTCTCGCCTCGTAGATGTCCACCGATATGTTATAAGGAATCACACAGTATATTGTAACAAATTCTACAATTTTTTTTTATAGCAGTGTTTGTGTAGGTAAACCGAAAATTATTTTTAGAATTTTTTATATACAAAAAATACTTTTTCTCGGATGGCTCCTTTTTAGTTCTATACACAAAAAATACTTTAACTCGGGTGGCTGCTTTTTAGTTCTTGATCGATATCTACGAGGCGAGACAATCTGAACGACGCGCCGAGAGTGTCTCGCCTCGTAGATATCCACCGATATGTCATAAGGAATCACATAATATATTGTAACAAATTTACATTTTTTTTTATAGCAGTGTTTGTGTAGGTAACCCGAAAATTATTTTTAATATTTTATATATACAAAAATACTTTTTCTCGGATGGCTCCTTTTTAGTTCTCGATGGATATCTACGAGGCGAGACAATCGGACGACGCGCCGAGAGTGTCTCGCTCGTAGATATCCGCCGTTATAAGGAAACACATAATATATTGTAACAAATTTTATATTTTTTTCTATAGCAGTGTTTGTGTAGGTAACCGAACATTATTTTTAGAATTTTTTATATACAAAAAATACTTTTTCTCGGATGGCACCTTTTTAGTTCTCGATGGATATCTACGAGGCGAGACAATATGAACGACGCGCCGATGAGTGTCTCGCCTCGTAGATATCCACCGATATGTTGTAAGCAAACACGTAAATTTTGTAACACATTTTATATTTTTATTATAGCAGTGTTTGTGAAGGTAAACCGAAAATTATTATTTTTAGTATTTTATATACACAAAAATACTGTTTCTCGGATGGCTGCTTTTAGTTCTCGATGGATATCTACGAGGCAAGACAATATGAGCGACCCGCCGAGAGTGTCTCGCCTCGTAGATGTCCACCGATATGTTATAAGGAATCACACAGTATATTGTAACAATTCTACATTTTTTTTATAGCAGTGTTGTGTAGGTAAACCGAAAATTATTTTTAGAATTTTTTATATACAAAAAATACTTTTTCTCGGATGGCACATTTTCAGTTCTCGATGGATATCTACGAGGCAAGACAATATGAACGACGCGCCGAGAGGTGTCTCGCCTCGTAGATATCCACCGATATGTTGTAAGCAAACACGTAATATTTGTAACACATTTTATATTTTTATTATAGCAGTGTTTGTGAAGGTAAACCGAAAATTATTATTTTTAGTATTTTATATACACAAAAATACTGTTTCTCGGATGGCTGCTTTTTAGTTCTCGATGGATATCTACGAGGCAAGACAATATGAGCGACCCGCCGAGAGTGTCTCGCCTCGTAGATGTCCACCGATATGTTATAAGGAATCACACAGTATATTGTAACAAATTCTACATTTTTTTTATAGCTGTGTTTGTGTAGGTAAACCGAAAATTATTTTTAGAATTTTATGTACACAAAAAATATTGTTTCTCGGATGGCTCCTTTTTAGTTCTCAATGGATATCTACGAGGCGAGACAATATGAACGACGCGCCGAGAGTGTCTCGCCTCGTAGATATCCACCGATATGTTATAAGCAAATACGTAATATTTTGTAACAAATTATATATTTTTATTATAGCAGTGTTTGTGAAGGTAAACCGAAAATTATTATTTTTAGTATTTTATATACACAAAAAATACTGTTTCTCGGATGGCTGCTTTTTAGTTCTCGATGGATATCTACGAGGCAAGACAATCTGGACGACGCGCCGAGAGTGTCTCGTCTCATAAATATCCACCGATATGTTATAAAGAATCAGAACAGAATTAGAACAGAGCTCCGTGAACTACGGTCGAGAGTGTTTGGTGGCGGTGTGACTAAGCCTTTTACCGGTTTATAGCAATTGATTGCTTGATTTTGGTGTGAGATCTGAGTAGAGCGTGGCAGCGATTTAGAGACTTCATCAATCGGCTGCAGTTACGAAAGGTGAGTGCGTATGGTGCACTTTCCCCTTTTCTTTTATCGGTCGCGAATTCCCGGTCCGCCCGCGTGTGTGTGCGCGTATATTCCCCGCCATCTTAGCGTTGATTCTCTCCCGCGTTTCCCCTCTTTCCCCTGCGCTACGCTGAGCGATCGCGTTAGATTTATTAATTTACTAGATTCCAATCGACTGGTGCCCAACTCCGATTGTACATAAATTGTTGTTTTCTTGTCTTGTCAGTTAATAAATCCTAGTGTTAATTTTATAATCTCCCCGCGTATTTATTTAAGTAGTCCCGCACCCTGATCCCCAGTGCGGCGTGACAAGTAATAAAATTTGAATTTAAAAAACGTCTGATGCATTTAATTATTTTTTAATAAATTTGTACTTCTTAAGATATATAAATTCATAATAAATCATGTTTAAATAATAATAATGTTTTATCTAATGTTTTTAGCGAAAAAAACCACAACAAAAATTATTTTTTGAAATTTTCGTACTTCAATTTTCAAATCACAACTATTCTGTTGAGTGATACTAGATGGCGCATTGAAATCCGCAATGGGCGAAAATGATGCTTACTTAAAATTGTAATGTTTAATAATGAAAATTTTTCTTTTTATTTATATATATAATTATTTGTACAAATTGTATTATTATCGCCGATAAAATAACTTATAAAAATAATAATTTACCATCGAATTATTATATTCACAAATGAAAACGCTTGGTCTTAATACTAACTTAATTGAATAATAATATTGTACCGACACACGCAGTCTCACTCACACAGCATCATCCAGCACAGATTCCTTGGATATTTATACGTCAACGATCTCGGTGAATTGCAGGCGAGAAATGATTGTTCACAGCATCCAGGTTTGTTGACGGTTGTGCTCGCATATAAGCCTGGTACCGTAAACAGCTCTTTAGGCGAATTTTAAGCGAGAAGACGAACGACACAACATCCAGGGAAGTTGACGGCAATGCACATATGTGAGGCTTACACTTTGGTTAAATATATAATAATATGCGCGTCCACATATTATTAACTTATACGTGTCAACAGTTGTATAAAACTATGTATGTATATATATGTAAGCCGTATTAGTTTTATAAAATAAGACTAAAAGAACTACAAATTACGTGTATATTGAACCATGGTCAAGTAATAAGTAATTAAAATTTGTCTCCTAGTCAGATTCGAGGTGAGCGGCTCGGCGATACCTCCCCACTCTTCGGGAGTCTTAGCCGAATTATTTACGCTACCTCATGTATATATGTTAGTCTTCTAAATCAAAAGGCGCGATAGCGCCTGCACGCAAGTATGCAGGCGCGTAAGCCCTTATTATACAGCTAACTAACCCCTCAGATTTTTTATATTTTCATACATTTAAAATTATACTATCTATTTATGCAATTACAAATCTCACATCTATTTTTTATATAAGTTTTCACTTTACAATAAATCCGGTTTGAATTCATAAGTGCATAGTGGAGAAATTCAATGTTATTAAAGTTGCTTGCTGAATTCCGATTCTCGAATTTTTGCTATTTCCACTTTCTTTTTCATTATAAGGCAACAAAAAGAGATAGCGTCATAGGAGATGCGAAAGATAGAAAGAGACGAAATTTTTTTTTCCGAAGAGGTGGAGAAATGCTTACTGCACCATGACTGGAGCCATGCGAGACTCCCCGTGTGTGGGACTCTCCTATCGAGCGGTGTCGATAAGCATACCCACTAAAACTCCACCTCTTTTCTTACCTTTATTCCCCCGCGGAAACCGCCGCAAGGCATTACTTCGCGGGGGGAGGCAACGGCTAGGTTAGCCCACTAATGTTGCTATCGCAACTCTTCTCTCCTCTTCTCTTCTGATAAGACCCAGCCTGTCCACTACGGACGTACAGAGGGTTACCACCGCGTTCCATCCCTCCTGGGAGTCAAGCAGGCACGCCCCGATGCCCTCAGGGGTGAGGGGACCGCTCCAAGTGATTTGAAATTGGTCCCGTTCCTCCCTGAAACGAGGACACCGTAGGAGGACGTGTTCCACGTCTTCGTCCACCACTGGACAAGCCGGGCACTCTGCGCTGCCGTAGACCCCTATACGAAATAGGTAACTACGGAAGCATCCGTGCCCGGTCAACACCTGGTAAGCTGGAAACTGACGAAGCCGTGTTTCCTGCTCGCCCACTCCCGGATCCGCGGGATTATGCGGTGGGTCCAGCGGCCGTCCCTGGCTGAGTCCATCTCCGCTGCCACTCCTCCACGGTCCGCAATGACCATCGGTTATGGCAGCGATTCTCTTCTACGCGTCGCCCACCCTCACGGTGTCTTTCAGCTCTCTCGGCTGCCAGGAGGTCGAAGGGGGCGGTTCCCGCGATCACCGAGAGCGCAATGTCAGATACGGTTCGGTACGCCCGGGCCACCCTTAGCGCGGCTATCCTGCAGGCTCTCTAACACGGAGCACCAAAGCTCTTGTGCCTGTTCAGGGCATCAGCCCAGATAGGAGCTCCGTATAGAATTACTGAGCTCACCACCGAGGCAAGGAGAGAGACCTTCGCGGTTGCTGGGGTCCCCCGATGTTGGGCATGATGCCCGCCAGCGCACGGGCCACCTTTGCCGCCTTTGAGCCTGCGTTCGCGAGATGGTGTTTGAACGACAGCCCGCGCGTCTAGTGTGACCCCTAAATACTTCAACGTTTTCACCGACCGTATCCGTTCTTTACCTACCGTGAAGGTGGCGGTCCTCTCCTTTTTTGTACGAGAGATGAGCACCGCCCTCCGTTTTTTCCGCCGCCAGACTGAGTCCGTGGTCTCTCAACCAAGTGGCGACCACTTCTATAGAGACGTCTCCGAGATATTCGATCTCTTCGACACTCTTTGCGACCACCACTAGCGCCACGTCGTCCGCGAAAGCCACCATCGAGACACCCTCCGGAAGTTGCTGTCTAAGCAGGCCGTCATAGACAACGTTCCAGAGTAGGGGCCCAATGACCGGAACCCTGCGGCACCGCCTCCGTGATGTTGTGGGAGTGCACACCGTCGTCGGAGTCGTAGAGCAGAGTACGGTCAGTCAGGTAACTCGAGGTGACCTCCCTGAGATAGAGTGGCATGTGTGTGTGCGTGTGTGTTATTTTTTTTTTTTTTTTTTTTTTTTTTTTTTTTTTTTTTTTTTTTTTTTCGAAGAGGTGGAGAAATGCTTAATGCACCATGACTGGTGCCATGCGAGACTCCCCGTGTGTGGGACTCTCCTACCGAAGGATGTCGATAGGCATACCCACTAAAACTCCACCTCTTTTTCTTACCTTTATTCCCCCGCGGGAGCCGCCGCAAGGCATTACTTCGCGGGGGGAGGCAACGGCTACACTAGCCCACTACCGCTGCCATCGCAACTCCTCTCTCCTCTTCTCTTGTGATGAGACCCAGCCTGTCCACTACGGACCGTACAGAGGGTCACTACCGCGTTCCATCCCTCCTGGGAGTCAAGCAGGCACGCCCCGATGCCCTCAGGGTGTGAGGGGACCGCTCCAAGTGACTGAAACTGGTCCCGTTCCTACCTGAAACGAGGACACCATAGGAGGACGTGTTCCACGTCTTCGTCCACCCCTGGACAAGCCGGGCACTCTGCGCTGCCGTAGACCCCTATACGAAATAGGTAGCTACGGAAGCATCCGTGCCCGGTCAACACCTGGGTAAGCTGGAAACTGACGAAGCCGTGTTTCCTGCTCGCCCATCTCCCGGATCCGCCGGGATGATGGCGGTAGGTCCAGCGGCCGTCCCTGGCTCTGAGTCCCATCTCCGCTGCCACTCCTCCACGGTCCGCAATGACCATCGGTTATGGCAGCGATTCTCTTCTACGCGTCGCCCACCCTCACGGTGTCTTTCAGCTCCTCGGCTGCCAGGAGGTCGAAGGGGGCGGTCCCCCGCGATCACCGAGAGCGCAATGTCAGCTACGGTTCGGTACGCCCGGGCCACCCTTAGCGCGGCTATCCTGCAGGCTCTCTGACACGGAGCACCAAGCTCTTGTGCCTGTTCAGGGCATCAGCCCAGATAGGAGCTCCGTATAGAATTACTGAGCTCACCACCGAGGCAAGGAGAGACCTTCGCGGTTGCTGGGGTCCCCCGATGTTGGGCATGATGCCCGCCAGCGCACGGGCCACCTTTGCCGCCTTTGAGCCTGCGTTTCGCGAGATGGTGTTTGAACGGACAGCCGCGCGTCTAGTGTGACCCCTACATACTTCAACGTTTTCACCGACCGTATCCGTTCTTTACCTACCGTGAAGGTGGCGGTCCTCTCCTTTTTTGTGCGGAGATGAGCACCGCCTCCGTTTTTTTTCCGCCGCCAGACTGAGTCCGTGGTCTTCAACCAAGTGGCGACCACTTCTATAGAGACGTCTCCGAGATATTCGATCTCTTCGACACTCTTTGCGACCACCACTAGCGCAACGTCGTCCGCGAAAATGCCACCATCGAGACAACCCTCCGGAAGTTGCTGTCTAAGCAGGCCGTCATAGACAACGTTCCAGAGTAGGGGCCCAATGACCGAACCCTGCGGCACGCCTCCCGTGATGTTGTGGGAGTGCACACCGTCGTCGGTGTCGAGAGCAGAGTACGGGTCAGTCAGGTAATCGAGGTGACCTCCCTGAGATAGAGTGGCACTTGGAAGTGCTGCAGGGACAGCATGATGTCGTCCCACTCTGGCAGAGTTGAAGGCATTCCGGATGTCCAAGGTGATGATGCACACATCCGCCTTGCACTCCGACCAGCATTGATGGCGTTTGTGGCTATGCCAACAACTCTGCCTACAGCATCCATGGTCGATCGACCTTTCGGGAAGCCGAACTGGTTGTCGGAGAGGTCTCCGGTCCGACCGATGGCCTCTGCAAGCCTGGCGCAGATCACCCGCTCCAGGAGCTTCCCAACTATATCCAGTAGACAGAGCGGGCGGTAAGATGATGGCTCCTCCGGGGGTTTGTTTCCCTTTGGTAGGAGTACCAGCCTCTGCGTCTTCCACTGGGCCGGGAAGCAACCTCCTCTTATGCATGCGTTGAATGCGTCCAGGAACAAGCCCGGAGCACTCATCGCCGCTGTCTTGACGGCCAGGCCAGGTATTCCGTCAGGCCCTGGGGCTTTACGTATGGAGATACCCTTAGCGGCCATCCTCAGTTCGGCTTCACTAATGTCTGGCGACTCGGCTGCACCAATGGTGGCCATCAGGCCCGTCTCTGCTGCCCTTTTCCGATGTTCTGGAAACAGGTGGCAGACGACTCCGTCCAGAAAAACGGGGTCGGTGGGTGCAACAGCTCCCCGGGGTTGATCTTATTCATAACCGTTTTATACGGTCTGCCCCAGGGGTCGTGGTC
>JANSJX010000218.1:0-48070 GCA_026168455.1 Theocolax elegans | reverse complement strand
GAAGGACCATCCCGAACCTCGACGGTTGATATCCCGTCATCGGGTGATACGACCCAGGTGGAGCAGATGGAGGTGGACGTACCTGCGGTGTTAGCACTGGGGTCGTCCACCAATATCTACCCCGCCGACTACGTAGAGGATCTACGCGAGGCAGAACGGGAGCGGCAAAAGGCCGCCGCCGATAATCGCCCACGCCGCAAGAAGAAGAAGAGCAGCGGCAGACGGCAGTTGACGATGGATGACTATGAGTCAGGAGTCCCAGCCAACCCCCAAGTGACGGAGAGTCCGTGCTTGAGGGCGGGAGCTGTGTCCGTCATAGTCCCATCAACCGCAGGGAACTCGATGTTGGGGTCGAGACCCTGACGGAACAAGCCAAGGCTGGGCCATCGTCATCGGCCCAGTCATTACTAGGGGGATCGTCCTCCGTCGATTGGTTCCTCTACCTTTCGATAGGTCGGTAGATCCGCCTAAAATGGCTTGTTTTAACTGCTGGGCGATGGACCACATTATACTGAAAATGCAATACCACCTTTTAAAAAAATTGTAGTGTTTGTATGGAAACGTTGAATTAAAATAAATGAAAAATAAATTTATTTTACTCACATTTATTAATAATCCTACACCTCTGCATGTTAAATAAAATATATGTAATTTACCTTAAATTTATTTAAAATAATCATTATTGAAAAATAAATAAAATATTACATGCTTAAACATTGTTTTGAAAACTACATCTATACATTTGCTTAACGCGTTTAACGTAACTGTAAAAATTATAGGTAGAATTTATAACAATTAGATTTAGATAATAACTAGACGCGACAGTTATTGATAAAAACGATATCCCAATCACAGTAAATATTAATAATATAATAGTGTAACTCGTATATATACTGGAGACAAATTTAAAATTTTTAGAAAATTAATAATTATTCGTAGAAATGTAAATAAAGTGCGCTATAATTCTTAAAATTATATTATGGATTAGATAAAAAGTTTCAACCTGGTTTAAACATGCTGTGATAAATTTGGAGAAATTTTTTTAATTAACAAGAATTGTAAAATAATATTAATTGTAATTTTATATTCAATATATTCAATGGTATACATTGCAAGGTGCAAAGATGCGCATTTGCGTATGCGCTGAGCATTAGATATACGTTGTTCAAGCATGGACCGATAAATTCGAAGAAATTTTATTAATTAAATAAATAGTGTAAGCAATATATCGAAGTTTGAAACTGTAATTTAATTCGCAATATCCGGCTGAGCATCGCACACGCACAATTGTAAACACATAAGCTGATGGTACGATAAATTCGAATAAATTTTATTAATTAATAAGTAGAGTAAACAATACCGAATCTTTGGAACTGTAATTTTTACACTCCACATCCGGTTGAGCATCGCAAGATTCATACGCGAAAAAACGCCGATAGTTCGACTGCATGTGAAACTTGATCCCTAGGCGCACTGATCTACTGTGTGTGTCATCCAAAGTATGCCTATACATTGGCATGCATTTTATTTCTTAAAATTGAATTAATCATTTGACAAAGTTTCAACACTGTGCGTATAAATTAAACGATTCTTGTAAATTAAAAATTGTAATATTTGCAAAAACAGTTGCACTTCATTCTCGGAAAAGATTTTCGTATAATTGTTATTTGACACACACACATGTTAAATAATAAGGTGATAGTTTGACTGCATGTGAAACTTGATCCCTAGGCGCACTCATCATCTATGTATCATACTCATGCAATTGATAATCATAATAATACTCGAAAAAGGATTTCGTGGAATTTTACCTGGCTCACGCACACCTGTTAATTAATTTGGAGGGGACCGTGTATGTATATGGGATGGTGGAGTGGTGGGGGGGTCCAGAAGCCCCCTTGCCTATCGACTAATATCAAGTTAATATAAATATGTTTTAAATATTAAGAAATAAAATAAATTTAATACGAAGTTGATCAAAAGATTATATGAACTTCATCTTACGATAATTGTAAGTTCGTAAAAAGTACATATAAAGTTTATGATAATGTTTTTCATTAACCAGTAAATAAAATAAAACTGGCAGAAAATTCGATCAAAGTTTATCTCACATTGTTTAAAACTGTATACAATCTTAATGAACATATTTAACAGGGCAGGCTTCAAGTAATTCGTATAAAATTTAGGCAAAGTTATACGATTATTAATTTATCGCTTCTTCAAAAGGCAAATGCGCGTAAATAAACAAAGTCGATACAATCAATCCTTTTCTTAATTGGTCACACGTCGCCTTCTCATAGACCTATTAATATCGATGTTCATGAAGTTTAAGTCACAAGTAAGTAATAAGTCTTTACGGTAAATATAATTTAAGAATAATTTATTTACAAATAGAAGTAGCAATACATTTATGAATATAAACAATTAGTAATTTAATTTAAATTAATGAATGACTCAATAGTAAAAATTTTTTCATCTACACAAACATAAAAACATACATTCAGAATTTCATTCACATCAATTAAACATATATTATCGGTCTTTTTACACGAAAATATTGTAGGAATGCGTTTATCAATAAAATTGGATGCAAATGCCGTTTCCGTTTCGAATTCGACAACAATAGCATACGTTATACACTGAGAATTATAGTTGTTGCATGGAAAAATACATGTACATTTACATAATTTTATAAACGTTTTAATAGAAATATAAGAACACGATCATTGTATTTGTATTGAACGCACGAAGAATTACTTTTCTTTCTTTTGGCATAATCATGCGTTTCATAGTAAATTGAATTTTTTAGAAGTGTAGAGAAAACATGACATTTTGCTTCATTAAACATTAGATCATTACTTTCAAATACATCATAAATATAATCTGGGAATGTCTGCGTTTGATCGCTCTTACCTACTAAAAAAGTGTTATTATCAATATCTTTAATTTTACGTCTGTGAGTACCAGATTTTTCCATCGTTTTACAAAAATTGTACGCAGGACTATCAACGTTAATAAATTTATCTTTAATTTCACTTACTGATAAAAATATATTTACTGATGAGCAAATTTGTAATTCTGGTTTTCTCGATCCGTGTACGTAACTTTTCAAAATTCCGTTGAGATTCTCAAATGGAAAAGTAGATAGCATCCACAACGGACCAAATTTTTTAACTTCATCGGTTAAATGTAATAGTAAATGAATATTGCAGTTTATGAATCTTTGGCCGTATAAATATAATCAAACCGCAACACATACTCAGTTAAAAGTTGCCTAGCAATTTCAATCATTTCCTCACTTATAGATGGATAATTTAATAATGATATCGCGTGCACTAAAAGAGTGTGATGATCAAAGTATCTGTGCCTCATAATATTTTTTAAAACTGGCAAACTATAAACTAGTAAAAAAAGCCGTAGTTCCGAAACTTTCCAGTACGAATACTCCGATATTTTTCGAGGTAATCAATTAACAAACGCGGGTGGCGAAATGCATTTAATTTTTTTATCAATTACAGATATTTGCTCAAATAAAGATGCAGAGTGAACACGGTTCTTTGCGTCAAATCATACATTCATGAGCTTTTTTTATAACGCCTTGGTAAACGCAATGCATTTCATCTATAGCTGCAGATTCTACGTGATTGTGAACTAATAATCTCAATGCCGTCGGTCCCTTTATTCCATAAACAGGTACTTTCATTTCTACAACTTGTTGAGCATATATGTTGGTGGAGTTTGTTGTTCTCAAAGTAAAATTATGAACAAACGGATATATTTGTACATGGTCTATTCTTTGAGTCTTCACTTCACAGTTCGGACAGCCGTATTTCCCGTTAAACTGCTGCATGTTTTGAAATAACGCCTTTGCGGGTAAATCGCACGTACCGCTCACAATCAAAGCACGAACTTTCAATATACTTAAATCATTTTTAACTACAATATTTACTCCTCTGTACAAATCTTCAAGTTCTTTTTCAAAAGATAACAAAAATAGATTTACTGCTGGTTTACTTGTCCCAAACCATAAACCTGCTAGAATATTGTTTTCTTTTTTTATACGCAGTTTATATGGTAGCTCATTAATCATTAGAAATAATGGCCAAATGCTGATTTTTGATGCTTTAACGAGAGGGACACCATCTGAATTCCAGGTAAAAGTTATATTTTGTGGATTATTTTTAAAATCTTCAGGAAGAGACGTGTAAATGGACCCATCGTATATATCTTCATAATTATTTACATTTTTTTTATTCTATTAAAACGATAGGTTAAATCCTCTTTAAATCGCTCCCGTTGGCACATTGACGATAGTTGCGCTACTATAGACATTTCTATAAAGTAACTAATTTCGTCACTTTGATTACAATTTTCGCAAAAATTCTTTTCAACTTTAGAAAAACATAAATTACAGTAATAATGCTTGATTAAAGGTGTGTCTATTGCTGAAAAAAACTGTTTAAATTTGTATAAACTCTTCATGCAATTGTTAGGCTGTATGCAATGCAAATCTATAAGAGATAGCAAATGTGTCAACTGTACTCCTGTTAAATTGAATCTCATAGCATAAGTGAAATATTGATTATAATTCTTTTCCTTTTATAAGTGCGTTTATTTATTAATTATTTAATTTATTATTTATTATAAAATAAATCGAGATTTAATTTTTTTTTCAAGCGTTTCTTCGCATTTGCAAATACTTTTATAGTAATTATTATTAATTAAATAATTTGTTTTTTTAAATCATTATAAAATTTATTTTGTTAATTAATTAAAATCTTTTAATTGAATTTTTTTTGTAAACAATTGAGTGTTCTGTTTCACAAATTTCTGAATAAAATATTTGTTTTTTTTTTCATACAAGTTGGTTAATTTTATTATAATAAAAATTTATTTAAGCGTATTCGCAAATAAATTTTATAGCGATACGCGGTTATTTTAGAAATTTGTTAGACAAATTACTTAGTTGTGTCAATTATACCTTTTGCTTTAAAACTTAAAATTCTTTTTGATTTATTTAAATTAAAATGGCGTTTTTGAATGACAGCGACTTCGACCAAACGTATGGAATTGAAATCCAAGGATGGATTGTAAATTTAACTGCGAATGATTCGACTTTGTACTCGATCAATTAGAATTGACGCGCGATGGTACGCCTTTTGTATGTGTTATTAATTATTTAATTTATTATTTATTATAAAATAAATCGAGATTTAATTTTTTTTTTCAAGCGTTTCTTCGCATTTGCAAATACTTTTATAGTAATTATTATTAATTAAATAATTTGTTTTTTTTAAATCATTATAAAATTTATTTTGTTAATTAATTAAAATCTTTTTAATTGAATTTTTTTTTGTAAACAATGAGTGTTCTGTTTCACAAATTTCTGAATAAATATTTTGTTTTTTTTTTCATACAAGTTGGTTAATTTTTATTATAATAAAAATTTATTTAAGCGTATTCGCAAATAAATTTTATAGCGATACGCGGTTATTTTAGAAATTTGTTAGACAAATTACTTAGTTGTGTCAATTATACCTTTTGCTTTAAAACTTAAAATTCTTTTTGATTTATTTAAATTAAAATGGCGTTTTTGAATGACAGCGACTTCGACCAAACGTATGGAATTGAAATCCAAGGATGGATTTTAAATTTAACTGCGAATGAATTCGACTTTGTACTCGATCAATTAGAATTGACGCGCGATGGTACGCCTTTTGTATGTGTAGATAGGTTATATAGACGTTTACGCGGCGATTACACAGCCGCGGATTTCGTGCGATCAATTAGCGAAGAAAGCGAAATAGTATCGCGGACTCGTCGAGAACAAAGACTTTGCACTGTCTTAAAAAGCTCCAACTTTAGCGAAGAAGCACAAAAACAAATTGTGCATAGACAAGTTCAGAATTAGAACGAAATTAACGAGAGCGGATTTGCTCCGCTCGCTAATAGTTCGTTGTCGAATAATAATCGACAGACCGATTCTGATGAGGAATCGCATCATAGCGAAGTTAACGCGGGAATATCGCGGGTAACTACGCGGAAAACGCGTCGGAAAACGCGATGAAAAACAATTTTGAAACAAATTTTGAACTTGCATCAACAACAACGGACAACACAACGATACCGGTAAAGTCAATTCCTACCATATCGACCGCGATGATAACAACCACTACGACAACTACGTACTCGACGACGCAAGCGACGAGTACGCATTCACATTCAAGAGGTACGATACCGAAAACGGTATTTTCTTCAAAAGAAAATAATAAAATAAATACTGAGACCGTTTTATGCACACTTGCTAATGGCGAGATTTACAATGCTCCAAGGGGTTTAGCTCTGGAGTTGAGTAAAGCGCAATCGCTTGCCTTACAACAAGAAAAAGAATTAAACACTTTAAGGCAGCAATTAGCAAATTTCGCGACTAGTACGCAGCTTCCGACACAAACATCAGTTATAACGGAAAGGCAGCGGAAAAATCGCAAAAGTGTGAATTTTCAAGATACATTTAATTTAAATTATTTTGAAACTGATAAGTATCAGCAAGTATCTCAAGCGTCAACACACACACAGGCGGGAATTAATTCAAATTCGCGTTTAAACGTAAACGCTCCGAGTTTCCCAGCTCCTACGTCAAATTTTTCGTCTCTGCCACCTCCTGCGGATTGGCATGAGTCTGGAAGGGGGGGAACTGTGCCTGTTGTGACAAGCGATCAGCTTACGCAACTCTTATCGAATATGTCGACGACAGCGCTTACACAGTCACATGACGTAGGTCGCACGGTTCGCCAATGGAAAATTAAGTTTTCTGGCGAAAAACGCGAAAGCATCGAAGAATTTATTCAGCGCGTGGAAGAATGTCGCAAGTTAGCGCATATTTCTGACACGGATTTGCTGAATGCTTTTTCGGAATTATTAACTGGCGTAGCGCTACATTGGTATCGCCAATCGCGGAAAGATTGGAATACTTGGGCTGATTTTTGCAGTGCTGCTCGACGATGTTATGGCGTCGAACAGAACTTTCAGCAGCGCTTAATGGCGGAAGCGCAAGCACGCAAGCAGGGTAGAGAAGAACCTGCTCGTGATTACATATTCTGTCTGCTAACTATATTTAGAATGGATGCGCCTCCGAGTACGCAGTTTCAACTAGACATGTTGTATGCTAACATGTTACCGTCTGTTCGGAAGTTAGTTCCAAAAGACAAAGTTACAAGCGTTGATAGGCTTGTGCAACTAGCTCGTCAAGCGGAAGAGCTTATCGAGGAAGAACGGAATTTTCCCGCGCCGCCGCCGCCTGAAAAGAGCGTTCTGCCTTCTGTAGCTTATAAGCAGCCAGATGCTAAAAGCAAGAAGAGCGGAAAAGCTGCCAGCGATGATGCTACGGTAAAAGTAGCGAGTATCGCTGAACCTACAATGGAAAATTTGGCCAAACTCTTAGAGAATATGCTAGATGAGAGATTTAGCAAATATGCGAATTCTTTTGCGAATTCCGCCAATAAGAAAGGTCAATCCGCGCGTAATTTCCATAAACCAGGTACGGCGAAAGGAGCAAAGAATGTTTCCGGTAAGCCATCTGGCGTAATAAGTACCGAGAGGAAGGATGACGGTAAAAATAAATCATCCAATACTAATGGAAAATCCGCGCGTAGTCGCAACCGCGATAAGAAAGCAGGTCCCAAAGAGCGTGTGTACTGCTATCGCTGCGGTTGGCCCGGGTATATCAAGACGGATTGTCCTGAGTGCTCGGGAAACGAGAAAAGGGGCGAATAGATAAGGTCCCTATCGCCCCAATTATTAGTGAGACCTCTGATGTGGATGAAATTCCATCAGTAATTGCGCAAAAGGAGAAAATGCCCTCGCTTTTGCCTGTCGGAATTGACAGACAATCAGCGGAAAAAGGTGTTTGCGATTCTCGCGCTGGAACGCCAGTTGAGGAAGGAACTCTACAGTCTACTCGCTGGTAGCTGCAGATCGGAATCGGAGGATTCCGCGTACGCGCTTTATACGATTCAGGGGCGGCTCGCACGGTTATTAATTCCTTAGGCTTGCAAATAGCATCAGCCATAGGAAAACCGTTAACACCTTACATTGGACTAGGTGTACGACTCGCTAACGGCCAGCGCGCTCCAACACTTGGACGTTTAGAGCTGCCGTTTGATTTAGCGAATAAACGCCATTACTTAGATGTTTTAGTAATGAGCGATCTCGACGCCGATTGTATACTCGGTGCCGATTTTATTCGTGCGTTTAACGCTGTTTTGTTGCCGCGTGAAAATCAGTTGCTGATTGAAAACGTGGCTGACGCAATTCAGCTTGAAGTATCTGCTATCGGCATTGGTGAGGCCTGCTCACTAGCTGCCGTTGGCTTAGCAGATATTGACGAAGCGCAACGCAAACAACTCAATGAGTTGTTGGAAAAGCGTTTGACTGCTCCGAATGCAAAGCTAGGCTGTACTAACTTAGCTGAGCATGAAATTGATGTAGGCGGTTCGCGTCCCATCATGCAGCGCTACTATCTAATCTCGGAAGATCAAGCTGTCGCTGATAGCGAAGCCGCAGCAGCTGTTCAAAATTGGCAACAGCGTATGCAAACGTTGCCAGAGCTGCAAGCTCAAGCTGCTGAACGAGCGACATGCGCACAATCCCGTCAGGCCGAATATTATAATTCAAAACGCCGCGATGTACAATTTGCCGTGGGACAAAAAGTTTCTAAGCGGAATCGTATACTTTCGTCCGCTGCCCAAGGCATAGCTGCTAAGCTAGCTCCGAAGTACATCGGACCTTCTATTGTTTCGGCGTTACTCGGCTCAAACGTGGTAGAGCTCATCGACAATGATGGAAAAGAAGCAGGTAAATGCCACATCAGTGATATTAAGCCATTCTACGGAGACCAGACGGACGTATCTGTGGAGAGTAGATTAAATCGAGAGGATGCGACGAGGGACAGCGAGGGATTAAGCGCAGAGCGAAGAGCTAGCGACGAGTCCAACGATAATGATCCTGTGAGCGCGAACGCACTGCGTAAGCGAGGTAGGCCGCGCAAAACTCGGGTAATTGTTAATCGTATGACTGCGGTAGATCGTGCCCCTTCTAACGAGCGATTAAATGCGAATACTGTTGTATACGCAAATCCTCCGACGACGGAAATTAGGCGCGGAAGACCGAAGGGGGCAAAGAACAAACCCATATCTCCGGTAGAAACGATCGAACAGCGCACTCGGTCGCAGAAACTGTAAATGTTCCTTTGAGCGATTGATGTATCTACGCGTACCTTTTCTCCGATTTTGTAATCTTCGTAAGGCGTATCGCTCTTAATTGTTGTTATAATAAAGAGAGAAATCCTTTATATGTTGGCCTGCTTAACATTTTCTTTTGTCTGATGTTTTACTTTCAAATCAATTTATTTTATTTATTTATAAAATATTATTTATGTTAATTATCTTTTTCATTTTATCTTCTGGCTTAGAGAGAGAATATACATATCGAGCTGGTACGTCTTCGGCTACCCAGCGTCTGGAAGGGGGGAGTGTAACGAATCAATGTAATATTTGATTATATTACATTGCTCGTTACATTCTCTCTCTCTGTCTAGCCTGTGTATTAATCTTTACAGATGTTACAGGTCGACGTTCGACGATTTTCGGCGATTTTCGCGGACCTTCGTAAAGGTAAAAGTAGGGAAAGAGAGAGAGAGTTTTCGGTTCGTAAGTGCGAGAGCACTTAGATTAAACTCAACCGTCGAGAGACTAATCTCAACCGCCGAGAGATTAAATTCAACCGTGCGATTAATTTCAACCGTCGTGAGAAACCTTGTTATTTGTTCTCTCTCCATATTTTGATCGCCCCGTGCTTGTGATCCTGGTGCTGTGCTGGTGATCCAGTGGAGTTACATTAGTTTGTTTGGCGACGACGCAGCCCAGGAAGCTAAAGAGTAGCGACTACGCCGACTTCACCTGGTTGTTTAATCATCGATCGCGGCTCACGCACTGTAAGTGCCAGTCTTGTAGTCTCTCTCTCTCTCTCTTTCTCTCTTTATTTATCTCGCGTGTATATTGACCTGCGTTTCACGCGCTGCGACGCGCCTGTATTACTTTTTTTCCGAATACATTTATTTTTGTTATTAATTAAATACTGCATTGTTGTTTATTTAGTTGTTTACCCTCTTTTCTCGCGTTTCGCTAAATAAAGATTACCGCCGCCTCCGCCTATACGGCTTACTATAGTCGTATTATTACTGAGCGGCCGATCGTGTAAATGAGACTATTATTTTAACGGTAGTTAATTGTTATTATTAAGTTTATATTATAATATTTTATTTATTGTTATTAAATAATAGCAAAACCGTTACAAAACTTAAGATAAAGTTAAATTTTTTTACGCGGGTAATGCATGTACTATAAAGATATATTTATTAATAATGAATTATAAAAAATGAATATACTTAAAAGTAGTTAACAAGACTCATAAACAACCACACACTTGTAAGTTTATAATGTATACTTCACAGGCGGAAATTGAAACAATTAGAAAAAAATAATAAAAAATAATAACTGTCTAAAAAAATTAAAAAAAATTAATAAAAATTATTAATGTCTAGATTTGAGTCAAGTAAAAATAGTTATTAATTTTTATCATTTTTCATAAAAATTGTTAATAGTTTATAATTTTTTCTAATTTATAACAGCATTTTAAAAAAATGTATGAGTGTGTGTATGTAAAAGTAAATTAAATTAATAGTAAATTATTATAAATTACGGTAAAAATATGACGATTTCTCAAAAAGGAAAAAAGTAATAAAAATTTATAAAAAAAATAAAATCTTAAATTTATTATAAAAATACAATAATGATTCGAAAAAATTAATAATAGTTATTAATTAATTAATTTTTGTTGTCAGACTAAAATACTCATGATTCAAGAAAAAAGTACTAAAAATTTATAAAAAGTAATAAAAATTAATAATAGTTTCTAAATGTTATCAATTGTCTTAAATCTACATTATATATTATTATTAAAAGTTAATAATTTTTTATATTTTTTCTTATTTCCGTCTGTTGTTAACCCATTAAGTCCCAGCGCTAAGAAATTTTACTCTTACGTTTGAGCTTGAATAGTTTGATAAAAACTACAATAAATTAATTCGGAAATAGTCATTCCTATTAGTTTCGGGTATTTCACTTTTGAACATCAACAGAGGTCTGCCTACGCACCATGAAAATTTTAAATTAATAATTAAAAGAATCTTTGTTATCTTATTCGTTATTTATTGTTGAATTTTGGATGTAGATATCAGTGCATCAAAAGAGGCTGTAAGGCGTCATTAAGGATATCACTAAACCATGATCTGGACTCGGTAAAATTGGGTCCTATACCTCATACTTGTGATATAGCTACCCACTCCACTTTAGAGAAAAAGAAAATGATGCTCCTCTGCAAGGAAGCAGTTAAAAATTCAAGCTCAGGATCTATAAGACAAGTATTTGATGATGTTTCGTTGCAGTAAGTTTATTATAGTACCTTCCATATATAAATGTTCATATTTATAAATTAATTGAACTAACTCTTTGGTAAAAAACCTTTCTCCTTGTTCCTTTTTTGAGGAGGTAATGTCTTAATCTTTTTAGATTTTTGTTTTTTATTAGTAGTTATGTTATTCATTGGATCTGCTTGAGATTCATAATCTGGCGAAATTTGTTCATTTATCAAACTGCATGTTAATATTCAACTTGAAAAAAGTGTAAGTATACGCCCCGATTGATTTTTTTATCTAAAAGTGCGACGTTACCAAAATTTCAGTTAAAACACTTAACCGTTTCCCGGTAGAAACGCCGAAAATATAAATTATAAATAAATAAAACCCTGCACGGCCGACTCTCTCAGAGGAGATTCCGCCGAATTTATAGTGGACTGGATTCCACTGTGAGCTATAACAATTTATAGTTAGCGTGGGCACGCTCAATTTCACGCACAGCTGGTGTTGCAAAAAACTTGAAAAGATTCACATTTTGAAGTTACAATAACTTTTGAACAAATACATTCCAGTAACTAAAATTTTTTTTCTGTTTTATAAAAAACATTTCCGGTGTGGTTTCTTGACGTGGAATTTCCCATATGTATATTACTATTTTAAGTTAATAGGATGCCAGACTCAGAAAATGATCATTTTTTATATTTTTTTATAAACAAAAAAATTATTTTTTGAAAAAATCCTGATCGTTATAAGCCCTTAGGCATGATTTAAAGAATGTACCTACATTTTTTCAAATCTTTATTATTAATAATATTTATTCAATTATTATTAGAAAAATTATTTTTTCTTAAAAAAATCATCAAAATGTCAGGGCTTTTATGCTATTTTAAGCTTCCCGTATGAATTTTTTGAGAGTTTATTTAGAGATTTCAGATATAATTTTTTAAAAAAGAGTGCGATATAACATATAAAAATGTAACAAAACGTATAAATATCCAAAAGATTTGTAAAGTTATTAAAACTACTTCGGTAGTATTAATTAATTAAATGTTTCGTACTATAAATAACTAATTAATAGTAAAGATTAATAAATTAATTAATAATATAATCTGTGTTTTACAATCTAAGGAAAAGTTGAGCTTACATGAAATAAAATAATTCTAGTGTTAATACATTGAAAGAAATGTCATCATAATACTATTATACTAAAAAGGAGAGGTGATACCCTCTGAAAAACGAATCCTTACCAAACTCTAGGATATAATTTTACTATAAAATCATGCAGGAAGCCGGAGTTTTAATGTCAATGCCCATTTTTACGATAGATATTAAGCAAATAGTGAAAAAATCTCGCCGAAAACACCGTTGAGCTTGATCGCTTATAATTCGGAAACAATTAAAGATGTAAATTTAATCAAATTTTAAAAGGAAGCATTATTTTTTCTTAAAAAAATCATCAAAATGTCAGGGCTTTTATGCTATTTTAAGCTTCCCGTATGAATTTTTTGAGAGTTTATTTAGAGATTTCAGATATAATTTTTTAAAAAAGAGTGCGATATAACATATAAAAATGTAACAAAACGTATAAATATCCAAAAGATTTGTAAAGTTATTAAAACTACTTCGGTAGTATTAATTAATTAAATGTTTCGTACTATAAATAACTAATTAATAGTAAAGATTAATAAATTAATTAATAATATAATCTGTGTTTTACAATCTAAGGAAAAGTTGAGCTTACATGAAATAAAATAATTCTAGTGTTAATACATTGAAAGAAATGTCATCATAATACTATTATACTAAAAAGGAGAGGTGATACCCTCTGAAAAACGAATCCTTACCAAACTCTAGGATATAATTTTTACTATAAAATCATGCAGGAAGCCGGAGTTTTAATGTCCAATGCCCATTTTTACGATAGATATAAGCAAATAGTGAAAAATCTCGCCGAAAACACCGTTGAGCTTGATCGCTTATAATTCGGAAACAATTAAAGATGTAAATTTAATCAAATTTTAAAAGGAAGCTGAGATCAAGTAGATACGTTATGAAAAAAAAGAAGCTTAAATATCTTAACATGGTCAAAAGTTATGTGAAAAATAATAATTAGCCAAAATTTTATCGAAAATTTAGAGTTACAATTTTAGGATTTTTTTAGGCCAAAAAATTTCGTCTAATTCTTATTTCTCCCATAACTTTTGACCATATTAAAATATTTGAGCTTCCTTTTTTCAAAACGTATCTACTCGACCTCAGCTTTCTTTTAAAATTAAGTTTATATGTACATCTTTAATTGTTTGCGGGTTATAAGCGTTCAAACTCAAAGGTTTTTTCACCGAAATTTTTCATCATTTGCTTATATCTATCGTAAGAAAGGGCATTGGACACTATAACTCCGGCATTCTTCATATTTTTATAGCAGAAACCATATTCTAGAGTTTAGTAAGGATCCGTTTCCCAGAGGGTGTGACCTCTCCTTGTAAGTAAAAATTACAGGGTATCGCGATATCTAATAAATTTTACTTCTTAAATTATAATTTTTTCTACTTCGACTAAGAGGACAAAAATAAATTTTCATTGTATTCTTTCTCATTTCACGCTTTTATATAACTGCTACAAAATATGCATTGCTAGATTATTATTAGACAAATTTAGACTATTTTTACTCCGTTTATTTATTTAAATAAGTTAGATTAATTATTTTAATTAGCATATTTCATAGATCGATATTTTCACACTGGATTTATTTTGTTATTAAAATAAGATATCCCGCAGCGTGCTACTTTTTGCAGATTATTCATACATAAGACTATTTAATTAATATTAATATGGGAAATACGTACTACTGTCAACGATATTTTCAGCAAGATCTTGTAAATAAATTTTATGCATGTTTAGGGTATTATTCAATTTATTTTTTTGAGCTTCCAACGGTTTTAGTCCATTGTGCATACGATGAAGAATGACTTGTTTCAAATCCCAGGAAATCCTTTCATTTTTTATATATACAAAGTGCAAATTCTTTGAAACATACTAATATAGAAATAATAACTAGATTATTCATATATTCTTCATTAGCTTTAAATTCTGGAGCTAAGATCATATTAGTATCATTATCTGTAAAAATATTTAAAAAATATTCTAGTACTAGCAGAGTTAATATATGAATATAGTATTTTAAGAAAACATTTAGAAAATTTATATAAAAACATTGCTTATTTGAACAAAACAAATTATCACATATTGTTATATTGTAAATAATTGAAACATACATTATATAAATCTTTCTACTACGTATCTTACCATTCATATCATTTAGAATTACATCTTTATAACAGTTTATAAATTTATTAACTGATTTAATACTGGATACGTGCATTTTTTTATATGTTTCCTGGACAATATTATATATGTTTTCTGTACTAACAATGTTGTTAAATTCTTCAAGTGTTACAGTACTCTTATTTACATTTGACTTTAGAACTGTAATAAATTTTTGGTATAGGCCATTATTATATTTTAAGCCCTTATTATCAACCCCACTTATTTTTCTTTGAGCACTTTTAAAAAATACAATTTTGTCTGCATCTTTGTCAAGTTTTAATTCATGTACAAAATCTTTAAAACTCTTTGCATTATCAACAAGTTTATTAAATGTATCTGTCATCAAAATCTCCTGGAAAATGAAATACGTGGGTACAAATTATTTGATATGTATCTAAAAACAAATTTAAAAAGTAGTTATATCGGTAAGTAGATGGAACTTTCATTTACTGTCAGTACAGCTGGTAATAGAGAAATGTAATACGTATATGTATTGCAGCTATTATTCAGTATAAATTTTAAAAATATCTTTTTTAGGACACAAAAAAATTTGTTAATCTTTTAGATGAGTAATAGATATATTTTGCCTTCAAATTATGATTTTTGCATCCTCTAATATAATAACAAAATACACCTGCTTAACCAAACCTTAACAAACTGTGCACACATTGAAATACTTACTGCAAGGAATCATGTACCAATTTTATGACCAGCAGGAGCTTCAGTTAAACAATAATCAATTTTCTAGTTTGAAAATGAAAATATGATTGAATATTTTACACTGTACTTTACATTGAATATTTTACATGTGTACACTTTTAACATTGAAAACTGATTATCAATTAACTGAAGCACTGCCCAGAAACCATTCTTGTCACAGTATCATTCAGTACAGAACACTTGGTAATTTTTTAGTTCAACTAAATTTTATATGAGCTATAGATACATTTTGCCTTTAAATTTCAATTTTGGCGTCATTACATTTAGAACAAAACACAACTTCTACTTTTCAAAACTTTATAAAATTGTGTATACATACTTGTTTATTTATTGAAGGATTATGTACCAAGTTTTATGTCAAAGCGTGGCACCTACATTAAGATATTCAACGATATCTTCATTTTCAAACTAGGAAATTGGTTATATTTTTTAATTAAAAGTCATGTTCGACATAAATCATGAAATATGAAACTGCAATGTGTATTTCAATATATCATTATAGTTTAATAAAGTTTAGCAAAGCAGAAGCTATATTTTATGTTGAGTAGGAGACGCCAAAATCAGATTTTGAAGGTAATATATACATAGCTCAAGTATAATTTAATTTTGAACTATACAATTCATAAGAATTATGATCTGAGGGATATAATCTATACCAAGTTATATGTCTAGGCAACGCATCCAAATAAAGATATTTAATTATAATATGTTCATTTATTTCGGAGTTGCTAATTGATTATTTTTTGAAATTTTTGGTAGACAAAACTTGGTACGAGATTCCTGATCAATATATTATTATGCAATACAGATCACATTTAGCGTTCCTTATAAATATTTTTTAATAATAATATAACTTACTTTTGAAAGATACATGTTGGATAGATGAAATATAGTTATATTGTCATTCGCAGTTGAATTTTCTATGATATGACTAAAAGCTCCTGTATTTCTAGATTTGCAAGTGTCACATTCACAGTTTTTATTATTAAAATCAAAGTAATGCTGACTATAAAATACTACTATTTCTTCACCTTTTTTTATTGCTTTTTCAGTTACAATAAACACATCGTCAACTTTTCTTGTAACATACTTGCAATTTGGATTGCAGTCATGATTAATAAGAGATACTGAACCTAATAATAATACTGAGCATTTTTGTTTACTACTAAGCATAACAGAAAAATCTCTATGTTCATTTTCTATTAGTACTTCTTCTTCTCTACTTAATTTGACATATTTTCCATTCAAAGTTTTAATAATTTCAAATTTCTTAAAATCTTTATTTGCAGTTACTTTAACTTGAGTAAGTGGAGATTTATATCTGTCACATACTTCAATTTTAATTCCAGCATTTGTATCAATCACAGATAAGTATAGAGACAACTGCTCCCGTAAAAATTCTACATGTACTATATTTGATAATTTTGATAAATAAACTGAACATTCTAAATGCTTTAATGTTTCATTTAAGTTTAAAACACCTTTAACAAATTTATTAATTGTGCTGTTTCTAACCTCATCATGGTGACAAATAATAAAGTCTGTAAATTGTGTAAAGTTTATTTTTTGGACTTCACATCTTAAATAAGGATCTAACACCAAGTATTTTGCAATGTCATCGATTACCGACAATTGCATAAATGTTTAACGTGACTTCGTTTTGCTTGTAGTAAACATTATATTTTAGTATGTAGTTATTATAACAATTGTGTTTCTTAAACAATAATAATGTTTGAAGTTACCGGAATACGTAACTTCGTTTTCCTTGTAGTAAACATTATATTTTAGTAGTTTGTTATACGCAAGCATACTGTTAATAGGCGTGAACCGCACGGCCTTTATATATATATAGCTTATACATAGTAATTAGTACCGATAACGGCCGTAAGGTGGCTACCCCCTTATCGCGCCGTTCCCGTTATCAAGATAAGCGAGCGCCGTTATAAGTATAGGCCAGTTCGAGCATACAGCAGCTCGCCTTCTCCCACTGCGGGAGTATCGCACCTTTCGGGATAATAACTGTACCATCTCTACAGTTTTTGAATAATCTACATTTTTTTAATAAAGGCGAATTTAATTTAAAGATCACTCGTTGGTCGTAATTATTATCACCTTCTTCCATTCCATCCATACCGTACGAACTCACCGAGAGCGACTACATTGGGCTCTCCCTCGCTCAAGACTACGCCGCCCGGATCACCTTGGAGTACCGGAATCGGACCGCCGCTGCCCAGACCATCATCAAGAAGGACCAGGCCACCCAAACCTTCAGCAGCATCAGCACCCAGACGGAGCGACCGCTACCCCGACTCACTTCTCTCAAGGGTTGGCTGTTGGACAACGGCGTACAGCGGACGGTGCGGTTGGATCTACCACCTCCAGGGACTCCGAGTATCCGAACAGAGCCGCCACCTCCACCTAGGCGTGTTCCCGCCACAGCAGCTACACCATTAGAGGCAGTCCAACGCAAACCGACTCGGCCGAGACGACTCCCAACTCCGGCAGCTCCAAAACCTCCATCTACTCAGCGGGCAGCAGCCACGGTTAAGCCTCGAGTGGTCGCCGACGTCATTCTGCCACCTACAGGGCGCCTCCCGCTTCCTCCGAGGACACCTCGCCGTTAGAGCGGCTCGCGCCTGGGTTGGTCCATCTTGACCAACCCTACTAAGAACTTCATAAAGTGAGCGGGGCTCACCGGCGGTCATCCGACCGTCTGACTCTGGCCACGAGTTTCTCGAGGCCAGGGCCAGGCTCGTAGAGAGCTAGTTGAGGGGTTAGTGCTGTGTCCTCCCTCAGCCAACGCAGAAGCCACAATGACAGCGGCGCAGCGGACCAGCATCTACTAGGCCTTACTGGCCGACATACCGTCGACACCGGACTCACCAGCGTCACCCGACGCACCGGCTTACGACAAGTTATTATAACAATTGTGTTTCTTAAACAATAATAATGTTTGAAGTTAACGGAATATTCATTTTCCGGGACATCCCAGCAAAAGAAAACTACAATTTTCCGGGCTGTCCAGGAAAATGGATATTTCACTTTCCGGTAACTCTGAAGTCCCGGGAAATGAGGTTGTGCGTAAGAGAATGAAGACCCGGAAAATTAGACCGAAGATATATATATATATATATATATATATATACACACACACATATATTTTATAGTTATTTAGGTGAAAGACCCCCCCCCCACCTTGACCCCCCCCCCACCAAATAACGTAGAAATCGATCACTTTTACGTTATTTTTGAAAGTTGAAAATCACATTATTTAAAAAAAATTCATATATATTATGTATGATTTTGCTTTATTATTTTTTTATATAATAAAATATTTTATTATAATATAATATATAATATATCTTTTATTTCAGTTGCTTGTCCTAATCCGAAGTGTGGCAGTGTTTTTCACAACGCGAAAGCGCTTTATGGGCACTTGAGTCAGAGGAAGAATTGCCAAGAAGTTAGTATTTTAAATTCATAAATATATATTATATTAAAAGAATAAAATAAAATAATGATATATATTTTTTTACAGTTTTACCATAAACAGAAAAGTAAGAACCAAGGTATGTTTCAATTCGATTTTACTATTAAAATTTATTACTTTATTTCATTTTAACTCGCCGTGTGTTAAGTGACGAAGCTGCTCGATTAATAAATTTTAGAGTAACTAAATTTTAAAGCGAACAAAACTTAGATGCGTAGAAAAATCGAGAAGCTTCAACACTTAACGCATTCCCCAGGAATGCGCTGAGATTCAAATCAAAGCTAACCGTAAAACGAAGTCATAAACCTTTTTTGCGTGTACATGACTGTACAGTCGTGCAAGTGAAATACACTCGGGAAAAATATTTATTGCCAAGAAAAATCGACTTTGCTGATTTTTCGTAACAAAAATTGGAGGTTCAGCCAGGATCTAATTGTCGCAATCAGGACTCTTGTTAGCATGCCTAGTATTGGAAATGGGATAAATAAATAGTAACAAACTCAGAATATGTTTAATTTACTTCAGCCTTTATTCTGAGTAGCAGAGGAAAGGAGCACGTATAATCTCAACGAGATCTAGTCGCAGACTAAGGGCTAGCTATAGCGCGTATTAGGCAGTGCATAGAGATGCAGTCTGCAGCCTAAAACAAAGGACCACGTTATAAGGATTGTATCGACTCCAGATGGCTAGAACCTTCTCGAAGTCCGAAGCGAGTGACGTCGCAGCACGCATAGCGTCGCAATATGAGCTAGTCATATATATACACCAGATTTAGTTTTTGTAGCCTATGAATTCCAACACCTAGAAAGAAGAAAAATATAGAGTTAAAATTTTGCATGATAAAAGTGCCGGAATATATATATATATATATACATTTAGAAGGCATTATCACTTACATGTATTCGAAACCAAGAAAAACCCCCTAGTGGATAAAGTTAAGAACAATCAATATTACCGTGGGTAGGTGCAAAAACGACCACACACGCCTAAATAATATTTTAAAGAGTAATACGCTCGTGAAATTTAAGTTATATTGAATTTAACGGTCTGTACGAGCCAGAATATATAAATATTCTTAATCATTAGTCCTTGGTGTGCTACAAATCGTAGCCCCTACACCAAATTCGATGAGTATAGATAATTTTATTTTGGAGACTAAAAATATTAATGTACATATAATAATTAATATTAAGATAACTTAAAATATAAATATGAAGAAAGTGTATGATAAAATTATATATGTAATGAATGTTTTGACCACAATTGCCACTTGGTCTCATCAGTAAGGACTGGCAATCTACCTTAGACATTGGATATTGAAATTATATAGAAATAGACCAAGAACATTACTATTGTATTGGGTATATATATGTATATACATTTAGAAGACATTATCTCTCACATGTATTCGAAAGCAAGAAAAACCCCCTAGTGGATAAAGTTAAAAACAATCAATATTGTCTAGGGTAGGCGCAAAAACGACCACACACGCTTAAATAATATTTTGAAAAATAATACGTTAGTGAAATTTAAGTCATATTAAATTTAACGGTCTTTACGAGCTAGAATATATAAATATTCTTAATCATTAGTCTTTGGTGTGCTACAAATCGTAGCCCCTAGACCAAGTTCGATGAGTATAGAGAATTTTATTCTGGAGACTAAACATATTAATGTACATCCTATATTAAATTAAGGAGGATCCCGTTTTGGACGTTCTCCGGTTCTCCGGTTTTGACAAGTGACTATTTTATTTTTAATTAGAAGGTCATTTTTATGAATCTGACAATTTTTTTTGTCATATTTAGACATTTTGGCATGTCGGCTTTTCAGTAGACGATGTCCGGACGACCTGGAGGTCACCCTGACCACCTGGACATCGTCTCCAGGAAGTGACAATTTTTTTATCATATTTAGACATTTTGGAATGTGGGCTTTCCAGCAGACGATCTCCGGATTACCTGGAGGTCATCCTGACCACCTGGACATCGTCTCCAGGAAGTGACAATTTCTTTTTTCAAATTTAGACATTTTGGCATGTCAGCTTTCCAGTAGACTTTTCACCTTTTTTTCAAATCGAATCTGCCTGATCTTAACTTTTTGCCGAATACAGCTTTGAGTATCTACCTTTAATTATTTCCGTGTTATAAGAGATCAAACATAAGGATATTTTCTGCACAATTTTTGATTAATCACGTATAACTTGAAATTATAATTTGGATGGATTTTTCCATATTTTTGTACTAGAAAGCATGTCCCTTACATAAAATCAAAATCCATTTTCCAAAGTTGAAATACTATATTTATGAATCAGTTTCTTCTCTCTAGTAGCCTTTTAGCAGCCGGCGGACGCAAAAGTGCTTCATTCAACGTACGAATTTAATAAACAATAAAGGCTCATTATCATATCTGCTCTCCAGAATTAGCGCAATGGTGCATGCGTGCGTCCATGCGTGTGCGTGCGTGTGCGTGGAGGCTGACTCTCTACCAACTGAGCTATTTTATTGTTTCTGTTATTTCATTACATTTAGGTTATAATGCTCAAATCATGTTTCAATTGTTCTTTATAATCTGAATTCAATTTAATGATAGAAACAATAAAATAGCTCAGTTGGTAGAGAATCAACCTCTGGAGTTAAAGATCGGAGGTTCGAATCACCGATCAGAAAATATTTTTTTAATTTTTTTTAATAACTTAAAAATGTTCTAGGTTTATATAAAGTATTTTAAACTAATAAAAAATAGATATTATAATTTAGATAAACTTTATATAAATGTCTAATCAAGTTCGGGAATGTCTCGAAAAAAAAGTTCATATGAAGGTACATTTTTTTACGCGGGTGTGCATGGGTATGCGTGTGCGTTAGCATGCGTGTGAGTGTCACTTACACTGTTGATATATTAATTTTAAGCAATAATATGAGTATAGTTGATAGTATTTTTTTTAGTTATTTATTACAAAATAGGTATTACAAAATTTTACAAATTATTACAGATTTTCTGCAATTGCTAGAAATAGTTTTTTGATTTTATCATTATTACAATATTTTTGTACTTTGTTATTATGTTTTATACCGCCTTTTGTACCTCTATAGGTTTTTCCTGAAACATTTATTACACATAAATGAAATGTATCATTAATAAATTAGATGAAAAAATTATTACACATACGAATGCTTTGGTCTCCTCTATTCTGGTGACTCCCACGATGTTTGTATGGGTGTTTGTAATTATAATTACCATAATTATAATTACTTTGGACAGGACCTATGCAAAATAAACAAATATGTGTACATTAAGTGATGATCTTTCAACGAATTAACACATTATTTACATCAAAATATTAATTTATTGAATTTAAAAATTATTTGTTCTTTATTTTGAGAAATTGGACGTGTTAAAGCTTATTTTTTTTACCAAATTTAAGTATGACTTATAATAGGCATTTTTAACATAAAATGTGTTGAACCAATATAAATTCATAATAGGTAATTTTGAATTTTGTAAAAACGAAATGAGCTTCGTGCAATTAAAAAGACATTCATAATATAGCAACGAATATTCGAGAAGAATTACACTTCTTTTATGTATGCGATTGCTTTATATATGTGATTTTCCGTACTGTTTTGTTATTAAAAATTGTATTGAAATATTCTATTGCATACTATGACTTTGTTCTCCTCGATTCTGGTGACTCCCACGATGTTTGTATGGGTGTTTGTAATTATAATTACCATAATTATAATTACTTTGGACAGGACCTGCAAAATAAACAAATATGTGCACATTAATTGATGATACATTATTTACACAGAAATATTAATTTATTGAATTTAAAAAATTATTTGTTGTTTATTTTGAGAAATTGGTTGTGCTAAAGCCTATTTTCTTTTACACAATTTTAATATTTAAAGGTACTTTACTCGTAAAATACATTGAATAAAATAAATCTTAGTTAGAATAATTTATTATCAGATTTTGTAAGAACAAAATAAATTGCATGCAGTTAGATTTATTAAAGTAACAAATGTTGATAAAATTAAAAAGCAATAAATTTTAATGTCATAGCAAACACTATGTAAATTTGTTTAAAAAAATTATTTTACAAACTTTTACCTTGGTGTCTATTCTGCTGACTCTGATGATAATTTTGTGGGTGATTGTAATTACCTTGGACAGAAACTGCAATATATAATGACAATATAAAAATGTGTACATTAAATGATGCTTCTTAAACGAATTTACGTATTATTATTATATATATTGTTTATGCAATATAGTCGCCATAAAAAGTACAATATTTGTTGTTTATTTTGACAAATTAAACATGTTAAGGTGACGCTAAACAACCTGTTTTACCGATATTTTAATAAAATAGTAGGTCAAAGTTTTCTCGAAAACGGGTAGACCGATTCGTCTGAAATTTTGAGGGCTAATCAGTCATACAAAAAGGAAGGGGGGACAACTCATAAAATATCTCAAAACTAAAAAGTGCATTGGAAATATCTAAAAATTGTTAATGTTATTATAGATTAATAACAATTTATTAGAAACATATAACATTAAATATTAATATTCTAATGGTGAGATTACTTTTTAATTTTGATGTATTTTACGAGTTGCCCCCCCCCCCCTTCCTTTTTGTATTATTGATCAACCCTCAAAATTTCAGACGAATTGGTCGATTCGTTTTCGAGAAAACTTTGACCTACTATTTTATTAAAATATCGGTAAAACAGGTTGCTTTAGCATCACCTTAAGGGGAGGTCGTACAAAACTGATTGATGGGTTAACAGATTTGACAGATTTGACAATTTGAGGTTATAAAAAAATAATTATAGAATCATATAATATGTAGTAATATACATAACAATAGGTAAGGCACACCGCATGTGTGTCTAATAGCTGACCGATCGATTCGACAGATCGAGGCCTATAAGAATATTACACAGCGCCACCATTAGGCAAAATAAAAAACTTATATGTTTTGCAGATAACCTGCAAAACTGTTTATTATTTGCAAACTAATTTTAACTGTTTTACATAATTTTTTGTACAAAATCTTACCAGAGATACTTTATTACGATTGTTCTGGTAAAATTTTGTATCATGACATAGCGTAGAAGCAAAAATTAGTGAAGAACCGTAATTAAACAGCATCTCATACAATGGTCAGATAAATTACGGTAAATAATAATAATACGAAATTTTTCGACTAAATTAAAACCAGAGCGCTATTCTCCTGACCAAATTAATGATGTGTGCCAAATTTGGAGTAATTTGATCCGTTAGAAGAGGAGAATAGTGCAGAATACAAATTTCCATTTACGCACTAAAACAGTGACATATTTGATTGACAGTTTTCTCTGTTACGACCTCCCCTTAAAGCTTACTTTATTTTTACCAACTTTGAGTATTATTTACCACAATTCTTTTAATCATAAAATAAACTGAACAAATGTAAATTAAGTAAAGGTGATTAATTATCAAATTTGTAAGAACAAAGTGAGCTTCATGGAGTTGAAAAGCAATTCGTAAAAAATAACAAATCATAACCATGAGAATTGTAAAATACATAATTTGAACTTACGTTTGGTGTTATTATTGATGTGTGCTTGATTGACTCGTGGTTTGTACACATTTTTTTTACAATAAAAATATTTTGTTTTAATAATATCGTTTGGTTTTGTATTAGTCAATTCACTTGCATCTAAAACAAATACTATAAGTAAAATTTTTCGACATATAAATAATAAAAAAACTAATATAGTAACACATACTTTGTGTTTTTTTAATAGCATCATTATTTGAACCTTGCATTGATTGCGAGTATGAATCTCTATTTAATTTTGCGGCAGCCATTTTCGTTAAATCTAAAATATATACAGTTTATAAAATACTTCTACGTGTAAAAAATAATTAATTAATGTAAATATATACTTAGATTTTTTTTAAGAGAAATTGACAACTCTTCTAAATTGAGCAATAAATCAAAGTAAGAGGAGCTTTTGCCATCCATACCAGTGATCTGTCAATTAAGTTATAATTTTGTACATTATAGTTATAAAATAATTACACACACACACACACATATATATATATACATGTGTACACATATGCATACATTTTATAAATTTTGTACTTTAGTCATTAAATTCATGTGGAAACGTGTTTTCAAAATATTTACACGTACACGCTGTGGTAGACGCATATTCGAATATATACGCACACATGCACTGATATGTAACTTATACATAAATATATACACATCTAACGCAATATATTTACCTTTAACTTTGTTGTTGCAATTAATGTTAGAATAGTTTATCAAATCTGATATACTGAACGAATAAATAATCACACGTGCTTAGTATCGAAATGTGACAATTATAGATAAACTTTCGATAAAAATTCATGATCCATGGTATTAATGAAGCGCCCTCATGTGATTAAAGCAATTAATACAAATTTCATGCAAATATACAAATTATCTTTGTCTTTTAAAATTTGATGGTAAATTGTTATTTTTATTAGAATTCTATTGATTTGATACACTTTGTGATTAAAATAACTTTTTGTAAATCGTATTTAAATTTTGTGAAAACATAATAAACTTTAATAAGTTAAATTTGTAAAAATAATCAATAAATATTGCACTTTAGTAATATTCACCGTCTGCGATATAAACTGATTTTGAAATTCTTTTAATTTGTCAAAATAAACAATAAATATTGCATTTTTGAAATACTAATTCTCTATGATATAAATTGTTTTTAATTTCCTTTTAATTTTTTGACTGCTTTTTGCTTATTATGTATTGTGGTTTATATTAATATATAGTGTAACGTATTTAATTTATTTTTTTATTTTTAATTTTACATGTAAAGTTGATTATGTACGACTAAAATTTACTATTAACGATATAGTATAGCCTGATGAGGATGCATTTTAATTGTTTATAGTTGTTTAATTAAGCTGTGCATATCATCATACGCTGAAAATGAAAAAAGTACATTTAGTAATTAAAAAAAAATAATAGTACGTAAGTAATGAATTTATCTCACCATTTAAAAAATGCCATTTCATAGAAGTTATCCCTATATGCAGTTTTTCATTAAATTTTTTTTTTTTTTTTTTTTTTTTTTTTATGTTATTTAACGTTGCTCTATTTATGCTGCCAGGGCTAATCAGCGACGGAGGTGAACGATGTGTCTGTAAACAAAGCACATGTAGTTGAAACAGTGGTGCTTGTGTCCATCGGAAGATATCATCGGTCACTGTAATTAGTCTAATAATTACAGTTTCCTGTCCTCCCGATGGAACCACCGCGATCCTCTTTACATCTTCGCGTCCCTAACGTTCCCTATAGTTCAGATGCCCGTGCCTCTCATGCACTGACAAGTGCACGAAACGCACGCGCACCTGAACCTGCGTCACATTATAGTGACACGCCGAGCCACTGAGTCGCGGTGTTCGAAAAATGCACATGAAAAAATTTTCAGAGGTACACGTCTGGGATCGAACCCACGACCCTCGGTGTGAGAGTCGGGAGCTCTACCTATGAGCCACCGCGGCTCAATTTCATTAAATTTTAGCGTAAGGTTTGCGAGATATGTAATGAAAAAACGAAAAATTATTGAAAATAAATTTTTTATAATTATGTAAATTCATTTTTTAACTTATAATACCTTTTAAAAATGATATTTTTTTCCTTGTGAAATTTTTTCTCTTGATTATTTTTCCACTTCTAACACCTCGAAGCTTACAAAAAACTAACTATTAATTTTATTAATAATAATGTGTGTTTTTTAGCGTTTATGTATGCACAAATTGCTTACTTTTTTTACACATTTAGACATTGTAGGTTATTAATTAATTTGTTTTAATGATTAGTAACTGATAATCAATGTATTACCCTAACCTATCTTTTACAGCATGTATTCTTATGTAATTTCAAGTTTCGTTTGATGCCCCTTTTCACTAAATTTTACGCTTTCTTCTTTTCTCTTTGTCTTAAGGGGATGCCATACCCGACGAAAAATTGTTGTGCAGGTCCGTGCGATCTGTTTTATCGATACCCAACATAAAATTAACCTAACAGAAAATATCTGTGGCGCCCTCTGTATTATATACTAATACATATTTAGTTGCATGCCCACAGATGGCGCTAATAAGCGAAAATGTAACACAAGGTACAGAATACAACGCTGGTAAAAATTAATTACATTGTTGATTGTAAAAAAATATATAACATTTACTGTAAAAGTAAATGTATAGTTCACTGCAAAACTTATAAGTACATAATAGTATTGAATGTGTAGCCATTCTATTGATTATAATTACAGTACCATAATATCTTACCTGCTGTAAGTTTTTTAATTTTAGTTTAAAGTAATAAAGTAAGACATATATATAAACAAATGTTTTTTTACTGTATACAGCAATATTATCAAATGGCAAATTATATTTGCAAACTATTCTCCGATTATACATGTGTAATATAAATACACTGTTATAAATACAAAAAATTAAAGTATTAGCACATATGTACTAACTCTGCACTTTGCGTACACTTTGTTTGTACTTTATTACTGTATTTGTACTTTATGGTAACATGTACTGTACGTACATTTTACATAGCAACGTGTACTGTATATACACTTTATGGTAACGTGAATTGTCCATACACTTTATGGTAGTGTGCAGTGTATGTACACTTTGTGAAACGTGTACTGTACGTACACTTTATATGGTACGGTGTACTGTACATACACTTTATGGTAACGTGTACTGTACGTACACTTTATGATAGCGTGTACTAGACGTACACTTTATTGTTGCGTGTACTGCACGTACACTTTATGATAACGAAATGTCAGTCGGTATTGTCCTTTTCAATTTACACTTTGATTTGCATTGCAATGTAATTGAAATTTTTGATTTATAATAGATTATAACTAAAGTTTAATTTTCATTGCCATCGTTTTAACACATATGTACTTTGTATAGTTTAAAATGGAGTTTTAATTGTTAAAGTTTTCAATATCTTCTAATAATAATAAACTATTCATTTCCCCACAATGTCCACAATTATCTCAACTAATTAGTATGTTTAATTCAATATTTTAACCACTATTAAATCAAGTACTGAGTAAAACAGTTATTGATGACCCACAAGAAAATCTAGTTCTAGGGAGGCCGTTGAGTACAATTGCAAATATGTTTTATTTATCCTGAATTTATATATATATATATATATATCATAACCTAACATAACTTTAATAGAAGTGCAACTTGAAATCGTAGTCCGTTTGCCGAGTGTAGGAAGTGCGTGTGATCGTCGAGCCGAACTGTGCACGCCCCTCTAGAGGGAACCGTCGTCTGCTAGTTTCTAACAAGCTTAATCGAGATATGACTATTCATGTAAAATTGTTTAGTATGTACATTTTGTAACGGTCACGCTGGGGACTAAATCAATAAAAATGGTAATAATTTATTATAATAATAGATAAAGAGGTTTGGGCGCCAGCCGCGTATAATCGCGGTGAATTAATAATACGATTCCTCGGCTGCGTACGAGCTGCGACGGTTTGTTGCGCGGGAAAAGGTTGAGAAGGGAGAGATATGGGAAGCACACTTACCAAAGACGTAATGAATGCAGTTCACCTGCTGCGAAGCAATCTTGTTCGTATAGAGATCGTCTCCTGAGCTGCCGCTCGAAATGCTGCTTTCCTCACACACACACGCACAAGCTAATGTTGTCAATGTGTCGCGAAGGAGTACCGAAGAGCTCTCTCGAGTTTCCGCTAGTTCGCTGCTTTGCTGGTCGGGCCCGACGTGCGCGCGCAGCTTCTGGCATGTCGTCCGTCGGCCGCCGTCGTCTGCGCGCATCATACAGTGAGTGCTCTCAGCTATGCGACGTATACGATGCATACGACGAAGACAGCTTCCCCTGTTGGCTGCTTTTTTGATTCGAGGTGAACGCTGTTTCTGGTGATGCTGTGCTCGAGGTAACAATTATATATCGTTCCGTATTATCTTGCTTATCGGCTAATTAGTTCCTATTTGTTACAGGTTTACGGGACGGCCGATATCGGATCTTTGCTCTCTATCGCTCTCACGGCGCTCGATCAGCTGTTACGCGTCGGGCCAACTGCTGCAGAGTATCGGGATTGTACAATTGATGCGAGGATTACATGATGCTTCTAAAGATAATAACTAACTCCTGAGGGGAGGGTGTTTATTGTATTAGAATATCTAGTATTTGAGGGTATATATCTAGTATTATGGTAATGTTATGATTACATAACCCCACCTGCCAATCCTTTCCTTACATGTAACTGCCAGTACGTTTATACAGCTACACGATTCCTTGTGTCCTTCTAATTAAGACAACGCCTAATTAACTAATTATTACAGAGGTTGGGAAATATTCTATGCTGCTGTTCAGTGCTGTTGGGAGTTCCATATTGGTCTTTGTTGTTGCTGAAGGTTTGCTGCTAGATTATTCTACTGATCCTGGAGGCAGTCCGATGTTATGAGATGCCTCTCCTGATCATTGATGTACCTTCCTAGAGAGATACGATGTGAGACCAGGTTCATCGTATACCAGTCATTATCTTACTGTGCTGCTTGTGTGCTAGCGGTTAGTGTTGAGTTCATAGGATGGCTGGGGTACATTTAGGTATGTTTTAGTGTAGGTGAAATATGTGCATAGTATTGTGAGGGTAGGTAGGATAGTTTAGGTTGAAACTCACTCGCTTATTAACACATTGACAAGTACAAAGTACCTTATCACAATTTAAATATGAGTACGCATTTTTATAAATATAAATCATTATTAAATGTTTAAAAATCTATGAAAAGATATAGACTCCTATAGACTCCGCCGCTTTAGACTGAGAGAGGTTATGTTTTCTTTCGTATTTTTCAAATGTTAACGCTAATTTAACATAAACTCTAATTTTGTACATGTTACACACTTTTAATGTTTATTGATAATATGCCTCTACCCCGTCCTGAAACTGTCAATAATTTAAATAATTGTAATTAAAGATATATTGCACCCAACATTGCGTGTCGGTATAATACAATGTATTTGAAAGTATAGGAGGTGCGAGCTGCAGACGGCCCGAATCGGTGCTCGCACCTCCTATAGACTCCGCCGCTTTAGACTGAGACAGGTTATGTTTTCTTTCGTATTTTTCAAATGTTAACGCTAATTTAACATAAACTCTAATTTTGTCCATGTTATACACTTTAAATATTTATTGATAATATGCCTCTACCCCGTCCTCGAGCTGTCAATAATTTAAATAATTGTAATTAAAGATATATTGCACCCAACATTGAGTGTCGGTATAATACAATGTATTTGAAAGTATAGGAGGTGCGAGCTGCAGACGACCCGAATCGTTGCTCGCACCTCTTATAGAATCCAACGCTATAGACTCTTTCGTATTTTTCAAATGTTAACGCTAATTTAACATAAACTCTAATTTTGTCCATGTTATACACTTTAAATATTTATTGATAATATGCCTCTACCCCGTCCTCGAGCTGTCAATAATGTAAATAATTGTAATTAAAGATATATTGCACCCAACATTGAGTGTCGGTATAATACAATGTATTGAAAGTATAGGAGGTGCGAGCTGCAGACGACCCGAATCGTTGCTCGCACCTCTTATAGAATCCAACGCTATAGACTGAGAGGGTTATGATTGAATTCGTATTTTCAAATGTTAACTATATTATAATGTAAACTCTAATTTTGTAATTGTTATACATTTTATATGTTAATTATTAATATGCCTCTACCCCGTCCTCGAGCTGTCAATAATTTAAATAATTGTTATTAAACAATATTGCACCCAACATTGTGTGTCGGCATAATACAATGTATTTGAAAGAATAGGAGGTGCGAGCTGCAGATGACCCAAATCGATGCTCGCACCTCCTATAGACTCCGCCGCTTTAGACTGAGAGAGGTTATGTTTTCTTTCGTATTTTTCAAATGTTAACGCTAATTTAACATAAACTCTAATTTTGTCCATGTTATACACTTTAAATATTTATTGATAATATGCCTCTACCCCGTCCTCGTGCTGTCAATAATTTAAATAATTGTAATTAAAGATCTATTGCACCCAACATAGAATGTCGGTATAATACAATGTATTTGAAAGTATAGGAGGTGCGAGCTGCAGACGGCCCGAATCGGTGCTCGCACCTCCTATAGACTCCGCCGCTTTAGACTGAGAGAGGTTATTTTTTCTTTCGTATTTTTCAAATGTTATCGCTAATATAACATAAACTCTAATTTTGTACATATTATACACTTCATATGTTAATTATTAATATGCCTCTACCCCGTCCTCGAGCTGTCATTAATTTAAATAATTTTAATTAAAGATATATTGCACCCAACATTGAGTGTCGGCATAATACAATGTATTTGAAAGTATAGGAGGTGCGAGCTGCAGATGGCCCGAATCGTTGCTCGCACCTCCTATAGAATCCAACGCTATAGACTGAGAGAGGTTATGTTTTCTTTCGTATTTTTCAAATGTTAACGCTAATTTAACATAAACTCTAATTTTGTAATTGTTATACATTTTAAATGTTTATTAATAATATGCCTTTACCCCGTCCTGAAGCTGCCAATAATTTAAATAATTGTAATTAAAGATATATTGCACCCAACATTGAGTGTCGGTATAATACAATGTATTTGAAAGTATAGGAGGTGCGAGCTGCAGACGGCCCGAATCGGTGCTCGCACCTCCTATAGACTCCGCCGCATTAGACTGAGAGAGGTTATGTTTTCTTTCGTATTTTTCAAATGTTAACGCTAATTTAACATAAATTCTAAGTTTGTCCATGTTATACACTTATTTTACACTTTAAATATTTATTGATAAATATGCCTCTACCCCGTCCTCGAGCTGTCAATAATTTAAATAATTGTAATTAAAGATATATTGCACCCAACATTGTGTGTCGGCATAATACAATGTATTTGAAAGAATAGGAGGTGCGAGCTGCAGACGGCCCGAATCGGTGCTCGCACCTCCTATAGACTCCGCCGCTTTAGACAGAGAGGTTATGTTTTCTTTCGTATTTTTCAAATGTTAACGCTAATTTAACATAAACTCTAATTTTGTACATATTATACACTTTTAATGTTTATTGATAATATGCCTCTACCCCGTCCTGAAACTGTCAATAATTTAAATAATTGTAATTAAAGATATATTGCACCCAACATTGAGTGTCGGTATAATACAATGTATTTGAAAGTATAGGAGGTGCGAGCTGCAGACGGCCCGAGTCGGTGCTCGCACCTCCTATAGACTCCGCCGCTTTAGACTGAGAGAGGTTATGTTTTCTTTCGTATTTTTCAAATGTTACGCTAATTTAACATAAACTCTAATTTTGTACATATTATACACTTCAAATGTTAATTATTAATATGCCTCTACCCCGACCTAGAGCTGTCAATAAATTAAATAATTGTAATTAAAGATATATTGCACCCAACATTGTGTGTCGGTATAATACAATGTATTTGAAAGTATAGGAGGTGCGAGCTGCAAACGGCCCGAATCGATGCTCGCACCTCCTATAGACTCCGCCGCTTTAGACAGAGAGGTTATGTTTTCTTTCGTATTTTTCAAATGTTAACGCTAATTTAACATAAACTCTAATTTTGTACATATTATACACTTTTAATGTTTATTGATAATATGCCTCTACCCCGTCCTGAAGCTGTCAATAATTTAAATAATTGTAATTAAAGATATATTGCACCCAACATTGAGTGTCGGCATAATACAATGTATTTGAAAGTATAGGAGGTGCGAGCTGCAGATGGCCCGAATCGTTGCTCGCACCTCCTATAGAATCCGTCGTCTATTTGTGCGGAAATGTTTAGCATCGCCACCTATTGATTCTTTTTCAAACTACGTAGCTAAAGTTTTTCTTACTCTTCCGTCTGCTAAATTACATATTTTTAGAAAGAATGTATATCGTTTTTATTTTTCGTTTAATTTTTTAATCGATTATCTATTCTTCTGTATTTTACTGAAAAATGATTCTAAGTTAATGTAAAATATTGCCTCTACTTCATTTTTTGTTGTTTTTAATTGCATTCTATATTTATTTTCATCCTAAATATGTAGAACGAGCTTCCCAACGTGTTTGTATCAATCGTATTTTCCAATTTTTTTCTTCGTTGTGCACTTTTGACTGTTTTTTTTTTGTTCCAACATTTATCAATATCGTGAAATTGTATGTCTGCACTTTATTTGTTAGAAAGTAATCCATTTTTGTAAAATTCAATCTACTCGTTGTTGCCTGTTAACTAAGAGAGGTTATGTTTGAGGTCGTATTTTTCAATTTCTAAGAGCATTTTAACATAATTCAAACTTTTGTACTTATAATTTATGTAATATATGCATTACAAATATGCCTCCACTGCGTTTATAGTTTGTCATTGTATTAAATAATAGTAATAGGAGAATCAGTGCATGTAATATACGGGTGTCGGCATAGTAGGATTTAATTCAGGTATGGCATCCCCTTAAGCAAATTTTTGTCCTACTCTCTCGAATATGCCGTATGCTTTTTCTCTCTATATAGTGTCTCTGTCTCTTTTTTCTCTTTGTGTTAAATAACAAAGGTATTTATTTATATAAAAACTCGTTTTTAATTTTATATGTATAAATATTTATATTTCAATTTTTAAAATATGTAAAACCATTAACAAAATATAGTACAATGATTTACGGTATTTATTCTCTCTCTATAGTGCTTACTCTCTCTATTTCATTCGATATTACTACATATTCATAGTACGCCGTTTAGTCTTGCTTTGTCCTTACAACAGTTTGTATACAAAGGATCTGGAGAAGAAGCTTTCCATTCGAATAGTTTAACCTCAAGTTAAGTGACAATTATTACATTAATTAAGCTTGACGTTTTATTAATTTAAAAAATGTCCGATTCAGAGTCCAATGAAACTCAATGTAAAAAATTGTGCACTGAATATATTGGTGTAGGAAATGTACAAAATCTGGTAAATGCGTAAGTACAGTATACAATATTTTGCATGTATTTTGATTTTTATATTAGCACGTGTTCGTACACACATGAATTAATGCACGCACACGCGCACGCATGCGTGTGAAAAATTAATTAAAAACAAAGCAAACAATTTTTTAGATTTTTTTTCATTCAAAAAATTGTAATTTTTTATAAAAAATATAAGTTTATTTTCTCGACGTCATTCGAAATAGCAAATCAAAAGCTACTTAGAAAAAAAATCAACATCGTTATAGGCCACGTTTGATTTTTTTTCTAAGTAGCTTTTGATTTGCTATTTTTTGATTTTTTGATTTTTTTTCTAAGTAGCTTTTGATTTCGACATCGAGAAAATAAACTTATATTTTTTATAAAAAATTACAATTTTTTGAATGTAAAAAAAACTAAAAAATTGTTTGCTTTGTTTTTAATTAATTTTTTACACGCGTACACACATACATGCACATGCACATACACACAGATACCTACACTTATAAGCCCGTAGAAACATATACTCGTACGCAGGCACAAGGTTAAGTTTTTATGTGTGAAATATATAAAATTATTTATTTTCTATACTTTTGCTTACTTATTGTTTGATGCTACAAACGTGGCCTATAACGATGTAAATTTTTTTCTAAGTAGTTTTTGATTTGCTCTTTCGAATGACGTCGAAAAAATAGACTTATATTTTTTTATAAAAAATTACAATTTTTTGAATGTAAAAAAATCTAAAAAATTGTTTGCTTTTTTTAATTAATTTTTTATACGTGTGCATGCATACATGCACATGCACATAAACACAGATACCTACACTTATAAGCCCGTAGAAACATATACTCGTACGCAGGCACAAGGTTAAGTTTTTATTTGTGAAATATATAAAATTATTTATTTTCTATACTTTTGCTTACTTATTGTTTGATGCTACAAACGTGGCCTATAACGATGTAAATTTTTTTCTAAGTAGTTTTTGATTTGCTCTTTCGAATGACGTCGAAAAAATAGACTTATATTTTTTTATAAAAAATTACAATTTTTTGAATGTAAAAAAATCTAAAAAATTGTTTGCTTTTTTTAATTAATTTTTTATACGTGTGCACGCATACATGCACATGCACATAAACACAGATACCTACACTTATAAGCCCGTAGAAACATATACTCGTACGCAGGCACAAGGTTAAGTTTTTATGTGTGAAATATATAAAATTATTTATTTTCTGTATTTTTGCAGCTTAACTTTAAAAGCAAGAGTGATAAATATTGAACCACTTAGAGTGTATAACTCGGGAAAATGTTTTTCTATGACATTATTAGACAACTCAGGTGAAATACGATGTAGTGCTTTCGACGAAGCAGTAGACGTCTTCTACAATAAAATAGTTGTAAGTTATGTTAATAAACTTAAAAAGGTTTTCAAAATTAATTTTATAATAATAATATATTGTAACAGGGTTATTCTCGTGCGTCAGGAGGGTTTTAATAATCCTGTGCATATCCTCAATGCACAGGAAAATATTCTCCGTGTGTCGATCAGCTGTATTACCAGACAGCTAACCGATCGTCAGAACCGTCCTTGGAGTGGTGCGAGCTAGTCTCAAGCTCCGCACGACGACGTCTTCCCTGTGTACAATGTGTGCACTTACCTAGTGTACACTTATCCTCCGTCGATGCTCGTACTCGGCTACTCAGTTATGTGTCGTGCGCAGTACAATGCACGACACCCGCGGGGCATGGCGGTATTCGCCTTCGGGGACAGGGAGTGCTCGCCGGTTAATCAATAATTACTCGAAATCGAAGATAGTTAGTTAATTTATTAAGAGGAAATAAAATAAGAGAAATATTACAATATGGTGAGCCAAGGTAAAGTCGAACCTTGGCTCAAAGCAAATAAGGTTATTCGCGTAACCTCTGAAAATATAAAACAACGTGTGTGTGTGTGTGTGCGCCCGCCGCAATCTACGCGTCGAGACTCGCGGTCTCGATCTACTCGGGGGTACGCGATTATACCAGGTATCGAGTAGCTGGTTAGGCAGAAGGCCGGGTATGGATAAATTATTACCGGAGTGTGGAGCACTCCGGCTTATCGAACGCGTATCTACGCAATAGAGAGAGAGACGCGGCGAGAGCGTCCGGCCTCTCGCCCGGACGATACGATGCGTCGGGGTACCGCGCGTATCCCGATGCCGCTCGCGGATCGCGTTTGTGTCGTCGAACCGGCGTACGCCTGGCCAGGACTTACTTGTTTCCTCGATGTCACGGGTTGGCAGTCTCGGCGTTCGTGCTCACGCTTTTTCTCTGGCTCTCTCTCTCGTTCTCTCAGAACTCCCTTTGCTCTCTCTCACTCCTTCGACACAGCTGGGGGTCGCAGGGCCTTGCTTAACTTGCGAGTTAGGTCGTGCCGCGAACCGAACGATACTGCCGGTCTCGTGTTGTTCGAGGTTCGAACGATACTGCCGGTGTGTCGTGCACACCGGCTCTCCGACGCGCTCGCGCATGCGCCTGACGCGTCTTCAACGGTAGACTCACGCGATCGGTACGATTTTCGTCTCGCGTGAACCGTTTACCGTTACACCCCCCTTCCAGACGCAAGGTATATTCCTATATATCATGCTCTGACCTTTCCTAGACGCGTCAGGATGTGGTTAGGGGTCTGATACTGACTGAAATTGCTTTATATCACGATTTCGATAGCCAGGGGGATTTTACCCTGGTGATCTGGTCCTGACTCAGATTTGTCAGGAGCTATCGGCTCTTTCTGACTTAGCTAGTGGTGGTTCGACCGACTGGGGCCTATACATAGGTTATGTATTCCCTGCCAACCACACACAAAATAGCGTCAGTGTTCTTTCATCTTGTTGACGGCGAACTCGTTGAATCGAGTTCAGTATTGGCATCCGTCTACGTCAGCAAATTATTTATACAGTGATTAATACATTTTTCACTGCCGCTTCGCTTGCGCGCGCGTCTTTCTACGGACTACCGATGACCCTGATCTCTCGAGTACGGATTCGACGTCATTATTTACTACATCGCGTTTCACTATGTTTTTCTCGTGGGGTCTCGTGACGGTTTTTGCGGATTTTCGCGGACGGCCGCGCTTTCGTGCTTTCGGCGCTTTGACTCTCACAGGAGTCTGTTCTCGCACGCTGGTGTCACCCGCTATGACTCGCGCAGGAGTCCGCACGCAATTTGGTGACTGTACGCTCGCATGGGGCGGGTCGCGCGTCGCCCCTTCTCCCACGATGTCCCTCGGCGGATGTTCCTCTTCCTCATCTGCGTCGAGATCCGGTGAGATGCAGTGTTTAAGGTGTTCGGCGTGTGCCAGGTCGGTCACCTTACCGTCTTTATCCAACAACGTGTAAGTATTGGATCCTGGTTGGCCTATGATGATGTACGGACCGGTCGCCTTCGGAGCCAGCTTAGCCGAAATACCCTGAGCTGCTGAGGACAGGACTCTGTTCTTCTTCCACACCATATCTCCTACGGTGAAAGGTGTGTCCCTCCTTTTAGCGTTATAATAGCTTGCTTGCCACTCATGTTGTTGGTCTGCGCGTGCAGCTGCAGACTCATGTACTTCCCTGAGCTTTCGAAGTCGCTCTTGCCACCATTTTATCTTATGGTGCTGCTCCTCTTCTATGCCAGCCTGTTCTTGGTTCCTCTTGATGGTACCGGGGGGCATAGGCTCTCGTCCGTAATTCAGCATTGCCGGAGTCGTACCCGTCGACTCGTGGACGGTGTTGTTCAATGAGAATACAAGCTCCGGCAACTTCTCGTCCCAGGTATTGTGGTTTTCCTCTATGAAAGCCACAATCCTGGTTTTCAATGTTCGGTTGACACGTTCAACCGGGTTCGCCTGGGGAAAATATGGCGGGGTGGTGGTATGATGTATCCCCACCTCCTGTAGGTATTCGTCGACGGCCTTATTCTTGAATTCGGTACCGTTATCCGATAGGAATACCTCAGGAGTACCAAATCTTAAAACTATTCTCTCTTTGAACTCCTTGAGAATGGTTTTCGCGTTGGCTTTGCGAATTGGTACACACTCCGCCCACCGGGTGAATAAATCTAAGAATACGAGGATGTATTCGTATCCGCCCTTGCTCCTTACAAAGGGTCCGGTGATATCCCCTGCCACGACTTGCCAGGAACGTTCGACCGTGCGCTTTCCCATCAGTCCTGCAGGTGGTCGTTGATCCACCTTGCTTTGTTGACAGACGAGACAACGGCGCACGTAGTCCTTCACGTCGGCGTAATAACCTGGCCAGTAGTAATACTTAGCCAGACTGGCAAACGTCTTCTCACGTCCAGCATGGCCAGACGTAGGAGAGTCGTGGCTTTCCTGGAGGACCGCTTTTCGGTGTTCCTTTGGAATCACTAACTTCCACGCGTCCTCGTCTCCGAGTGTTTCGTCGATCAACTCGTTCGGCTTGTGGAAGTATAGTCGTCCTCCGACACACTTCCAACGAGGGAAATCCCTTGGACTGGATTTAACTCGTTTCAGCCAATTCTGAAACCACTCGTCTTGGGACTCCTCTACCCAAGATATTGCGTTGATGGCGAGGGCCTCCTCCTCGCTCATCCGTGATAGCGCGTCGGGTACGTAGTTCAGGGCGCCTTTTCGATGCTCCACATCAAAGCTGTGTCCCTGCAACTCTAACGCCCATCGCGCTAACCTGCCCGTTGGGCTGTGTAAGCTACGCAGCCAACGTAAGCTACTGTGGTCGGTTATGACGCGGAAATGATAGCCTTCGATATAAGGTCTATATTTCCCAATCGCCCATATAACCGCCAGGCACTCTCGTTCCGTAACGCTATAATTGCGTTCGGCCTGGTTTAACGTCCTACTGGCGAATTCCAGTACTCGTTCTTCTCCGTTAATCACCTGGAGGAGTACTGCGCCAATACCAGTGTCGCTTGCATCCGTCTGTATAACGAACTGCACATCGAACTCCGGCCTTGCTAGGACGGGAGCAGTTGCGATCAGCGCCTTAATCTGATCGAATGCCTGTTGCTGCTCCTCGAGCCATTCAAACTTACGATCTTTCTTGGTAAGCCTGGTTAGCGGCTCGGCCAAGGTAGCGAAGTCTCGTAATAATTTCCGGTACCACGAACCCATACCAAGGAATCTTCTCAGCTGTTTTAGATTCTTTGGCGCCGGATAATTAATGATCGGCTCGATTTTCTCGGGGTCTGGCCTGATTCCATCGCGATTCACCAGCACTCCGAGATATTTTACCTCAGTACGTCCAAACACACTTTTATCCCGATTCACTGTGAGACTAGCCTCATTGATTCTCTTCAGGACATACTTTAGCCACTTTTCGTGTTCCTCGAAGGTCTCTGTGGCGATGATTATATCATCGAGGTACGAAAATGCATAGGGCTCGAGCTCAGGTCCTATGATTTTGTCCACTAACCTTTGGAACGTGGCTCCCACCTGGGATAGGCCATAAGGCATCCTTTTAAATTGGAATAAGCCTAGCCCAGGTACTGTGAACGCGGTAATAGCCGCTGACTCCGGTCTTAGCGGTATCTGGTGGTACGCGCTACTCAAGTCTAGCGTGCTGATGTACCTCGCGTTCTTGAGCTTCCGCAGTATGCCGTCCATGTTAGGCAGTGGGTAAGCATCGGTTTTCGATACTGCATTGACCTTCCGATAGTCAATACAGAACCGATACTTCCCGTTGGGTTTACGGACCATTACTACGGGGCTCGACTATCCACTGGTTGATGGCTCGATCACCCCTGCGTCAAGCATCTCTTTAACCTGGGCGTGCATCTCTTCCTCTATTCTCTTAGAGACGGGATAATATTTCTGTTTGATTGGCCGCGTCGCACCCACGTCGATCGCGTGCTCAATCAGAGATGTACATCCCAACGGCCTCCCCGTTGTACCCAGGTATCGGTCAGCCAGTGTATGCAGTCTTTCTTGCTCCTCTGGCAGTAAGTCTGCAAGTCCTATCGATGCTATCTCGAATGCATCGATTCGCGATATGCTCGCTACGTCCAGATCTACGGACCTGTTGGCCGCTTTGATCCAAAGTTTATTCTCGTTTGGATCCAAAACTGCGCCAAAACCACGGATGAAGTCCGCTCCGACGTAACAGTCGATTTGATCGTCCGGAAGTACGGCTACGCGAATATCTCGCTTTATCCCGGCAACCTCGAAAGGCAGGTCTACGTAACCAGCTATCGACACCGTCTGGTTTCCTGGCACTTTCGCTTTCCTTCCGTTGCTCGGGATGAGTGGACAGCCACAGGCCGTGGCCAATTGTAGGCCAATCGAGCCCATTACCGTGCGCGATGCTCCTGTGTCGAACAAGGCGCGTACGCGGTAGCCGGCAATGCCCACTTGGACCCACCAACGAGTTTCTTTTTCACTCGGAGGGCCTTCTCCTCCAGCCCTATCATCATGATCTCGGGTAGCGGCCGCTATCTGGTGTTGATCTGACATTTCCGTCGATCTCACAGAATTCGGGCTGAGACAGCCGCTATCTTTCTCGGACTCAGCCGATGTCGTCGGCACTCCCGACGACTCTTTTGCTGCCGAGTTCTCCTCACAGCGCTCGGCTGTAGTTGGGATATCTGTTCGGGTCTTACGCGGGGCAGGAACGGGAACGACCCTTTTTAACCGCTCCTGTTTGCGTTTCCCGAACAGTCCGGGCAATCTGCGCGCTTATACCCTAGCCGCCCACAACCAAAGCATTTCAATGGTTGTGTGGCTTGCGGTCTCGCGTTCTCGTTCCGATTGCCTTTTTCCTCCTTCGATCCGCCGTACGTCCTTTCGGCGGAACCCTTCGCATTCTTCGTCCGGTTTGGTTCCCTCGGTTTACCAATTCCGCTCCGGGATGTGGTCATTGAAAGGACGAATTCTCTCATCTTCTCTTCCAGAACTTTGGCCAGGGTTTTCGCCAAGTCCTCTGGCGGATTCTTCTTGGTCTGCGGATTTGGTGTTGTCGGTTGCACCGCTGCAATCTTCGTCTTGGCCCTCTTTTCATCCTTCGGTTTGTAAGCCGACTCGGGTATTAGGGCCGTCTCGGGTGGCGGAGGGTGTCTATACGCTTTCTGTCCCTCCAGCGTAAGCTCGGCTTCGACAGCAAGATCGAGAAGAGTGTGGATCGAATCACAATCCGTCCTGCGCACCAAATTTTGTATTTCGGGGCGCAGGTTGCCGTGCAGTGTATCTAACTGCTGCTCGATCCTTGGGATTGGATCGAGTCTTCTTATCATGTGCACTAAACACGTAATATAATCCCGTGTTTTCTCGCCGGGTCCTTGATAGCGAGAATTTATTTCGGCAATCAACCTCTTCTGAAACCGCCTATTTGTTCCGAACCAGTGACGAGCTTCTTTTTGGAATTCGGACCACGTCGACCACGTATCTCTTTCGTTTTTGAACCAGAGTGCTGCAACGCCTTTGAATAACTCTGGCAGTGAGCTTAGCAATTCGGATTCTGAAAGATTGGCCAGAATCCGACATTCCTCGACTCGTTCGAGAAATGAGTCTATGCTCTGGTCGCCATCTGCTGAGAACTGTAGTCCCCATTTCCGGACAATTTGACCGACATCTCTCAGTGACTGTCCTGCACTTCTCTGCCAGGTGCTGTTCTCGGTCCTGGTACCACTCGTATTTCCAAGTCTTTCCTGACCTTGGAAGTTCCCCCCCTCCCAGGCTTGGCCGACTCTCCTTGCGAGTGGTGCTGGGGGGTCAGGTTGTGGTAATTCGGTTGTATTGTCCAGGTAATGGTACGTCATTGTGTCCTGGAATCCTACTTGCTGTCGTTGGCTCCGGACTTCGTGTCGTGGCTGGTCCAGTCTAGTGCTTGTTAAAATAGGCTGAGCTTGCGCTGTTGTCAGCGCGTTTACCTTTTCAGTTAATTGCTTAACCGTGTCTGACATTCCCTGCATAAAATTTGCGAATTCAAGTGGGATTTCGAATGATCCTCCGTCTGTTGCAGTGAGTCTTATTCTGCTTGAATTTTTATCATCGTTTGTAATATTGTCGGCAGCTTTGTCATTCGTTGATGTTGATTCCGTGGTTTCTTGCAATAATGCCGTGGTTTCATTGTCTTGGAGATGTTGAACTCTTCTACGACTTGTTTCCATATTTTCTTTAACTTTTTCATCGTTGTTAAGAGTTACTAATGGATGGCTTGTATTGTCATCGATTGTCGAGTTCTCCCACGGGTGTTCTGCCGAGCTATATTTTGTGATGAAATTTTGCCTGAGTTCCTCCCGATGGTACCAGACGGTGATTTCATCCTGCTCAGGTTCTTCAACGAAATCCCTTGGCTCGTAATCTCCTAGGAGCCATTTTGTCAGACGACTTAATTTGTCAAATTTATTGCCTGTATCTTTAAGTGACAGGTCGTTAAGATATTGACAAATATCTTTGTCTCTATAAAACAAACACCAGTCTTCGATCTTCTGGTGTGTCGAACATGCCATATTTATAATAACGATTCAAATAAATAATTTACAATAAATATAAAAAAATAATTTATTTCGCTTTACCAGAGCAGTCCAATTGCGCGGCTATCGTGGGGTCGTTCGCTCGCGTTTTCCCTAAGGCACACAATTATAATCGCAAAATACAAAAAATATATATGATTGGACTATACGGCCTAACTATTGGGTTGCTCTGGCTTTGTCCTACCGTGTACGCTAATGCAAGGTTGTGTGGGTTTCTTCGATTCTGCTTGTACCAAGTTGTAACAATATCGGCTTGATATTACCAGAGTAAGGATTTAATAATTAAATATAAAATATTAATTGTGGGTACTACAAACACCTCTTTTATAGTAAAAAAAAATTAAAAAACCCGAATAAAACAATCAGTGTTTTATTTTTGCCCACACAATTTTTTTTTGAATATATATCACTTTTTATTGTGAATGTAATTTAAACTGCTTCTAATTAATAAAAAAAGGATTTTAACTATAATATGTAATTACCAAATTTTATTCAATTTTTCTCTATTAATTTAATGCCAATTAATTAAATAATTAATTAATTGGTTAACGCTTAGCGTACACTTTACACCAAATCTATTGTCTCTCTCTCGCCTATTATGCTACGCAGAAATATATAACGAGAAATTACAATTCTAAGGGTATCGTTCTAGCGCTCGTATTTTTCCGACGCACACACTTTATTTTTCGATTTGTGAAATCGTATTATTCACTTCGAAAAATTTTCCAGATTACCGCAAAAAAAAAATAATATCTTTTCGAGGATTCTAAAATAATTCGAAAGATTCGGAAAAATTTACAAATTCCGAAAAAATTGGAAAAATTGGAAAAATTCCGAAAACCTACAAAAATTTTGCAAATATGAAAAATTTGAAAATTTTCTAAAAATCTAACAAAAAATTATGAAAGATTTTTAAATATCGAAAAATTTAAAAAAATCTTGAAAATCTCGAAAATTTTGAAAACCTCGAAAAATTAAAAAATTTCTAACAAAATTTGAAAATTTCAGAAAATTTGAAAATTTTGAAAAATTTTGAAAAAACTTGAAAATTCTGAAAATTTTTTAAAATTTGAAAAAAATTGCAAATTTCGGAAAATTTGAAAAGGTTGAAAATTTCGGAAAATTTGGAAAAAATTTTAATTTTTGGGAAAATTTGGAAACTTAATTTGTTTATAAAATTTATGTCTGTTATGAATTATTACTTTAAGAAATTTATTTAATTCGAATTTTAAATTTAATTTAACTCGAAAATAATAAGTCTTATTTCGAAAATAATAAGTATTATTTCGAGTCAATTCCGAGAATTATGTTCGTTTGTACTCGGCTCGTGTTGTTGTTTACATATGTTCGTCGCGACGAACTCGCAACGTACTCGCAACCACTCGTTGCGATTTATATGTACAACAACGTCCGGAGTACAAAATTCAACTAAATGGAAAATTTTTCCTATCCCGAGGAAACTCACGTGTTGGGCGCCAGTTGTAACAGGGTTATTCTCGTGCGTCAGGAGGGTTTTAATAATCCTGTGCATATCCTCAATGCACAGGAAAATATTCTCCGTGTGTCGATCAGCTGTATTACCAGACAGCTAACCGATCGTCAGAACCGTCCTTGGAGTGGTGCGAGCTAACCTCAAGCTCCGCACGACGACGTCTTCCCTGTGTACAATGTGTGCACTTACCTAGTGTACACTTATCCTCCGTCGATGCTCGTACTCGGCTACTCAGTTATGTGTCGTGCGCAGTACAATGCACGACACCCGCGGGGCATGGCGGTATTCGCCTTCGGGGACAGGGAGTGCTCGCCGGTTAATCAATAATTACTCGAAATCGAAGATAGTTAGTTAATTTATTAAGAGGAAATAAAATAAGAGAAATATTACAATATGGTGAGCCAAGGTAAAGTCGAACCTTGGCTCAAAGCAAATAAGGTTATTCGCGTAACCTCTGAAAATATAAAACAACGTGTGTGTGTGTGTGTGCGCCCGCCGCAATCTACGCGTCGAGACTCGCGGTCTCGATCTACTCGGGGGTACGCGATTATACCAGGTATCGAGTAGCTGGTTAGGCAGAAGGCCGGGTATGGATAAATTATTACCGGAGTGTGGAGCACTCCGGCTTATCGAACGCGTATCTACGCAATAGAGAGAGAGACGCGGCGAGAGCGTCCGGCCTCTCGCCCGGACGATACGATGCGTCGGGGTACCGCGCGTATCCCGATGCCGCTCGCGGATCGCGTTTGTGTCGTCGAACCGGCGTACGCCTGGCCAGGACTTACTTGTTTCCTCGATGTCACGGGTTGGCAGTCTCGGCGTCCGTGCTCACGCTTTTTCTCTGGCTCTCTCTCTCGTTCTCTCAGAACTCCCTTTGCTCTCTCTCACTCCTTCGACACAGCTGGGGGTCGCAGGGCCTTGCTTAACTTGCGAGTTAGGTCGCGCCGCGAACCGAACGATACTGCCGGTCTCGTGTTGTTCGAGGTTCGAACGATACTGCCGGTGTGTCGTGCACACCGGCTCTCCGACGCGCTCGCGCATGCGCCTGACGCGTCTTCAACGGTAGACTCACGCGATCGGTACGATTTTCGTCTCGCGTGAACCGTTTACCGTTACAATATTTAAATATATTACATTTTTTCAGATTGACAAAATATACACGTTCTCAAAAGTAGATTTCACTTTGAGCAACAAGAAATTTGTAAAATCTAAAAACAAATTTGAAATCATTCTTACGACTACATCGGAGATTAAAGAATGCGTTCTATCATCGGACATTCTTTCCTTAATTTATAATTTTAAAAATTTCAGTGAAATAAGTTTATTGGGAAAGGATACTTTAATAGGTCAGTGTACATGATTTTTAATTATTTGTAAGTAATTATTTTAACCTAAAGTTTTTATTATTTGTAGATGTTTTTGGAAAAATTACAATTATTGGAGAATTTGAACAAATAAAAAGTAAAACAAATTTGTATAAACGGGAAGTGACAATTTGTAATTCATTTTCAGACACTGTGAGTACGAATTTCATTATATATGAAAATTAAATATAATTTATCTTATTATAAATTATAACATTTCTTTTTAAATTAATTTGTCGGACCTTTCATATTTGTATTTTGAAAAACGTAGATCCCTGTAATTGATGCTCGATATACAATTATTATTTTCTCATTTATTATTTAGTATATATGCTTAATTAGACATAATAACAAATCTAAATACTATTCTAAATTTTTACATATTTCAGATTAAGTTAGTATTTTGGAACCAAAAAGCCAAAGTGGTGTCATATAAAATCAATGATGTTATAGCAGTAAAAGAAGGAAAAATATATGAATTCAACTCTGAAAAATATATTTCAATAACCAATAATTCTATAATAAAATTCAATAGTGATGAAATTCCAGAACTAAAAAGGTGAATATAGAATTATATGTTATTTTTAAGGGGATTTCGGATTTAAAAAATGATCATATTTTATATCTTTTTATTAACAAAATATTGGATTTTTGATAAAATCCTGAATGTCAAGCCCTTAGGCATGCTTTAAAGAATATACCCAAATTTTTTCAGATTTTTAAATCGATAATTTAATTAAGATCTTTGTGTTCAAATATGATGTATTTTTTGACCAAAAATTGACAGCGAAAATTGTTTATTCAATAATTATTAAAAAACAAATGATTTTTTCTCACAAAATCAAAACGTGATGTCTTCGGTTATGTTTTTAGCTATACGTATGAATTCTTTTAGATTTTCAATTCAATATTTTAAACATCATTTTTATAAAGCTGCAGATTCCTGTAATTTAAATCCGACATCCCATTAATTTCCAAATAATTTTTGTTAAGTATTAATAATTTGAATATTTCTCTTTTTTCAGATTAAAAGCTGAAATGTTATAATCGGTAACTTATAATGAAATGTTTAAAACAAATATGCACAAAAATATTAACTTATATTGTTTTATAAGAAAATTGTATAAAATTATTTCCCTTGCCTGCAAAAACCGTTTTTCCTTAAGGAGATGTTAAACTAAAAAATTGATAACTTTATTTACTTTTAATTAAGAACGGGTCGACTTTTTTCAAAAAATCTCTCTGTAATGCTTTTTTAATTGCTTCAAATAGTACGTGTAATTTTTTTCAAAATTTGTTATCATTAAATGATCGAGATGTTTGGGCAGTCGCAAAGATCAATTTTACACTTAATCATTACCGACGAAAAGTGATCATTAATTAATAATTAATATAAAGTTAAATATTTTTAAAAAATCACTATAAATCGGTATTCTATTTGCTCTCAATATTATCTGTGAATTTTTTCAGATTTTTGTTCTCATTAGTTTCTAAAATTTTTGGTTTTTTAGAGGTAGGTCTCTGTAATTTGGGTATTGCATCTCCTTAAGGAGTAAGTTATTTGTATGTATGTGTGCGTGGGTGTACGAGCGTGAAAATTCATATGCGCATGAATGTGCTCTGATATATTGCAGAAAATCTGCTAAAATGGCAACATAAGTTTAGGCAAAAACCTATGATATAAATGTCGAAAATTAATTTTTCTAATCGGAAATGATTTATATACGCAAAATTAAAAAAATTTATTTACAAAATAAAATTTTCTTTAAGCATTATTAAAATGTTGTGTTTTATTTAATTTTATTAATTTATTAATACTTAATTTTATAAATTACAAGGTAAGTTTTAGTTTATTATTTAATTGCAAGAGGGCGCTTTATTAAAATTTGAAAATTCGCCTTTGAAAATTGGTCTGTAATGAATCATGTTCATGGATTAATTGTATCACATGTTAGTTTTCGACTGAAAAACACGTGTATATACATATATATCTATCTCTACATATATATATATATATATATATATATTCATATATGTTCAACAAAGAAATTGATGAAGAATAATAAGAAAGTAGTTTTTTGTATTAAAAATATTATAAATATTTATTGTCTTATATTTATATACGTCTTTTTTTTTATACAGAAAATATTTTGTACACATTTGTAAAATTATGAATTAACAATGAAATGAACATTACTCATATACACGCATTTTTTAATTAAGGCAGCGACCGACGGCACCTTTATACAACGACGCTTAAATAATATTCATTATTACATTTATATACAACACACGGTCTGTGCAAGTCAGAACACTTAATACAGTCAATAACCCCGGAAACAAGTGAACATTTTTTTTAATTAACTACGCTTCGCAAATCTGGGTCATTCACAATAGAAGTATCAAATACTGTTAATGGTTTATAAAAAAGAAATACATCGTTTGCACCATCATAACTAATTAAAACTATAGATGTTATAAGTCCAAGTTTCTATTCTTTTGTTTCAAAAATGGCATCATTCGTTTTTTTTCCTTTTGAACAACAATACATAGTATATCTACAATGTTGGTAAATAAGTTTTTTATACTTCATACATTTTGTTACTTTTTGAACATCAATAAGCAATCGAAGGCACCTAAGT
>JANSJX010000217.1:10000-48711 GCA_026168455.1 Theocolax elegans | reverse complement strand
CATGTATATACACGCAAAACCGGCTATGAAGTCGAAATTTTCAATTTTTAGATTTCGTTCCATTGCCGGGTGGATTGAATTAACATGCATTTTTACAAGTATATACACACATAATCCGGCAAAGAAGTCGAATTTTCAAATTTTTAGATTTCGTTCCATAGCTGTGCTTTGAATTCAAATACTTTTTTCACGAATATACACACATACACCAGCTAGGAAGATAAAATTTTCAAATTTTTAGATTTCGTTCCATAGCCGGGTGCTATGAATTCAAATGCTTTTTTTCACGTAATATCACACATAAACCAGCTAGGAAAACCAAATTTTCAAATTTTTAGATTTCGTTCCGTTGCCGGGTGGATTGAGTTAACATGATGTTTAATTAATTATAAATCAATAAATATAGAATTCTATCGAAACTTTGCCAAAATATAATAAACTATATAGTTTATTCATTAAAATCCACAAAAACCGTCTTATCATTATAATTAGTTTCAATTGTTTTTTCAAAAATTAATAATTCTTTCTACATTTTAACTAATTAAACTTGGGTCATTTCAGCTGAATTCGACAAACATAAAAAAACATCAATAGCAAAATTGGGGCTCTCACCTACAAACTGGAATGACCATATACTTTACAATTAAAAAATAAAACAATTTCGTTTATAATGAAATATTAACAAATCAAAAATACTTGATGACAAAATATATTGATGAACCAAGAAATATATCTTAATACGAGTAATAGAAGAATTAATTAAAATATCAATTTCAATTGAAGAACTAAAATAAAGACCTGAGAGCTCGTTGGATAGAGGATAGCGATGATTGTCTGATAAAACAATTTAATGACGCCTTCACTTCTGTACGCTGCTTTGCCATCTCTCTTCTTTACCTCCTTCTTTGCTATAAATAAACAATTTTATTGTTTATTGTGCAGAGTGTCATGCAGATGTTACGAGTAATTAGTATTAGAGAATTGTAAAAGGATCAAGGTTTGACAGGTAAGGAGATTCTGCCTTGTCTCAGAACTTTTAATAGGAATTTATTAATTAAATTTAATTTACTATTATTTGTCATAATAGTATAGTATGGTAGGGAGTATAGAAAATTAATATCGCAAAATGGAAATATAGTTTGCGTATTTTCAGTTTTCACAATTCCATATACAAATTATTATCATTAAATATTAGTTACTACTGACTTTTATTTTGCGCTATTATAATTATCTATACACTTTAACATACTTTATTATTACGACAAATAGTAGAATGTATTTAATTAAAAAATTGCCTTTAAAAGTTCTATGAAACATAACAGAATCTAACCTTACCTGTCAAATTTTAATTACTTATAACATTTGCATGACTCATAAATTTAATAATAAATTAAATATAATAACAAACACATTTGTTTGCAAAAAATGAAGCAAAAAAGCGAGATGGCGAAACAGCATACACAAGCAAACTTGTTGACATGTCCTATAGGATAATCATCGTTATACTCCATCCAACGAGTCTAAGGTCTTTAGGAGTTTCTAAGATAACAAAATAAGTGCATTAAAATTTTAAGATGACAAAAAAGATCTATAAGAGATAATAAAAAGTACAATAACATTATTTAATTTTTCAAATTTCCTTTTACAATTATTTTGAAAATAGAATAAAAACTACAATTATTGTTTACTAAACAGATTGCAGATGCAATTTTTGCAGTCTGTACATAAAAGCAACTACTAAATTATAATGTTTTACTTACATGCGTCTGAAGGCTCCGATAATCTGTCTAATAAAAATTTCCAAAAGGAGACAAACTCCAATATACTAAATGCGACCCTGGTACAAAACTTATCAAAATAATTACACTTCAAAAAAGTACTACTGCTTGAATTATAGAATGTAAAATATCTTTTATCTTATATATCTTAAATTATCTTTATAATGAAAACTGAAACAGAAAACATTATAATTAGGATCCAATAGATTTTGCAGACTGTATTTAAATGCCACTACTAAAATATAAACTTGAAGTAATCTATACTCACAGAAGTGTTTCAACTCACATTATCACTACCATTGAATAAGTTACGAAAGTTATTTATGTATCATACACTAAATACTGCCCCGGTACGGTACAAGATTTGCAATCTATGTGCAAATAACTAAGATGCAAAACCATAGGAGTAACTTATACTTGAAGAGTCCTTCCAATAAAAATTGACAAAGACAAACCTTATAACAAATACAATATCTGTCTTTTCAAATAGAACATAGCCTAGGCAATGTCTCTTCGAGAAAGCTGAAAAAAAGCATGTATTGGAATAAATCTAGAAATTAAATAAAATTTGTCATGCAATTATTCAATACAATATACATACATATATAATGAATATATGTATGTATATTCTAATAATTAACTGCATTTTACTTTCCGAGTTTCAAATTGTACTCCTTAAGGTTAGGTATACGAGAAAATATCTCTAGTATACATATATATATATACATGCTACATAAAAATAAGAAACAATTGATTATACTTACATTAATTATATATATAACCTTCTTAACAATACAAATTACTTAATTGCAATGGCAAATAATTTAACAAGACGCCGATTACGGACGAACGCAAGGTCAGGAAAGAGCACGGCGGTTGAATCTTGCTGCTGCTGTAAGCGTGTGAGATATCGATATTTGATTCACGTAGTTAATAATCGGAAGGCGGCAAAAGCGAGAATTACACACAGTGACAAAATCACTGTATTCGATTCGTCTCTACACCGAATACCCCTTAACAACTACGCTAAGCAAATTTTCAAACGTTCTGAAATGTAACATGAATAAAACCGCATGTGACTATATAAATAAGTTTGATAAATCAGAAAATTATTTCCAAAAATTATATTCCAATGAATGTTTTCAAAAATCTACCCAAAATTTTTCCAGATTTTTAAATCGATATTGTAAATACAATGTTTGCATTAAAAGTTTATTTCTTTTTAAATAATAATTACAGACCCAAAATTGTTAAAATTCAAATTTTCTTAAATAATCGATCCTTCACACTCTCCCTTATGTTATAAGCTATGCTTATGATGTTTTTAAGATTTTTAAATAGATACTAGAGATATAATTGTTGGGTTGAAAGATGTAGATTCAAGTAATTTATTGGGTCCGACATCTCCTTAATTAGAAATCTTTCGGAGATATTACCATTATCTTCCACGAAACCTTTTTTGGAATATTGGTGGAAGATTCGATGAGTATATGTTGTAATATTTCGTGCAAGATTACGGAAATGTTTCATACATATTTCAGATGACGGCCAATTTCAAGCTCCCTTTAAATCTTCCTGGAATCCCTATCAGCACACAATGTCTTAAAAACGTTTAAATTACGTTGCGGCTAAAACCTTTAAACGTTAGAATTTAATACTTGAAAAACGTTTGAACTACGTTTCAATTTGGTTAAAATGTCCTCTTTAATTTGTGACAATGTGCTTTGCACATGTCAAGAGCGAGCGACTGAACCCATGTCAAACACCTACCTACCCGGATAAGCTAAACGAGTCCCTAGCTATACTACCTACCCACATACTATTTCCTAATTATCTACCCGCACATTAACTACGTCCTACCTACCCTCACAGTCTAATAACCCCACCTCAAGCGCAACACACACATGTAGCCGAAGCACTAGGTGATCCTGGCGATGAGGATCTTGGGCGAGCTCAAATCATCAGGTGGGCTCCTCCGAGTCTGGCACAGCCAACAGGATAGTCAAGGGAGGCGATCACTACGAAGTCTCCAGGACCCTCCGAAGCCTCACAGCATAGCAGCCAAGGCGATGAGATGGTACCCAGGCAGGAAGCCGAAGAACCTCCAACGCCAAGCAAGATACAGCTGTAAAACAGATATTTATAAGAACAAATACGCATTAAAAGGGTAAGGAGCAAGGAAGAGGATCAACAGCAATCGGCAGAAGACAAAGACAAGGGAATACGTGTACAGCTGTATATAATCACTACAGCTGTACAAGGAAAGTATAGGACAAAGAGGTTAGGTTGCTGTACACAAACAACGTGTACAGCAGACCTTGCAAAATACTAAACACCTGAACACGCACACTAGCGTGACCCCAACACTGAGGGAATTACCTGGAGTAGTTGAAGACCTGGAACCGGTCGGTCTGGTACGTCGTCGTCGTGGAGAGATGATCGAGGCGGCGTCGGGCAGCAATGCAGCGGCGGGTGAGCTTCGTACCTGAAACTCACGCCGTACCAATTAGTTGAGATAAGCAAGACGGAACGACGTAATAATTACCCAGGAGGAAGTCCTACAGCATCGCCGAGAGGTACACTGCACCAGGTCAACAAACACCATACAGCCGATTCGTACCGATACAGCCTGAACACTGCGGCACTCGACACGCTCGCACGACGCGAGATCGAGGTGCCGCGCACGAGTACGTACTGCGCAGGCGCGCGGTACGATCACGGGACTCTCGAGCACGCCGAGAGTCAGAGCTCTACGGTCGGTCGATGCGACGACTTCTCGTGCCAATCAGCAGCAGCCGATACCTGCCATTATTCGTGTGCGAACGTGCGATCGAGTGCATGAGAGAGAAACAGAAAGTGAGATAGAGATTAGCCGCTCCCGACCCCAAGTATCCAGGATACTACGAACAGGTTGGTGAGCATTACCTATCTCTGCTGACGGTACCGCCGGGTACCGCAGAAGGTGCGTGCGAGCATCCCGTCCGTCCCATCCTTCCCCTTCCCCTCCCCTACAGCGAACCGGAATATTAGCAGAGGAGCACGGCTCCATGTACTTACCGATAACCCGCGTGTTATCGAAATTCGTCGCGAGTTAACGCGGCTGGCGCCCACCTTTCAGTTAGTTGTTTTTTATATAATAAATATTGATTTTATTTATATTACTTGTTGTCCCTAATTGACCTGCACCCTGATCCCCAGTGCAGCGTCACAAATTTTAGGAAAGTAATATTTTTTAACGTATTTCAAACGTATTTTTAACGTTGGATAAACAAAATTATCCGATGTATATTATTATGGAGCATGCGCAGTTGTTACTTATCAATTGTAGCTATGCGCAATTGTCATTTTTGCACATATAAATGATTTATATTTATAAATAAATATAAAAATAGCATTTGCGCATAGCTACAATTGATAAGTAACAACTGCGCATGCTCCATAATAATATACATCGAATAATTTTGTTTATCCAACGTTAAAAATACGTTTGAAATACGTTAAAAAATATTACTTTCCTAAAATTAAAGAGGACATTTTAACCAAATTTAAACGTACTTCAAACGTTTTTCAAGTATTAAATTCTAACGTTTAAAGGTTTTAGCCGCAACGTAAATTAACCGTTTTTAAGACATTGTGTGCTGATAGGGATATTTCTTGAATATTTCATGAAAGATTACATGGACGATTGTTGGAAGATTCCGCTATATTTTAATACTACTTTAGAAGGAAGATTTCCGGAATATTCGATGTAGATTCCAGCTTGTTCGTCGCTTTATCTTAATTAGAAATCTTTCAAAGATATTACTATTATTTTCCACGAAACCTTTTGTCGAATATTGCTGGAAGATTCGATGAATATATGTTGTAATATTTCGTGCAAGGTTACAGAAATGTTTCATACATATTTCAGATGACGGCCAATTTCAAGCTCTCTTTAAATCTTCCTGGAATATTTCTCGAATATTTCATGAAAGATTACATGGACGATTGTTGGAAGATTCCGCTACATTTTAATGCTACTTTAGAAGGAGGATTTCCGGAATATTCGATGTATATTCCAGCTTGTTCGTCGCTTTATCTTAATTAGAAATCTTTCAAAGATATTACCATTATCTTCAACGAAACCATTTTGAAATATTGCTGGAAGATTCGCTGAATATATGTTGTAATATTACGTGCAAGATTACGGAAATGTTTCATAAATATTTCAGATGACGGCCAATTTCAAGCTCTCTTTAAATCTTCCTGGAATATTTCTCGAATATTTCATGAAAGATTACATGGACGATTGTTGGAAGATTCCACTATAATTTACTGCTACTTTAGCAGGAAGATTTCCGGAATATTCGATGTAGATTCCAGCTTGTTCGTCGCTTTATCTTAATTAGAAATCTTTCAAAGATATTACCATTATCTTCAACGAAACCATTTTGGAATATTGCTGGAAGATTCGATGAATATATGTTGTAATATTACGTGCAAGATTACGGAAATGTTTCATAAATATTTCAGATGACGGCCAATTTCAAGCTCTCTTTAAATCTTCCTGGAATATTTCTCGAATATTTCATGAAAGATTACATGGACGATAGTTGGAAGATTCCACTATATTTTAATGCTTCTTTAGAAGGAACATTTCCGGAATATTCGATGTATATTCCACCATGTTCGTCGCTTTATCTTAACTAGAAATCTTTCAAAGATATTACCATTATCTTCAACGAAATCATTTTGGAATATTGCTGGAAGATTCGATGAATATATGTTGTAATATTACGTGCAAGATTACGGAAATGTTTCATAAATATTTCAGATGACGGCTAATTTCAAGCTCTCTTTAAATCTTCCTGGAATATTTCTTGAATATTTCATGAAAGATTACATGGACGATTGTTGGAAGATTCCACTATATTTTAATGCTTCTTTAGAAGGAACATTTCCGGAATATTCGATGTATATTCCACCATGTTCGTCGCTTTATCTTAACTAGAAATCTTTCAAAGATATTACTATTATCTTCCACGAAACCTTTTTGGAATATTGCTGGAAGATTCGATGAATATATGTTGTAATATTACGTGCAAGATTACGGAAATGTTTCATAAATATTTCAGATGACGGCCTATTTCAAGCTCTCTTTAAATCTTCCTGGAATATTTCTTGAATATTTCATGAAAGATTACATGGACGATTGTTGGAAGATTCCGCTATATTTTAATGCTACTTTAGAAGGAAGATTTCCGGAATATTCGATGTAGATTCCAGCTTGTTCGTCGCTTTATCTTAACTAGAAATCTTTCAAAGATATTACTATTATCTTCCACGAAACCTTTTTTGGAATATTGCTGGAAGATTCGATGAATATATGTTGTAATATTACGTGCAAGATTACGGAAATGTTTCATAAATATTTCAGATGACGGCCAATTTCAAGCTCTCTTTAAATCTTCCTGGAATATTTCTTGAATATTTCATGAAAGATTACATGGACGATTGTTGGAAGATTCCGCTATATTTAATGCTACTTTAGAAGGAAGATTTCCGGAATATTCGATGTAGATTCCAGCTTGTTCGTCGCTTTATCTTAATTAGAAATCTTTCAAAGATATTACTATTATCTTCCACGAAACCTTTTTTGGAATATTGGTGGAAGATTCGCTGAATATATGTTGTAATATTTACGTGCAAGATTACGGAAATGTTTCATAAATATTTCAGATGGCGGCCAATTTTAAGCTCTCTTCAAATCTTCCTGGAATATTTCTTGAATATTTCATGAAAGATTACATGGCCGATTGTTGGAAGATTCCGCTATAATTTACTGCTACTTTAGAAGGAAGATTTCCGGAATATTCGATGTAGATTCCAGCTTGTTCGTCGCTTTATCTTAATTATAAATCTTTCAAAGATATTACCATTATCTTCCACGAAACCTTTTTTGGAATATTGCTGGAAGATTCGCTGAATATATGTTGTAATATTACTTGCAAGATTACGGAAATATTTCATAAAAATTTCAGGTGACGGCCAATTTCAAGCTCTCTTTAAATCTTCCTGGAATATTTCTTGAATATTTCATGAAAGATTACATGGCCGATTGTTGGAAGATTCCACTATAATTTACTGCTACTTTAGAAGGAAGATTTCCGGAATATTCGATGTAGATTCCAGCTTGTTCGTCGCTTTATCTTAATTAGAAATCTTTCAAAGATATTACCATTATCTTCAACGAAACCATTTTGGAATATTGCTGGAAGATTCGATGAATATATGTTGTAATATTACGTGCAAGATTACGGAAATGTTTCATAAATATTTCAGATGACGGCCAATTTCAAGCTCTCTTTAAATCTTCCTGGAATATTTCTTGAATATTTCATGAAAGATTACATGGACGATTGTTGGAAGATTCCACTATAATTTACTGCTACTTTAGAAGGAAGATTTCCGGAATATTCGATGTAGATTCCAGCTTGTTCGTCGCTTTATCTTAACTAGAAATCTTTCAAAGATATTACCATTATCTTCCACGAAACCATTTTGGAATATTGCTGGAAGATTCGATGAATATATGTTGTAATATTACGTGCAAGATTACGGAAATGTTTCATAAATATTTCAGATGACGGCCAATTTCAAGCTCTCTTTAAATCTTCCTGGAATATTTCTTGAATATTTCATGAAAGATTACATGGACGATTGTTGGAAGATTCCACTATATTTTAATGCTACTTTAGAAGGAAGATTTCCGGAATATTCGATGTAGATTCCAGCCATGTTCGTCGCTTTATCTTAATATAAATCTTTCAAAGATATTACCATTATCTTCCACGAAACCTTTTTGGAATATTGCTGGAAGATTCGATGAATATATGTTGTAATATTCGTGCAAGATTACGGAAATGTTTCATAAATATTTCAGATGACGGCCAATTTCAAGCTCTCTTTAAATCTTCCTGGAATATTTCTTGAATATTTCATGAAAGATTACATGGCCGATTGTTGGAAGATTCCACTATAATTTACTGCTACTTTAGAAGGAAGATTTCCGGAATATTCGATGTAGATTCCAGCATTGTTCGTCGCTTTATCTTAATTAGAAATCTTTCAAAGATATTACCATTATCTTCCACGAAACCTTTTTGGAATATTGCTGGAAGATTCGATGAATATATGTTGTAATATTCGTGCAAGATTACGGAAATGTTTCATAAATATTTCAGATGACGGCCAATTTCAAGCTCTCTTTAAATCTTCCTGGAATATTTCTTGAATATTTCATGAAAGATTACATGGCCGATTGTTGGAAGATTCCACTATAATTTACTGCTACTTTAGAAGGAAGATTTCCGGAATATTCGATGTAGATTCCAGCATTGTTCGTCGCTTTATCTTAACTAGAAATCTTTCAAAGATATTACTATTATCTTCCACGAAACCTTTTTGGAATATTGCTGGAAGATTCGATGAATATATGTTGTAATATTACGTGCAAGATTACGGAAATGTTTCATAAATATTTCAGATGACGGCCTATTTCAAGCTCTCTTTAAATCTTCCTGGAATATTTCTTGAATATTTCATGAAAGATTACATGGACGATTGTTGGAAGATTCCACTATAATTTACTGCTACTTTAGAAGGAAGATTTCCGGAATATTCGATGTAGATTCCAGCATGTTCGTCGCTTTATCTTAATTAGAAATCTTTCAAAGATATTACCTATTATCTTCCACGAAACCTTTTTGGAATATTGCTGGAAGATTCGCTGAATATATGTTGTAATATTTCGTGCAAGATTACGGAAATGTTTCATAAATATTTCAGATGACGGCCAATTTCAAGCTCTCTTTAAATCTTCCTGGAATATTTCTTGAATATTTCATGAAAGATTACATGGCCGATTGTTGGAAGATTCCACTATAATTTACTGCTACTTTAGAAGGAAGATTTCCGGAATATTCGATGTAGATTCCAGCTTGTTCGTCGCTTTATCTTAATTAGAAATCTTTCAAAGATATTACCTATTATCTTCCACGAAACCTTTTTGGAATATTGGTGGAAGATTCGCTGAATATATGTTGTAATATTTCGTGCAAGTTTACGGAAATGTTTCATAAATATTTCAGATGACGGCCAATTTCAAGCTCTCTTTAAATCTTCCTGGAATATTTCTTGAATATTTCATGAAAGATTACATGGACGATTGTTGGAAGATTCCGCTATAATTTACTGCTACTTTAGAAGGAAGATTTCCGGAATATTCGATGTAGATTCCAGCATGTTCGTCGCTTTATCTTAAATATAAATCTTTCAAAGATATTACCATTATCTTCCACGAAACCTTTTTGGAATATTGCTGGAAGATTCGCTGAATATATGTTGTAATATTTCGTGCAAGATTACGGAAATGTTTCATAAATATTTCAGATGACGGCCAATTTCAAGCTCTCTTTAAATCTTCCTGGAATATTTCTTGAATATTTCATGAAAGATTACATGGACGATTGTTGGAAGATTCCACTATAATTTACTGCTACTTTAGAAGGAAGATTTCCGGAATATTCGATGTAGATTCCAGCTTGTTCGTCGCTTTATCTTAATTAGAAATCTTTCAAAGATATTACCATTATCTTCCACGAAACCTTTTTGGAATATTGCTGGAAGATTCGCTGAATATATGTTGTAATATTTCGTGCAAGATTACGGAAATGTTTCATAAATATTTCAGATGACGGCCAATTTCAAGCTCTCTTTAAATCTTCCTGGAATATTTCTTGAATATTTCATGAAAGATTACATGGCCGATTGTTGGAAGATTCCACTATAATTTACTGCTACTTTAGAAGGAAGATTTCCGGAATATTCGATGTAGATTCCAGCTTGTTCGTCGCTTTATCTTAACTAGAAATCTTTCAAAGATATTACTATTATCTTCCACGAAACCTTTTTGGAATATTGCTGGAAGATTCGCTGAATATATGTTGTAATATTCGTGCAAGATTACGGAAATGTTTCATAAATATTTCAGATGACGGCCAATTTCAAGCTCTCTTTAAATCTTCCTGGAATATTTCTTGAATATTTCATGAAAGATTACATGGCCGATTGTTGGAAGATTCCACTATAATTTACTGCTACTTTAGAAGGAAGATTTCCGGAATATTCGATGTAGATTCCAGCATGTTCGTCGCTTTATCTTAATTATAAATCTTTCAAAGATATTACTATTATCTTCCACGAAACCTTTTTTGGAATATTGCTGGAAGATTCGCTGAATATATGTTGTAATATTTCGTGCAAGATTACGGAAATGTTTCATAAATATTTCAGATGACGGCCAATTTCAAGCTCTCTTTAAATCTTCCTGGAATATTTCTTGAATATTTCATGAAAGATTACATGGCCGATTGTTGGAAGATTCCACTATAATTTACTGCTACTTTAGAAGGAAGATTTCCGGAATATTCGATGTAGATTCCAGCTTGTTCGTCGCTTTATCTTAATTAGAAATCTTTCAAAGATATTACTATTATCTTCCACGAAACCTTTTTTGGAATATTGCTGGAAGATTCGCTGAATATATGTTGTAATATTTCGTGCAAGATTACGGAAATGTTTCATAAATATTTCAGATGACGGCCAATTTCAAGCTCTCTTTAAATCTTCCTGGAATATTTCTTGAATATTTCATGAAAGATTACATGGACGATTGTTGGAAGATTCCACTATAATTTACTGCTACTTTAGAAGGAAGATTTCCGGAATATTCGATGTAGATTCCAGCTTGTTCGTCGCTTTATCTTAATTAGAAATCTTTCAAAGATATTACTATTATCTTCCACGTAACCTTTTTTGGATATTGGTGGAAGATTCGCTGAATATATGTTGTAATATTTCGTGCAAGATTACGGAAATGTTTCATAAATATTTCAGATGACGGCCAATTTCAAGCTCTCTTTAAATCTTCCTGGAATATTTCTTGAATATTTCATGAAAGATTACATGGCCGATTGTTGGAAGATTCCGCTATAATTTACTGCTACTTTAGAAGGAAGATTTCCGGAATATTCGATGTAGATTCGAGCTTTTCCGTCGCTTTATCTTAATTAGTTATCTTTCGGAGATATTACCATTATCTTCCACGAAACCTTTTTGGAATATTGGCTGGAAGATTCGCTGAATATATGTTGTAATATTTCGTGCAAGATTACGGAAATGTTTCATAAATATTTCAGATGACGGCCAATTTCAAGCTCTCTTTAAATCTTCCTGGAATATTTCTTGAATATTTCATGAAAGATTACATGGCCGATTGTTGGAAGATTCCACTATAATTTACTGCTACTTTAGAAGGAAGATTTCCGGAATATTCGATGTAGATTCCAGCATGTTCGTCGCTTTATCTTAATATAAATCTTTCAAAGATATTACTATTATCTTCCACGAAACCTTTTTTGGAATATTGCTGGAAGATTCGCTGAATATATGTTGTAATATTTCGTGCAAGATTACGGAAATGTTTCATAAATATTTCAGATGACGGCCAATTTCAAGCTCTCTTTAAATCTTCCTGGAATATTTCTTGAATATTTCATGAAAGATTACATGGCCGATTGTTGGAAGATTCCACTATAATTTACTGCTACTTTAGAAGGAAGATTTCCGGAATATTCGATGTAGATTCCAGCTTGTTCGTCGCTTTATCTTAATTAGAAATCTTTCAAAGATATTACCATTATCTTCCACGAAACCTTTTTTGGAATATTGGTGGAAGATTCGCTGAATATATGTTGTAATATTTCGTGCAAGATTACGGAAATGTTTCATAAATATTTCAGATGACGGCCAATTTCAAGCTCTCTTTAAATCTTCCTGGAATATTTCTTGAATATTTCATGAAAGATTACATGGCCGATTGTTGGAAGATTCCACTATAATTTACTGCTACTTTAGAAGGAAGATTTCCGGAATATTCGATGTAGATTCCAGCTTGTTCGTCGCTTTATCTTAATTAGAAATCTTTCAAAGATATTACCATTATCTTCCACGAAACCTTTTTTGGAATATTGGTGGAAGATTCGCTGAATATATGTTGTAATATTTCGTGCAAGATTACGGAAATGTTTCATAAATATTTCAGATGACGGCCAATTTCAAGCTCTCTTTAAATCTTCCTGGAATATTTCTTGAATATTTCATGAAAGATTACATGGCCGATTGTTGGAAGATTCCACTATAATTTACTGCTACTTTAGAAGGAAGATTTCCGGAATATTCGATGTAGATTCCAGCTTGTTCGTCGCTTTATCTTAATTAGAAATCTTTCAAAGATATTACTATTATCTTCCACGAAACCTTTTTTGGATATTGGTGGAAGATTCGCTGAATATATGTTGTAATATTTCGTGCAAGATTACGGAAATGTTTCATAAATATTTCAGATGACGGCCAATTTCAAGCTCTCTTTAAATCTTCCTGGAATATTTCTTGAATATTTCATGAAAGATTACATGGACGATTGTTGGAAGATTCCGCTATAATTTACTGCTACTTTAGAAGGAAGATTTCCGGAATATTCGATGTAGATTCCAGCATGTTCGTCGCTTTATCTTAATTATAAATCTTTCAAAGATATTACCATTATCTTCCACGAAACCTTATTTGGAAAATTGGTGGAAGATTCGCTGAATATATGTTGTAATATTTCGTGCAAGATTACGGAAATGTTTCATAAATATTTCAGATGACGGCCAATTTCAAGCTCTCTTTAAATCTTCCTGGAATATTTCTTGAATATTTCATGAAAGATTACATGGCCGATTGTTGGAAGATTCCACTATAATTTACTGCTACTTTAGAAGGAAGATTTCCGGAATATTCGATGTAGATTCCAGCATGTTCGTCGCTTTATCTTAATTAGAAATCTTTCAAAGATATTACTATTATCTTCCACGAAACCTTTTTTGGAATATTGGTGGAAGATTCGCTGAATATATGTTGTAATATTTCGTGCAAGATTACGGAAATGTTTCATAAATATTTCAGATGACGGCCAATTTCAAGCTCTCTTTAAATCTTCCTGGAATATTTCTTGAATATTTCATGAAAGATTACATGGCCGATTGTTGGAAGATTCCGCTATAATTTACTGCTACTTTAGAAGGAAGATTTCCGGAATATTCGATGTAGATTCCAGCTTGTTCGTCGCTTTATCTTAATTAGAAATCTTTCAAAGATATTACTATTATCTTCCACGAAACCTTTTTTGGAATATTGGTGGAAGATTCGCTGAATATATGTTGTAATATTTCGTGCAAGATTACGGAAATGTTTCATAAATATTTCAGATGACGGCCAATTTCAAGCTCTCTTTAAATCTTCCTGGAATATTTCTTGAATATTTCATGAAAGATTACATGGACGATTGTTGGAAGATTCCGCTATAATTTACTGCTACTTTAGAAGGAAGATTTCCGGAATATTCGATGTAGATTCCAGCTTGTTCGTCGCTTTATCTTAAATATAAATCTCTCAAAGATATTACCATTATCTTCCACGAAACCTTTTTTGGAATATTGCTGGAAGATTCGCTGAATATATGTTGTAATATTTCGTGCAAGATTACGGAAATGTTTCATAAATATTTCAGATGACGGCCAGTTTCAAGCTCTCTTTAAATCTTCCTGGAATATTTCTTGAATATTTCATGAAAGATTACATGGCCGATTGTTGGAAGATTCCACTATAATTTACTGCTACTTTAGAAGGAAGATTTCCGGAATATTCGATGTAGATTCGAGCTTGTTCGTCGCTTTATCTTAACTAGAAATCTTTCAAAGATATTACCAATATCTTCCACGAAACCTTATTTGGAAAATTGGTGGAAGATTCGCTGAATATATGTTGTAATATTTCGTGCAAGATTACGGAAATGTTTCATACCTATTTCGGATGACGGCCAATTTCAAGCTCTCTTTAAATCTTGCTGGAATATTTCTTGAATATTTCATGAAAGATTACATGGACGATTGTTGGAAGATTCCACTATAATTTACTGCTACTTTAGAAGGAAAATTTCCGGAATATTCGATGTAGATTCCAGCTTGTTCGTCGCTTTATCTTAATTAGAAATCTTTCAAAGATATTACTATTATCTTCCACGAAACCTTTTTTGGAATATTGGTGGAAGATTCGCTGAATATATGTTGTAATATTTCGTGCAAGATTACGGAAATGTTTCATAAATATTTCAGATGACGGCCAATTTCAAGCTCTCTTTAAATCTTCCTGGAATATTTCTTGAATATTTCATGAAAGATTACATGGCCGATTGTTGGAAGATTCCGCTATAATTTACTGCTACTTTAGAAGGAAGATTTCCGGAATATTCGATGTAGATTCCAGCTTGTTCGTCGCTTTATCTTAATATAAATCTTTCAAAGATATTACCTATTATCTTCCACGAAACCTTTTTTGGAATATTGCTGGAAGATTCGCTGAATATATGTTGTAATATTTCGTGCAAGATTACGGAAATGTTTCATAAATATTTCAGATGACGGCCAATTTCAAGCTCTCTTTAAATCTTCCTGGAATATTTCTTGAATATTTCATGAAAGATTACATGGCCGATTGTTGGAAGATTCCACTATAATTTACTGCTACTTTAGAAGGAACATTTCCGGAATATTCGATGTAGATTCCAGCATGTTCGTCGCTTTATCTTAATTATAAATCTTTCAAAGATATTACCATTATCTTCCACGAAACCTTTTTTGGAATATTGGTGGAAGATTCGCTGAATATATGTTGTAATATTTCGTGCAAGATTACGGAAATGTTTCATAAATATTTCAGATGACGGCCAATTTCAAGCTCTCTTTAAATCTTCCTGGAATATTTCTTGAATATTTCATGAAAGATTACATGGCCGATTGTTGGAAGATTCCAGCTATAATTTACTGCTACTTTAGAAGGAAGATTTCCGGAATATTCGATGTAGATTCCAGCTTGTTCGTCGCTTTATCTTAACTAGAAATCTTTCAAAGATATTACTATTATCTTCCACGAAACCTTTTTTGGAATATTGGTGGAAGATTCGCTGAATATATGTTGTAATATTTCGTGCAAGATTACGGAAATGTTTCATAAATATTTCAGATGACGGCCAATTTCAAGCTCTCTTTAAATCTTCCTGGAATATTTCTTGAATATTTCATGAAAGATTACATGGACGATTGTTGGAAGATTCCACTATAATTTACTGCTACTTTAGAAGGAAGTTTTCCGGAATATTCGATGTAGATTCCAGCATGTTCGTCGCTTTATCTTAAATATAAATCTTTCAAAGATATTACCATTATCTTCCACGAAACCTTTTTTGGAATATTGCTGGAAGATTCTATGAATATATGTTGTAATATTTCGTGCAAGATTACGGAAATGTTTCATAAATATTTCAGATGACGGCCAATTTCAAGCTCTCTTTAAATCTTCCTGGAATATTTCTTGAATATTTCATGAAAGATTACATGGCCGATTGTTGGAAGATTCCACTATAATTTACTGCTACTTTAGAAGGAAGATTTCCGGAATATTCGATGTAGATTCCAGCTTGTTCGACGCTTTATCTTAATTAGAAATCTTTCAAAGATATTACCTATTATCTTCCACGAAACCTTTTTTGGAAAATTGGTGGAAGATTCGCTGAATATATGTTGTAATATTTCGTGCAAGATTACGGAAATGTTTCATAAATATTTCAGATGACGGCCAATTTCAAGCTCTCTTTAAATCTTCCTGGAATATTTCTTGAATATTTCATGAAAGATTACATGGCCGATTGTTGGAAGATTCCACTATAATTTACTGCTACTTTAGAAGGAAGATTTCCGGAATATTCGATGTAGATTCCAGCTTGTTCGTCGCTTTATCTTAATTAGAAATCTTTCAAAGATATTACCTATTATCTTCCACGAAACCTTTTTGGAATATTGCTGGAAGATTCGCTGAATATATGTTGTAATATTTCGTGCAAGATTACGGAAATGTTTCATAAATATTTCAGATGACGGCCAATTTCAAGCTCTCTTTAAATCTTCCTGGAATATTTCTTGAATATTTCATGAAAGATTACATGGCCGATTGTTGGAAGATTCCACTATAATTTACTGCTACTTTAGAAGGAAGATTTCCGGAATATTCGATGTAGATTCCAGCATGTTCGTCGCTTTATCTTAATTAGAAATCTTTCAAAGATATTACTATTATCTTCCACGAAACCTTTTTGGAATATTGCTGGAAGATTCGCTGAATATATGTTGTAATATTTCGTGCAAGATTACGGAAATGTTTCATAAATATTTCAGATGACGGCCAATTTCAAGCTCTCTTTAAATCTTCCTGGAATATTTCTTGAATATTTCATGAAAGATTACATGGCCGATTGTTGGGAGATTCCACTATAATTTACTGCTACTTTAGAAGGAAGATTTCCGGAATATTCGATGTAGATTCCAGCATGTTCGTCGCTTTATCTTAATTAGAAATCTTTCAAAGATATTACCATTATCTTCCACGAAACCTTTTTGGAATATTGGTGGAAGATTCGCTGAATATATGTTGTAATATTTCGTGCAAGATTACGGAAATGTTTCATAAATATTTCAGATGACGGCCAATTTCAAGCTCTCTTTAAATCTTCCTGGAATATTTCTTGAATATTTCATGAAAGATTACATGGCCGATTGTTGGAAGATTCCACTATAATTTACTGCTACTTTAGAAGGAAGATTTCCGGAATATTCGATGTAGATTCCAGCTTGTTCGTCGCTTTATCTTAATTAGAAATCTTTCAAAGATATTACTATTATCTTCCACGAAACCTTTTTTGGAATATTGGTGGAAGATTCGACTGAATATATGTTGTAATATTTCGTGCAAGATTACGGAAATGTTTCATAAATATTTCAGATGACGGCCAATTTCAAGCTCTCTTTAAATCTTCCTGGAATATTTCTTGAATATTTCATGAAAGATTACATGGACGATTGTTGGAAGATTCCACTATATTTACTGCTACTTTAGAAGGAAGATTTCCGGAATATTCGATGTAGATTCCAGCATGTTCGTCGCTTTATCTTAATTATAAATCTTTCAAAGATATTACTATTATCTTCCACGAAACCTTTTTGGAATATTGCTGGAAGATTCGACTGAATATATGTTGTAATATTTCGTGCAAGATTACGGAAATGTTTCATAAATATTTCAGATGACGGCCAATTTCAAGCTCTCTTTAAATCTTGCTGGAATATTTCTTGAATATTTCATGAAAGATTACATGGACGATTGTTGGAAGATTCCACTATAATTTACTGCTACTTTAGAAGGAACATTTCCGGAATATTCGATGTAGATTCCAGCATGTTCGTCGCTTTATCTTAATTAGAAATCTTTCAAAGATATTACCTATTATCTTCCACGAAACCTTTTTTGGAATATTGGTGGAAGATTCGCTGAATATATGTTGTAATATTTCGTGCAAGATTACGGAAATGTTTCATAAATATTTCAGATGACGGCCAATTTCAAGCTCTCTTTAAATCTTCCTGGAATATTTCTTGAATATTTCATGAAAGATTACATGGCCGATTGTTGGAAGATTCCACTATAATTTACTGCTACTTTAGAAGGAAGATTTCCGGAATATTCGATGTAGATTCCAGCATTGTTCGTCGCTTTATCTTAACTAGAAATCTTTCAAAGATATTACTATTATCTTCCACGAAACCTTTTTTGGAATATTGCTGGAAGATTCGATGAATATATGTTGTAATATTTCGTGCAAGATTACGGAAATGTTTCATAAATATTTCAGATGACGGCCAATTTCAAGCTCTCTTTAAATCTTCCTGGAATATTTCTTGAATATTTCATGAAAGATTACATGGCCGATTGTTGGAAGATTCCACTATAATTTACTGCTACTTTAGAAGGAAGATTTCCGGAATATTCGATGTAGATTCCAGCTTGTTCGTCGCTTTATCTTAATTAGAAATCTTTCAAAGATATTACTATTATCTTCCACGAAACCTTTTTTGGAATATTGGTGGAAGATTCGCTGAATATATGTTGTAATATTTCGTGCAAGATTACGGAAATGTTTCATAAATATTTCAGATGACGGCCAATTTCAAGCTCTCTTTAAATCTTCCTGGAATATTTCTTGAATATTTCATGAAAGATTACATGGCCGATTGTTGGAAGATTCCGCTATAATTTACTGCTACTTTAGAAGGAAGATTTCCGGAATATTCGATGTAGATTCCAGCTTGTTCGTCGCTTTATCTTAATTAGAAATCTTTCAAAGATATTACCTATTATCTTCCACGAAACCTTTTTTGGAATATTGGTGGAAGATTCGCTGAATATATGTTGTAATATTTCGTGCAAGATTACGGAAATGTTTCATAAATATTTCAGATGACGGCCAATTTCAAGCTCTCTTTAAATCTTCCTGGAATATTTCTTGAATATTTCATGAAAGATTACATGGCCGATTGTTGGAAGATTCCGCTATAATTTACTGCTACTTTAGAAGGAAGATTTCCGGAATATTCGATGTAGATTCGAGCTTGTTCGTCGCTTTATCTTAATTAGAAATCTTTCAAAGATATTACCTATTATCTTCCACGAAACCTTTTTTGGAATATTGCTGGAAGATTCGACTGAATATATGTTGTAATATTTCGTGCAAGATTACGGAAATGTTTCATAAATATTTCAGATGACGGCCAATTTCAAGCTCTCTTTAAATCTTCCTGGAATATTTCTTGAATATTTCATGAAAGATTACATGGCCGATTGTTGGAAGATTCCACTATAATTTACTGCTACTTTAGAAGGAAGATTTCCGGAATATTCGATGTAGATTCCAGCTTGTTCGTCGCTTTATCTTAATTAGAAATCTTTCAAAGATATTACTATTATCTTCCACGAAACCTTTTTTGGAATATTGCTGGAAGATTCGATGAATATATGTTGTAATATTTCGTGCAAGATTACGGAAATGTTTCATAAATATTTCAGATGACGGCCAATTTCAAGCTCTCTTTAAATCTTCCTGGAATATTTCTTGAATATTTCATGAAAGATTACATGGCCGATTGTTGGAAGATTCCACTATAATTTACTGCTACTTTAGAAGGAAGATTTCCGGAATATTCGATGTAGATTCCAGCATGTTCGTCGCTTTATCTTAACTATAAATCTTTCAAAGATATTACTATTATCTTCCACGAAACCTTTTTTGGAATATTGGTGGAAGATTCGCTGAATATATGTTGTAATATTTCGTGCAAGATTACGGAAATGTTTCATAAATATTTCAGATGACGGCCAATTTCAAGCTCTCTTTAAATCTTCCTGGAATATTTCTTGAATATTTCATGAAAGATTACATGGCCGATTGTTGGAAGATTCCACTATAATTTACTGCTACTTTAGAAGGAAGATTTCCGGAATATTCGATGTAGATTCCAGCTTGTTCGTCGCTTTATCTTAATTAGAAATCTTTCAAAGATATTACTATTATCTTCCACGAAACCTTTTTTGGATATTGCTGGAAGATTCGCTGAATATATGTTGTAATATTTCGTGCAAGATTACGGAAATGTTTCATAAATATTTCAGATGACGGCCAATTTCAAGCTCTCTTTAAATCTTCCTGGAATATTTCTTGAATATTTCATGAAAGATTACATGGACGATTGTTGGAAGATTCCGTTATATATTACAGCTACTTTAGAAGGAAGATTTCCGGAATATTCGATGTAGATTCCAGCTTGTTCGTCGCTTTATCTTAATTAGAAATCTTTCAAAGATATTACTATTATCTTCCACGAAACCTTTTTTGAATATTGCTGGAAGATTTCGACTGAATATATGTTGTAATATTTACGTGCAAGATTACGGAAATGTTTCATAAATATTTCAGATGACGGCCAATTTCAAGCTCTCTTTAAATCTTCCTGGAATATTTCTTGAATATTTCATGAAAGATTACATGGACGATTGTTGGAAGATTCCACTATAATTTACTGCTACTTTAGAAGGAAGATTTCCGGAATATTCGATGTAGATTCCAGCATGTTCGTCGCTTTATCTTAACTAGAAATCTTTCAAAGATATTACCTATTATCTTCCACGAAACCTTTTTTGGAATATTGGTGGAAGATTCGCTGAATATATGTTGTAATATTTCGTGCAAGATTACGGAAATGTTTCATAAATATTTCAGATGACGGCCAATTTCAAGCTCTCTTTAAATCTTCCTGGAATATTTCTTGAATATTTCATGAAAGATTACATGGCCGATTGTTGGAAGATTCCACTATAATTTACTGCTACTTTAGAAGGAAAATTTCCGGAATATTCGATGTAGATTCCAGCTTGTTCGTCGCTTTATCTTAATAGAAATCTTTCAAAGATATTACTATTATCTTCCACGAAACCTTTTTTGGAATATTGCTGGAAGATTCGCTGAATATATGTTGTAATATTTACGTGCAAGATTACGGAAATGTTTCATAAATATTTCAGATGACGGCCAATTTCAAGCTCTCTTTAAATCTTCCTGGAATATTTCTTGAATATTTCATGAAAGATTACATGGCCGATTGTTGGAAGATTCCACTATAATTTATTGCTACTTTAGAAGGAAGATTTCCGGAATATTCGATGTAGATTCCAGCTTGTTCGACGCTTTATCTTAATTAGAAATCTTTCAAAGATATTACCATTATCTTCCACGAAACCTTTTTTGGAATATTGGTGGAAGATTCGCTGAATATATGTTGTAATATTTCGTGCAAGATTACGGAAATGTTTCATAAATATTTCAGGATGACGGCCAATTTCAAGCTCTCTTTAAATCTTCCTGGAATATTCTTGAATATTTCATGAAAGATTACATGGCCGATTGTTGGAAGATTCCACTATAATTTAATGCTACTTTAGAAGGAAGATTTCCGGAATATTCGATGTAGATTCCAGCTTGTTCGTCGCTTTATCTTAACTAGAAATCTTTCAAAGATATTACTATTATCTTCCACGAAACCTTTTTTGGAATATTGCTGGAAGATTCGCTGAATATATGTTGTAATATTTACGTGCAAGATTACGGAAATGTTTCATAAATATTTCAGATGACGGCCAATTTCAAGCTCTCTTTAAATCTTCCTGGAATATTTCTTGAATATTTCATGAAAGATTACATGGACGATTGTTGGAAGATTCCACTATATTTTAATGCTACTTTAGAAGGAAGATTTCCGGAATATTCGATGTAGATTCCAGCTTGTTCGTCGCTTTATCTTAATTAGAAATCTTTCAAAGATATTACTATTATCTTCCACGAAACCTTTTTTGGAATATTGCTGGAAGATTCGCTGAATATATGTTGTAATATTTCGTGCAAGATTACGGAAATGTTTCATAAATATTTCAGATGACGGCCAATTTTAAGCTCTCTTTAAATCTTCCTGGAATATTTCTTGAATATTTCATGAAGATTACATGGACGATTGTTGGAAGATTCCACTATAATTTATTGCTACTTTAGAAGGAAGATTTCCGGAATATTCGATGTAGATTCCAGCTTGTTCGTCGCTTTATCTTAATTAGAAATCTTTCAAAGATATTACTATTATCTTCCACGAAACCTTTTTTGGAATATTGCTGGAAGATTTGACGAATATATGTTGTAATGTTACGTGCAAGATTACGGAAATGTTTCATAAATATTTCAGGATGACGGCCAATTTCAAGCTCTCTTTAAATCTTCCTGGAATATTTCTTGAATATTTCATGAAAGATTACATGGACGATTGTTGGAAGATTCCAGCTATATTTACTGCTTCTTTAGAAAGAAGATTTCCGGAATATTCGATGTAGATTCCAGCTTGTTCGTCGCTTTATCTTAATTAGAAATCTTTCAAAGATATTACTATTATCTTCCACGAAACCTTTTTTGGAATATTGCTGGAAGATTTGACGAATATATGTTGTAATGTTACGTGCAAGATTACGGAAATGTTTCATAAATATTTCGGATGACGGCCGATTTCAAGATCTCTTTAAATCTTCCTGGAATATTTCTCGAATATTTCATGAAAGATTACATGGACGATTGTTGGAAGATTCCACTATATTTTAATGCTACTTTAGAAGGAGGATTTCCGGAATATTCGATGTAGATTCCAGCTTGTTCGTCGCTTTATCTTAATTAGAAATCTTTCAAAGATATTACTATTATCTTCCACGAAACCTTTTTTGGAATATTGCTGGAAGATTTGACGAATATATGTTGTAATGTTACGTGCAAGATTACGGAAATGTTTCATAAATATTTCAGATGACGGCCAATTTTAAGCTCTCTTTAAATCTTCCTGGAATATTTCTTGAATATTTCATGAAAGATTACATGGACGATTGTTGGAAGATTCCACTATATTTTAATGCTTCTTTAGAAGGAAGATTTCCGGAATATTCGATGTAGATTCCAGCTTGTTCGTCGATTTATCTTAATTAGAAATCTTTCAAAGGTATTACTATTATCTTCCACGAAACCTTTTTTGGAATATTGCTGGAAGATTCGACTGAATATATGTTGTAATATTTACGTGCAAGATTACGGAAATGTTTCATAAATCTTTCAGATGACGGCCAATTTCAAGCTCTCTTTAAATCTTCCTGGAATATTTCTTGAATATTTCATGAAAGATTACATGGACGATTGTTGGAAGATTCCACTATATTTTAATGCTCCTTTAGAAGGAACATTTCCGGAATAATCGATGTATATTCCACCATGTTCGTCGCTTTATCTTAACTAGAAATCTTTCAAAGATATTACTATTATCTTCCACGAAACCTTTTCTGGAATATTGCTGGAAGATTCTATGAATATATGTTGTAATATTTCGTGCAAGACTACGGTAATGTTTCATAAATATTTCAGATGACGGCCAATTTCAAGCTCTCTTAAAATCTTCCTGGAATATTTCTTGAATATTTCATGAAAGATTACATGGACGATTGTTGGAAGAGTCCGCTATATTTTAATGCTACTTTAGAAGGAGGATTTCCGGAATATTCGATGTAGATTCCAGCTTGTTCGTCGCTTTATCTTAATTAGAAATCTTTCAAAGATATTACAATTATCTTCCACGAAACCTTTTTTGGAATATTGCTGGAAGATTCGCTGAATATATGTTGTAATATTTCGTGCAAAATTACGGAAATGTTTCATAAATATTTCAGATGAAGCCTATTTCAAGCTCTCTTTAAATCTTCCTGGAATATTTCTCGAATATTTCATGAAAGATTACATGGACGATTGTTGGAAGATTCCGCTATATTTTAATGCTACTTTAGAAGGAAGATTTCAGGAATATTCGATGTAGATTCCAGCTTGTTCGTCGCTTTATCTTAATTAGAAATCTTTCAAAGATATTACTATTATCTTCCACGAAACCTTTTTTGGAATATTGTTGGAAGATTTGACGAATATATGTTGTAATGTTACGTGCAAGATTACGGAAATGTTTCATAAATATTTCAGATGACTGCCAATTTCAAGCTCTCTTCAAATCTTCCTGGAATATTTCTTGAATATTTCATGAAAGATTACATGGACGATTGTTGGAAGATTCCACTATATTTTAATGCTTCTTTAGAAGGAACATTTCCGGAATATTCGATGTATATACCACCATGTTCGTCGCTTTATCTTAACTAGAAATCTTTCATAGATATTACTATTATCTTCCACGAAACCTTTTTTGGATTATTGCTGGAAAATTCTATGAATATATGTTGTAATATTTCGTGCAAGATTACGGAAATGTTTCATAAATATTTCAGATGACGGCCAAATTCAAGCTTTCTTTAATTCTTCCTGGAATATTTCTTGAATATTTCATGAAAGATTACATGGACGATTGTTGGAAGATTCCGCTATATTTTAATGCTACTTTAGAAGGAAGATTTCCGGAATATTCGATTTAGATTCCAGCTTGTTCGTCGCTTTATCTTAATTAGAAATCTTTCAAAGATATTACTATTATCTTCCACGAAACCTTTTTTGGAATATTGCTGGAAGATTTGACGAATATATGTTGTAATGTTACGTGCAAGATTACGGAAATGTTTCATAAATATTTCGAATGACGGCCGATTTCAAGCTCTCTTTAAATCTTCCTGGAATATTTCTTGAATATTTCATGAAAGATTACATGGACGATTGTTGGAAGATTCCACTATATTTTAATGCTCCTTCAGAAGGAACATTTCCGGAATATTCGATTTAGATTCCAGCTTGTTCGTCGCTTTATCTTAATTAGAAATCTTTCAAAGATATTACTATTATCTTCCACGAAACCTTTTCTGGAATATTGCTGGAAGATTCTATGAATATATGTTGTAATATTTCGTGCAAGACTACGGAATATTTCATAAATATTTCAGATGACGGCCAATTTCAAGCTCTCTTAAAATCTTCCTGGAATATTTATTTAATATTTCATGAAGGATTCCATGGAAGATTGTTGAAATATGTAAGGTATATGTTGTGTAATATTAGATGAAATATGTAAGTAATATTCAGGAAGTATTACTGAAAAGAAGACGTATAATCTTCCACCGAAATATTTATGAAATGTTGTTGGAATATATTAATCAATACTCCAACTAGATATTGTTTAAATATTCCACGAAATATTTCATTCAAATATTTCGTAAATATTTCATAAATATTCCATGGATCGTTCCATGGAATATTTTGGAATATTTCATTAAACATTTATGGAATATTACTACAATATTTCATGGAATATTTCAAAGCAAGGTTTTTGAAAGAACTTTTGGAAGCTTTACGAAAGATTTAAGGAATATTCCATTGGAATATTCCACATAAATATTATGACATATTTCGTTGAAATATTTCATGCTGTGTAGGGTGGCCACGAGAGGGAGTTAGTTTCAGGTGAATACTTTTGTCACAGCTGAATCATCTGGCTGATTTTGTGTGCAAAGTTACGAATTAAAATTATTTATTTACGTAATTATTTCCAATACCTCACATTATTCCGTTTCGGTATTTTTTATTGTAGTGCAATGCAAATACTATTGCATGGTAAAGATTTCATATTCGCCCATATCATATACTAGCATGTCGACCTTTGACATCTCGACGAGAGAAAGACTGAGAGAGAGAGAGAGAGAGAGAGAGAGAGAGAGAGAGAGAGAGAGAGAGAGAGAGAGAGAGAGAGAGACAAACATTGATTCTAACCATGAAAACAATGTTTTCATTTCCATGCAAGTGATGGTATAACTTTTTTTAATTTTAAAGTATAATATTAATAAGAATTGCACAAAAAATAAATGTATATTATTACATTATTTTAATTATATTTATTATATTATTAATTCATTTTATTTATATAATTTGATGTGTTTGCTTTAAGTTTATATTATTTTAAGGGACTTATGCTTGTATTTTTATAATGAATCCCTCATGATATCTCAATGTTTTCATTAAGTGGATGCTTTATCGTTCTCTATCCTAATTAAAATTACTGAATAATCATTTTATTTTCTATGTAAAGCCAATATATGTGTTCGATACTTTGCCAAGTACATAATATTTAGTAATTATAACATATGTAGAATGATATTCTTTCCAACGTTAAGTGAAATGATTGCTTAATAGTTATATGTACTGACTTAAATAATTTAAAAGAATGTTGATAAGTTATTGTTCTCTTTACATATATTTATTGAATACCTTTTTTAATATTTGAATAAAATCAATGTGTCAGTTGTTTGGTAAGTGTAAAAGGCATTTAATAATTTTGTAACTTTCACATGCCTATAAAATGTTTGATAGTGACATTAACTAACTTATATAGTTAAGTAATTAAATAGAATTTCTTGTGTTGTACTAAAATTATAATATTAAATTGTACTGTTGTCATTAATTATTATAGTAACCCAATAATATAGAATTTAATTTGTTACAAATAAATTTAGCTTAATTAAAACTATAAGTGTATCATATTAAATTCACTGAATAAGAAAGGGTTATTTTTAAAGTATATTAATTTTAAGCAAATAACGTCTCTGAAATGAAAAATTATTGGTACAAAGTAAAATTAAAGCAAATTTGCTGTGAGTCGAACATTTTACCTTGTAAATATTATCATAAATCTCTGAAGATACAGCAAAACAAATTTAAATTTAAGTGACGAGAGGCTACCTAAAAAGTGCACTATTATGAGTATGTAAATATATATATATATATTTCATAGGATTTTTCTTATTTGTTTAATGGTATTCATTCGCTGGAGTTGTTCATTTGACTCTGGTTAATTACTTGTATTTGTATAAGTGCAGCTTATACATTATTCAAAAACAATATAACTGAGAGCTGCATTGATATAAGAATTGAAAGAATTGAAAGTACCAACATAGGATAATTCTGTAATTGAGTCATTGATTTAATTAATGAAACAAATTTTGTGTAAGTGTGAATTGTGGTTCTGTCTTAAGTCTAACTATAAACTGAAATATATATAGTCCCACATATAGCATAAACAAATGTGTTATAATATAATAATGGGCAAATTTTAGTCGCTACGATAAGAAACTTTCTATTACATGTGCCAGTCCAGTTGTAATCTAAACTATATAGTATATATTTAGATTTACATAATTATATTTAAGGAATAAATCGATGAACCTTTATTCTAGGCAAGTTTAATTGTGACTTGTCAAGAAGAGAAAAAAATACATTGTACATATTATTTAATGGATATATGGTATGGTGGCGTAATTCACTGTTAACCGTAGTTGTATTTTTCTTTGAATAAATGATTATTAGATATGTCATAATACACAAATTTGTTTGTAAAATAAATACAATGCAACTAGGAAATGTTTCAATTTACTGTTTTGTAAGAAATAACCATTTTTTAACGCATAAATGAAATGATAATTAAATATTTTTATTTTATTTTTCATTTTTATTAATTTATTAAAATTATACACTGATGTATTAATAAAAACACCTTCTACGAAAATGTCAACATTTGCAAGTATGGTTTCCAATCACACTTTCAAAAATGTTATCTGATAAAAAAATCTTTAATTATTACTCCCATCCTTTTTCTACTTATATTTTGCTTAAACTCCATAAAAAGTTTCTGCAATAGAAAGTACTGAAATCAAATATCGACAAGTAATTCTAATTGAATATTTATATATTTTTTTTGCTTAACGGGGTGCCATAGTCAATATTTATCCTCCCTACCTTACCGACAATCGCGATTATTAGTAATAAATTTGTAAATAAAACAGTATGTGAAAAAATAAGAGAAGAGGCGCCTTCGTTTATTAATAATCTAACTGTGTGCTGAATTTCAGATTAAAATTATATTGCGTGTTTGAGAAAAGTCTTACCAAAAATGTGAACCTAACCTTAACGAGGTGAAAAGATTTGATACTTTTGGTAAGACTTTTCTCGAAAACGCAATAATATTTTAATCTAAAAATCAGCACACAGTTAGATTATCGATAAACGAAGACGCCTCTTCTATTATTTTTTCACATACCGTTATACTTTTTTATTAATTAATCATCAAAAATTGAGTATGGAACCCCCTTAAACTCCAAAAAGTTTCTGCAATAGAAAGTACTGAAATCAAAGCGGAATAATCGACAAGTATTTTTTACCATACCATACAATGAATTTTTTTTAATTAAACTTTTATATATTTTGCTTAAACTCTAAAAAGTTTTAATTAATTTCCACAAAACTGATAAAAAGGAAACTTCTTTTTTTTAATTTTCTTTAAATAAACAATGCCTATCCTTCCCGTGCTTTACATAAGTAGATAAACAATTTTATAGAATAATAACCTTTTTTATATGTAACTTATATTCCATAACAGTTTTCTGCAATTGAAAGTATTGAAATCAAAAACACCTTTCAAGAAGGTGTCAAAACCCGCAAGTATTGTTATTCTAATCAAACTTTAAAAATTGTTATCTGATAAATAAATTCTGCAATTGAATCTTACATTGTAATCTGATAAATAAATAATTTTAATTCTAAGTCCCTTATTTTATCTATTTCTTTGAATTTTAATTAAACATTTTTTTGAATATTACAAAAATTACATATAAAAAATTTCTGCAATTGAAAGAACTGAAATCAACTTCTGGCCCTGCCATGTCTTACAGTAATAAATAAATAATATTCTAATGATGTTAATTTGTGCAAAATTAATTTCTGCAAAACTAATAAAATGGACATTTTTTCGTTTTTATTCTTTTAAATAAAATAATACTTGCACCACAAATTATTTTATTAATAATAAATTATTGGTTTTGTGACGTGGTGGATCTGCATGAGAACAGATCCCCGTCACTTAGGGCTCTGTAGTACTGACGCGGCCAGCGCAAGAATCGGCACTTGGCATATGGCGCGCGTATCGGTAGGCAGAAGACGTGGAAAAGTGCAGCTACGACTAATTGCGGGCGTAGCGCAGTGGTAGCGTGAACCCCTTCGGATCCGAAGAGGCTCGGGTTCAAGACCTGACGCCCGTTCCCTTTTTTTAATTTGTAGCAAATGAGTCTCATTGTTACAGTTTATAGTATACAGTCTTGTTTCCACGCGTGGGTCTTTACACTATTTAATAATATGCCACAAGTCGCTTTGCATAATATATTAGGCCCCTTAAATTTTAAAATAAGATAATAGCTAAGATGTATGTAATGATTCATAAAATGTAACATCATTTAATATAGTCAGAATTAACACCTATATGAAGCGGTAACACCTATTAACCAACGGTGGTGCAAGTATTATTTTATTTAAAAGAATAAAAAAGAAAAAATGTCCATTTTATTAGTTTTGCAGAAATTAATTTTGCACAAATTAACATCATTAAAATATTATTTATTTATTACTGTAAGAAATGGCGGGGCCAGAAATGAAAAGTAAAAGTATAAGATACTTTTAATAAAAAAAATCTGTATTCAGATTGGTAGACATTTTTGCATGATTCAAAATACTTGTCGATTACAGTTTGATTTCAGTGCTATCAATTGCAGAAACTTTTTACGAAGTTTAAGTAATATATATATATATTATATAAATGTTATATTTAAAATATATATTATGGTACGAGTCAAAATACTGTGTCGATTCAGTGTGAAATTGCAGGTTCTGTCAATTGCAGAAATTTTTTATATGTAATTTTTTGTAATATTAAAAAAAATGGTTTAATTAAAATTCAAAGAAATGAGATAAAATAAGGGGACGTAGAAGTAAAATTATTTATTTATCAGATTTATCAGATAACAATTTTAAAGTTTGATTAGAATACAATACTTGCGGGTTTTGACACCTTCTTGAAAGGTTTTTTGATTTCAAATACTTTCAATTGCAGAAAACTGTTATGGAATATAAGTTACATATAAAAAAGGTTATTATTCTATAAATTGTAATATAAAAAATGTTTAATTAAAATTCAAAGAAATAGATAAAATAAGGGACTTAGAATTAAAATTATTTATTTATCAGATTACAATGTAAGATTCAATTGCAGAATTTATTTATCAGATAACAATTTTTAAAGTTTGATTAGAATAACAATACTTGCGGGTTTTGACACCTTCTTGAAAGGTGTTTTTGATTTCAATACTTTCAATTGCAGAAAACTGTTATGGAATATAAGTTACATATAAAAAAGGTTATTATTCTATAAAATTGTTTATCTACTTATGTAAAGCACGGGAAGGATAGGCATTGTTTATTTAAAGAAAATTAAAAAAAAGAAGTTTCCTTTTTATCAGTTTTGTGGAAATTAATTAAAACTTTTTAGAGTTTAAGCAAAATATATAAAAGTTTAATTAAAAAAAATTCATTGTATGGTATGGTAAAAAATACTTGTCGATTATTCCGCTTTGATTTCAGTACTTTCTATTGCAGAAACTTTTTGGAGTTTAAGCAAAAAAAATATATAAATATTCAATTAGAATTACTTGTCGATATTTGCTTTCAGTACTTTCTATTGCAGAAACTTTTTATGGAGTTTAAGCAAAATATAAGTAGAAAAAGGATGGGAGTAATAATTAAAGATTTTTTTATCATATAACATTTTTGAAAGTGTGATTGGAAACCATACTTGCAAATGTTGACATTTTCGTAGAAGGTGTTTTTATTAATACATCAGTGTATAATTTTAATGGTTCTCTGTGACATCGAAGATGAAAAAAATAAATATTGCTATAACTGAGGGAATATGTTTTAGAGGTATCCAGTAGTTCTCCTGAATTGTTTCAGATTTTTTCTGGGCCATTATTTTAAGTTACAGAGAGTCAAAGTTGACATTTTAGCACTTTTTTGCATTATATGCCCATTTTCATGAATTTTTAGCTCCCAGGGGATGCATTTTTCACTAAAAACATAAGTATGACTTTTTTCGTAAAATTTTCCGAACATTTCATTAAAAATACTTTTAAAGACATAAATGTATGCTGTCACACTCTTGTAAGCCATTTAAACCTTAAATAGTGAAAATCAGCAATTCTGCTCCGGACTCTGGTAACCTAATACTGTCTAAAAGATGTCTTTTTATAGTCAAAAACTGCCTAAAAATTTCCAGAGTGGGTCTAAATCATTTATATCATCACCTTTTTATAAGTAATTTATACTCCATAATAGTTTTCTGCAATTGAAAGTACTCAAATCAAAAACACCTTTCAAAAAGGTGTCAAAACCCGCAAGTATATGTGTTATTCTAATCAAACTTTGAAAATTGTTATCTGATAAATAAAATTGTTATCTGTCTGATAAATTTTAAAGTATAAGATAAAAATATCTTTGATTCTAATTCCCATATTTTCTCTACTTATTTATATTTTTATTACACCTTTTCTATATCTAACTTATATTCCATAATATTTTTCTGCAATTGAAATAAGTATTCAATTCGAAAACACCTTCCAAGAAGGTGTCAAAACCCGCAAGTATTGTGCTATTCTAATCAAACTTTGAAAATTGTTATCTGATAAATAAATTCTGCAATTCAATCTGACATTGTTATATGATAAATAAATAATTTTAATTTCTAACTACCTTATTTTATCTATTTCTTTGAATTTTAATGAAACATTTTTATAAATATTACGAAAATTTCGTATAAAAAATTTCTGCAATTGAAAGAATTGAAATCAAACTGAAATCGACAAGTATTTTGAATCGTACCATAAATTTATATTTTATATAAACATTTTTATATATATTACTTAAACTTCGTAAAAAGTTTCTGCAATTGAAAGCACTGAAATCAAACTGTAATCGACAAGTATTTTGAACCATGCAAAAATTTCTACCAATCTGAATACAGATTTTTTTATATGAAAAGTATCTTACACTATTATTTTTCATTTCTGGCCCTCACATGTTTTACAGTAATAAATAAATAATATTCTAATGATATTAATTTGTGCAAAATTAATTTCTGCAATACTAATAAAATGGACATTTCTTTTTTATTCTTTTAAATAATAAAATAATACTTGCACCACCGTTGGTTAAACGCTTCATATATGTGTTAATTCTGAATATATTAACTGATGTTACATTTTATAAATAATTACATACATCTTAGCTTTTATCTTATTAATTAATTAATTAATTGGTAAAATCATGTAGATTGTATATCCTTAGTTAAGTGAAATAATAATTATTTTACATAACTACTAAGAAAAACTTGCTAATCAGCGACGGAGGTCATACGATGTATTGGTGAAGAAAGCACTTGTTGAAAATACAGTCGCTAGTGGTGCTTGTATCAATCGGCAGGGGCCGGGAATCAAACCTGGGACCTCCAGATTACGAGTCCGTCGCCCTACCGACCAAGCCATCGCAGGCCTCTTTTAGGAACTTTATTAGATAAAAATAATGATGTCTATTTTATCATTGGTGATGTAGGATATTAAAATTGCCAGATAGCATATTGCAATATTTATATATTATTACTCATTGCAGTTTCTTCACGGTATTATATACTTTCATAAATGTAAAGGAATACATTAGTAAGTCAGAATTAACACATATATGAAGCGTTTAACCAACGGTGGTGCAAGTATTATTTTATTATTTAAAAGAATAAAAAAGAAATGTCCATTTTATTAGTATTGCAGAAATTAATTTTGCACAAATTAATATCATTAGAATATTATTTATTTATTACTGTAAAACATGTGAGGGCCAGAAATGAAAAATAATAGTGTAAGATACTTTTCATATAAAAAAATCTGTATTCAGATTGGTAGAAATTTTTGCATGGTTCAAAATACTTGTCGATTACAGTTTGATTTCAGTGCTTTCAATTGCAGAAACTTTTTACGGAGTTTAAGTAATATATATAAAAATGTTTATATAAAATATAAATTTATGGTACGATTCAAAATACTTGTCGATTTCAGTTTGATTTCAATTCTTTCAATTGCAGAAATTTTTTATACGAAATTTTCGTAATATTTATAAAAATGTTTCATTAAAATTCAAAGAAATAGATAAAATAAGGTAGTTAGAAATTAAAATTATTTATTTATCATATAACAATGTCAGATTGAATTGCAGAATTTATTTATCAGATAACAATTTTCAAAGTTTGATTAGAATAGCACAATACTTGCGGGTTTTGACACCTTCTTGGAAGGTGTTTTCGAATTGAATACTTTCAATTGCAGAAAAATATTATGGAATATAAGTTAGATATAGAAAAGGTGTAATAAAAATATAAATAAGTAGAGAAAATATGGGAATTAGAATCAAAGATATTTTTATCTTATACTTTAAAATTTATCAGACAGATAACAATTTTATTTATCAGATAACAATTTTCAAAGTTTGATTAGAATAACACATATACTTGCGGGTTTTGACACCTTTTTGAAAGGTGTTTTTGATTTGAGTACTTTCAATTGCAGAAAACTATTATGGAGTATAAATTACTTATAAAAAGGTGATGATATAAATGATTTAGACCCACTCTGGAAATTTTTAGGCAGTTTTTGACTATAAAAAGACATCTTTTAGACAGTATTAGGTTACCAGAGTCCGGAGCAGAATTGCTGATTTTCACTATTTAAGGTTTAAATGGCTTACAAGAGTGTGACAGCATACATTTATGTCTTTAAAAGTATTTTTAATGAAATGTTCGGAAAATTTTACGAAAAAAGTCATACTTATGTTTTTAGTGAAAAATGCATCCCCTGGGAGCTAAAAATTCATGAAAATGGGCATATAATGCAAAAAAGTGCTAAAATGTCAACTTTGACTCTCTGTAACTTAAAATAATGGCCCAGAAAAAATCTGAAAAAATTCAGGAGAACTACTGGATACCTCTAAAACATATTCCCACAGTTATAGCAATATTTATTTTTTTCATCTTCGATGTCACAGAGAACCACCCATATATATGTGGTAATGAACAATTAACTTACCAAAAATAGTAAAGTGCATAAACTTAATTGTAGTATTTAGTAAAAACCTATTAAAATTTTAGATTATTTTAAACGGATCTAAATAGAACTATACCTCCTAAGATTAATTTATTTAAGTCATCGCCGAGAGTTCTATATGTCATTAATATTTTGTACTTTTAGAGTAATAAAACTTTCTACTTAATTAAATTAATTTTTGTAGTAGTTTTAAAAAATTATTTATAACATTTTAGTGGTATATAAATAAAAACCTGTTTCTTCCATTTCTCCTGTAATTCGTAATTTGCACCCTCTTTGAAAATTTGCGTTTTAATCCATAATTATATCCAATTATTTTTTCCTTTAGTTACGGACCCCATATATTTATTTTAATTATTATAAACAAAGGCATTCCTTAAATAACCTTTTGTTTCTAATAAATACATACTTGTTTATTTAAGATATTGTTTTATATAAATATACATAATCTACTTACTTATATATCCATACAATTTTTAAATTTTGATTTGAATAATATTTAAATTAAATACTACTAAAATAATAATTTTCGAAAAACTTTTGAAATGTAATTCGTATTTTATATTGCCACTGTTAAAATTTGAATTTTATTTTGCCATCACTGTTTATAATGGAATTATCTTAAAAATGCAATAATTAATGTATTTAATTTTTAATTTATTGTATATTTCACATATAGATATTTGAAAAGTGTATGTTATACTTGATTAATATTTATTTTATCTTCGAAAAATTGTGCATATTTTTAAAAACATTACATTAAATTTTAGGTCCGTTTTTATTTTATGAGTGTTAACAGGAATAAGTAAACTAATACACATTCTTTCAAGTTATATTTACAACTTTTTTTTGCGCACGGAAAAAATACATATATTATCTATTCTTGAAAAAACAAGTAACACGTACACACACACACACACGCACACACAACACACACACACACACACACACACACACACACACACACACTCGTGCCGGGTTTGCTGGTCCCGCATCGTGGCGCCTCCCCAGGTGGTGGATAGGGGAATGCTTTCCAGATATGGATGGTACCGAAAAAATCAAATATTCGGGGCGAACCAAAACCAGATAGGGGAAGGCACCCCGAAATAAAACCAAGTATGGATAGTGAGCTGAAAACAACACTACCCCAAGCGGGCATGGCAATCCTGTCAAATCCCGCCACTGATTCCGATCGGGTGAAAGCCCCGGTGGTCAGTGCTGGTCCCAAGGATTTTGGGGGGGACCAAACTCACACCGTGAAAATGGTAAATGCTGCGGAGGTTGGTCACTCGGCCTCTGTAGCATCTAATGCTACGTGTGACCTGCCCTCGACTGGGATGTCGAGTGACGCTGACAGAGCTTTTCTCCGTCTGCGTGAGAAGGTAGATACCCTGGTGGAGTTTGTTCTTAATAAGAACAACATCCACAAAGAGCTGAAGAGTATGGCGAGAGCAACCAGCAGAGCTCTCAATGAATACGCGCGGGTGAACAGTGCTGTGTGTTCGACAGCGCCGAAAATTAAAATGGTGGATGCGCGTAGGGATGGAACGTGCCAAACGTCGCCCATCTTCCGCGCTGAAGAGCGTCAAAAGAGGCCGGTGGAAAGGGAAAAGCCCTCACCACCTCAGCAACCCCCGGAGAAAAGGAAGAAGGGGTCGAAGCAGCCCAATAACAAAAATGGGCCAGCAGATGCTTCGCCATCCGTTCCTAAGACGAGTGGGAACCAGTCAAAAGTCCCTGACTGGGTCACAGTAGTGAAGAAGGGCAAGAAGAAGAAGAAGATGAAGAACAGCCAGCCGAAGCAGCATGAGCAGCAGAAACGTGCCAGCAAACCGGCCAAAGGCACGGCAGAGCCTAAGGCCGGAGTAAGACCCCCACGCCCAGATGCCATCAAGATCAAGGCACCTAGCGGGGGCTCTTCCTACGCTGACATTCTCCGGAAGGTCAAGGCTGCACCGGAGCTAAAGGCACTAAGAGAACGGGTCACGCGTATCAGGCGCACCAGGGCTGGAGAGCTCCTCCTCGAACTGGGGCGACCCGGAACGGAAACGGCGGAGCTGAGGCCAGTGGTCTCGTCCACACTGAGTGGGTCAGCAGAGGTCCAGCTGCTGACTCACAAAGTGTCCATTACCATCAGGGACATGGACGAGTCCACGACAACAACGGAGGTGGCCGCAGCGATTGCGGCAAAGATCGGGCCAAATGTGGTATCCTCGGATAATATTAAAACCAGGGGATCCTACAGTGGCACCCTAGCTGCGACCATCCAGCTTCCGGCAGTAGCAGCCAAAAAACTGCTGCAAGACGGGAAGCTCCGGATCGGATGGGTCAATAGCAGAGTTCGACTGCGAGAGGTACCTCGCGCTGCTACCGATGCCACGAATCGGGACACATCGCGAGGGAGTGCAAGAGCGCAGTCGACCGGTCAGCGCAATGCTATCGGTGCGGCCAAGAGGGCCACAAAGCAGTGGACTGCGAGGCCAAAGCCAAGACCTCGCATGAGGAAGGAGCACACATCAAAAATGATTAAGGTGCTCCAAATAAACCTCAACCACTGCGCTGTGGCCCAGGACCTGCTGTCCCAGCTGGTCAGAGAGGAGAGAGCGGACGTAGCGATCATCAGCGAGGAGTTCCGGGATCTCGAGAAGTCGAACTGGGTAAGGGATGCCACGGGCAAGGCGGCCATCTGGGTATGTGGAAATATACACATCTCCAGAAAGATGGTCGCCCCCCTTCCCAGCTTCACCTGGGTGGACGTGGCGGGGGTACGCATGTACAGCTGCTACTTCCCGCCCAGCGATTCCACCGAGGACTTTGCGAAATCTCTGGATGCAGTCGTCACCAGTGCTCGGTCCTCACGGCTACCGGTCGCAATCGGTGGGGACTTTAATGCTTGGGCGACGGACTGGGGCAGCGCCAAGACCAACGCGCGTGGTCGCGCACTTCTCGAGGCGTTCGCTCTACTGGGGCTGGAGATCGCTAACACAGGGACAACCCCGACTTTCACCAAAGCCGGCAAGTCGTCCATAGTCGACCTCACCTTCGTCGATCCAAGATTGATGGGGGGAGGGGGACTCGGCTGGAAAGTTAGCGATCGTTACACGGGTAGTGACCACCAAGCACTCGTGTACCAGCTCCAGCTGACCAGCGGGAGGACAAAGAGAGCAGGAAGAGGAGCAAGAGAGAGATGGGCACCAGCCACGTTTGATCGTGAGACGTTCCTCTGCTCCCTTGAGGGGGAAAAAGTGGAGGGAACCGCCGAAGAAAAAGCACGAGGCCTCACGAATGCCCTAACAGCGGCTTGCGATGCCTCTATGGCCGTGAAGTTTAACCCTCGCGGCCGCCCACCGATAATCTGGTGGAGTGAGGACATCGCAGAAAAGAGACGTGAGTGCCTGCGTGCCAGAAGGCTGCACCAAAGAGCGAGGGGAACACCGCGGTTCCAAGATCGTTCCGCAGAATACGAACAAAAGCGGAGGGATCTCAAGGTGGCCATCAAGACTGCCAAGAGAAGGTGTTGGCGGGAGCTCTGTGAGGAGGTGGACCACGACCCCTGGGGCAGACCATATAAAACGGTTATGAATAAGATCAACCCCGGGGGAGCTGTTGCACCCACCGACCCAGTTTTTCTGGACGGAGTCGTCCGCCACCTGTTTCCAGAACATCGGAAAAGGGCAGTAGAGACGGGCCTGATGGCCACCATTGGTGCAGCCGAGTCGCCAGACATTAGTGAAGCCGTAACTGAGGATGGCCGCTAAGGGTATTTCCGTACGTAAAGCTCCAGGGCCTGACGGAATACCTGGCCTGGCCGTCAAGACAGTGGCGATGAGTGCTCCGTGCTTGTTCCTGGACGCATTCAACGCATGCCTAAGAGAAGGTTGCTTCCCGGCCCAGTGGAAGACGCAGAGGCTGGTACTCCTACCAAAGGGAAACAAACCCCCGGAGGAGCCATCATCTTACCGCCCGCTCTGTCTACTGGATATAGTTGGGAAGCTCCTGGAGCGGGTGATCTGCGCCAGGCTTGCAGAGGCCATCGGTCGGGCCGGAGACCTCTCCGACAACCAGTTCGGCTTCCGAAAGGGTCGATCGACCATGGATGCTGTAGGCAGAGTTGTTGGCATAGCCACAAACGCCATCAATGCTGGTCGGAGTGCAAGGCGGATGTGTGCCATCATCACCTTGGACATCCGGAATGCCTTCAACTCGGCCAGATGGGACGACATCATGCTGTCCCTGCAGCACTTCCAAGTGCCACTCTATCTCAGGGAGGTCACCTCGAGTTACCTGACGGACCGTACTCTGCTCTACGACACCGACGACGGTGTGCAC
>JANSJX010000217.1:0-5000 GCA_026168455.1 Theocolax elegans | reverse complement strand
CTAACACCGAAGGGTCACATGGTCACAAGTGACCATACCTGTGAACCACATCGATGAGTGATTGTCTGCTCTTGGCTACACGGGGACAGTCAAAGAGTATATGGTCAGAAGTTTGCTCGAGACCACAGTTACATCTCGGATCTTCGCTTTCCCCGAAACGGTACAGGTAAGACTTAAAAGACCCGTGTCCCGTTAGGAACTGTGATGTGTAGTGGTTCGGCCGTAACCAACTCTTTCTAGTCCTGTAATGTACAGAGCGGATGAACTTGCGCGTGGTCGACCCCTTTCTGTAGAATCCCATCTCTTCTGCCACTCGTTCAAAAGTTCATTATGAACTTTTCTTTTGGCTTCAGAGATGTCGCTTTTCAAAGTTCTACTCTCGGGGTCTATTTCGATACGCACATCGTTCACGAGGACGGATCTGCTCCGCCTGATGTGGTAATGAGCTACTCTTTCCTTCAACACTAGGTCGATGGGCAGGGCAGCAGAGATCACTTGAAGTGCCTCATGGGATACGGTGTTGTACGCTTTCGAAAGCCAGATCAGAGTCCGCCTTTGCAAAGATGCAAGCTTCTTCTTACCGGCAGTATCCACACCGTTCCACCACCCAGCAGCTGCATACGCAACTATGGGGGTAAATAGGCACTTGTACACCAGGCTGAGGGATGTATTTTTCATCCCCCAATTCGCGCCAGAGATCTGTGATAGGCGACCAAGAAGGTCGTACCACTTAGATTCGATGATTTCAATGTGCTTCGTTACTCCGAATTTTTCCTGAAAAGTTACACCAAGGTACTTCATATCCTTAAGCATTTTGATCGTTTGCCCCTTCAGCTGAACCTTTGGGGGATTACGAGCATCAAGTCGTCCTTTCAATAGTATCATTTCCGATTTCGGGATCGATGTGTCCAGTTTATGTTGTTCGCACCAGGTTTCGACAATATCCATCTTTCTTTGTCCATGTTCTCGGAGCTTCGTACGGGTTTCGCCTTCGACTAAGATGATTATGTCGTCGGCGTACGCTATTGCGTTAAACCCGTTACTGTGAAGCTCTCTGAGTAAGGTGTCATAATCGAGATTCCAGCCGATTGGGCCGAAAATCGATCCCTGCGGGCATCCTTTGCTCACCTTCTTTCTGGCCTCTTCGAAGTCTGCTTTGATGCAGACTTCTCAGTCCTGAAGGTAACTCGATAGCAAATTAAACAGACTTGCTGGGCACTTTCAACTCTTAAGCTCACTGAGGAGACTCGGCCACCACAAGTTGTCGAATGCCCCTGAGATGTCTAGAGGGAACGCCATCACTAGTTTGTCGATCTCGTATAGCAATGGAGTTGACTGCTTGAGCACTTCTACTTCTACTCTGTCCGTGCCTGGACTCTTCCCGTTCTTGTTGTCAAAGATTGCTTGAAATTTTTCAAGCCGGGTGAAGGGAGGTGTCTCCTGGGAGTCTAGTCCTCCGAGACAGGCTCTGCGCTTTTCATCGTGAAAGTCTGTCTCCTTCGATATGTCATCGTCTGGCACTAGAGTGTCTAGTAGAGCGACACAGGTCTCTTTCCAAGTTATTGTGAATCCTTTAGCTCCTGTTACAGTGTTGGGAGCCTTCATCGTTCGTACTTTGCCTGAAGCGAGCCTGTATGGAGGACTCCATACGTCTTTCTCGCGAACTGTTTCCAGCTCTCCTTCTTGGATCTCGTAATTTCGGACTTGTATTCGGTCTTAGCTCTCCGCATGAGGGAAAGCGTGTTCTTGAGCTATCGTTGTTTCCTGGTCTCAGTCGTCCCGCTTCCTGTGCTCTGGGTTAGCCATATGCGTTCTAAACGCTTGACTTTACCTCTGAGATGTGTCAGCTTCGGATTCCACTATGGGGACGATTTAGAAAATCTCCTCTTCATGGGGATCGCCTTCTTACATGCCTTGATGATCGCCTCTTCTAACGCATCAACGTATTTGTCAACGTCGTCTTCAGAGTTGATAGGCATGTCCGAGAGGCGCGACTTTTCGACCTTAAGTGCTTCATGAAAGGCTTCCCAATCTGCCTTTCGGGTATTGAACCGTGGTTTAATTACCCTTTGTTGGCGTACGGGCTGCCTTTCGAAGTCGACAACGATATGGATTGGTCTATGATCGCACGTTGACCAATCTACGACTGACCATCCCGTGACGAAAGGTTTAAGGCTCTTGGTCGCCAGCGTTACGTCGATGAAGGTTTTACCTCTCGAGCTCACGCAGGTGGCCGGTTGCCCCTCCCGATTCATAACAGTCAGGTCGTGCTCAAGAACAAAGTCCTCTAGAACTCGACACCTGCCATCATTTACTGGCGAGCCCCACCAGGACGACTTAGCATTTGCATCCATCGCTATTAGGATCTTTTGATCCTTCAGCGAGGACAGAATGTGTCGTAACTGCGCCAGGTGACTCTCAATGGGGTCCCTGAACTGGCAGTATAAGCTGACCACGTGAAATGTCCAAATGCGCCGCTCACCATGGAGCAGACGCAATGGGTAGAGCAAAACTGGGAGACCCTTGTGTACGTTAAGGTGCCATAGCTGTGGATCACAGCTGCCGCTGTTGTTTGATCGGCCCTGGCACCTGTAATTGTACCAAAGCTAAGCCCCATCCCTGTTAGTGTGCCTTTCGGCGCATAGGGTTCCTGGGCTACAGCGAGGTCAATCCCTGTTTTGGCCATTCGAATTCGAGTTTCGTCTGTGACGGCCCTCGATCTACCCATGTTCAGTTGGAGTATTCTTACCTTCAGTCCCGCCTTCGAGTTTGGTGGCTCGTGGGCGCTTCTGTCAGTTTTGAATACTCCATCGGTACCGTGAGAGAGCTGGCCGGCCGGTTCCGCGTTGCCGCGTTCGATGCGTGAACCTTCGGCTGTGCCTCGTCTCTTTCGATTCATGGCCCTCGCCTTCTTCACCTTTGTGGAAGGGGGCATAGTCTTGTCTGGTAAGTGCTTTTGACAGTTTCGACCCAGAGCAACGAGTATGTATATATTTATATAAATAGTGTAAAAATTTAATCGCAAAATCGCAAAACAGACGAGAGTGGTTTTGAGTGAAAACTATGCGGTAACTTAGAGAGAACCTACGAGAGATATACGACGACTACGACGACAAGGTGACAAGACTTACTTAACATCTAACTTTTCCGTTCCCTACTATTTACAATATGTACAATATTTACAATATTTACACGCATGCTTCTGCCCATGCGATCTATGTGATTGATTCAATTTGTAACCTTAATCTCGTATTTGCTGTTTATATCATTGGCGTGGTCTCTGGCTGTTTTGCCTTTGATTGATTGATATGAGCCCCACGCCTCAAATTGTGCGCTTTCGAATCATATGAATTCATACAGATTAATTTGATTAGTTAGATTTGTTTTGTGTTAATTTGTATATCTACAATGCATATGGCCAATCTCTCTACGCATCCGGGTAGCAACTTGATTGGTTGTACTCCGGCTCTAGATACGTATATGGCATCTGGCCGATCTGTTTGCGCTTCCGGGGCACTTGCTTAATTAGCCGTGTCCCGGCTCTGTGTATATACAAGATTTCGTGATCTTAGATCTATCTGTCCGAGGACAGTTTTGTTATTTACAAGATTAAGGCTAGGTATGGTTGCCTGCCTTTATTATCATGATCGGTAAGTTTGGTACGTGGTCAGTTGTGGGGAGCCAAGGCATACTGCATAGGCTATTGCATCATACTTCAAGACCGTCGTTGGCTTCCTTGTATCATTGGAGCTCCCTTCATTAGTCCATCCATGCTATTCGAATTTCCGGTTCATTCCAGTCTGCCGTTCGAAAAGACTTACTTATAAATCCGGCCTGGTTAAGCCCTTATACGCTTCAAGTGTCTTTAGGACTCTCTACTTGTACATAGCTAAACTGGGTCAGTATGCGGGACTTCTATTCGTCTCTGATCTCGTCTTCCCAGCATCATTCTCTCCGCCACTTTTGAATTTCTTCAAATAGAAAAACCCAGCCATCCGGCCGGGTGTAATAGGTACTTTGTATACCCGAAGGTATAAGTCCTGTTCGGAGAGGACAATGCTTCGAACGAGTATACTAACTCACAACTGAGAATCGAAAGGATCAATTCGACGAGATACTTCAGCGAACCTACTAATTCTCGGCTTTAAAGATACTTTTGGAAGTACGTTGTTCAACCCTACATTGTGCTTCGGAGGTTCCTTGCTTTTGGGAGCTGCTATGACTCCGGCTCAGGCCCTTTATCCACAGTGGTGGACCCATCACTTGCTAGGCGATAGGCGGAAATTTATTATCTACCCGAGTAAACCCGAGTTACCTGGACCATTTTCACGAAACAACTTTCTGCACAATGCTGGTTTCGCCCCTTTCGAGGCGTGTGGAATGTATTCCTAAGGAATTTCTCCTTAATTGATCTCCTGCTTTTGCTTGCCAGAGACTGAGTTGAGTCCTTAAGGTATGCTGAACTCCACAATGATTTTCGAAGGCATTTTTAGGCTGTTCCCACCCCGGTATACACCGAGCCGGAACAATATAAAAGAGTCCGGCCAAATGGGTTTTCGACTTCACTCACTTTCGACAATAGTGTAGTCGGCATGATCGGGCTCGAACCTTGACGCTCTTAATGCCTTCTCGTGCGAGTTTATGGTGCATCGAACCTACGTAAGGAAACGTCGAGAGAAATACTTTTAAAAGCCTGGAAGGCTTCCCGTCATTCGATAACACACCTCTGTGAGACATCTCGGTGGTTGCGGTTTGGGGTAAGGTCTTCCATGACCACGGTTGCTCTGATGAATTGTATAGCCGCCAACGGCATGTGTTCAATAACTAAGCGTGTTAGTGTATCAATCATATAGCATGTTGGGCAGTTGATCGCCAACACAGGCTCGGCGAAACAACACGACTTCGAGGCGCACTAGTGGCAATCCTCTTCCTCCACTATCGTAGGAGGTCTATATCGGACTCTCGGAATTGGAGGCCGAGTCAGTCACCCTCACCCAACT
>JANSJX010000028.1:0-204924 GCA_026168455.1 Theocolax elegans | reverse complement strand
AATTAGTGGAGTTATCCCGGAATACTTCAGAAATTCCAGAAATATCCAGGGTAACCCGAAATTACTGCAGTTAACCAGGCACGTCTCAGAAATTAATGAAATATCCAGAAATTCCCGTAATTAGTTGTGTTATCACGAAATACCTTAGAAATTAAAGGCAAAACCAGGAAATCCCGTAATTAGTGGAGTTATCCATGCACACCTCAGTAATTACTAAAATATCACGAAACCCGTAATTAGTGAAGTTATCCAGGAACACCACAGTAATTACTAAAATATCAAGAAAATCCCGTAATTAGTGAAGTTATCCCGATTACATAAACATTTCATGCATATCCAGGAAGTCCCGTAATTAGTTAAGTTTTCCCGGAATACATTAAAAATTCCCGAAATATCCAGGAAAACCCACAAAAACGTCAATTTTTCAATATTTTTAATTTCGTTCCCCGGCCGGGTAGATCAAATTCAAATACTTATTAAGCGTAAACACACATAAACGGCCAAAACGTCAATTTTTCAATATTTTCAGTTTCGTTCCCCGCCGCGTTGACCAATTTTAAATGCATTTATATATATGAAATACACATCGAACCGTCCTAACGTCAATTTATCAATATTTTTAATTTCGTTCCCCGGCCGGGTATATCAAATTCAAATGTATTTTTATGCGTAAACAACACATACAAAACCGTCCAACACGTCCGATTTTTTCAATATTTTCAGTTTCGTACTCCGGCCGGGTTGACCAATTATTAAATGCATTTATATCTGTAAAAATACACATCAAACCGGCAAAACGTCAATGTTTTCATATTTCAATTTCGTTTCATGGCTGGGCTAATCAAATTCAATGTTTTTTATGCGTAACACACACATAAAACCGTCCAACACGCGATTATTTCAATATTTTCAGTTTTCCATTTTCTTCGGCCGGTTGACCAATTTTAAATACATTTTATGTATGAAAATACACATCAACCAGCCATAACGTCATTTTTCAATATTTTTAATTTCGTTCCCCGGCCGGGTAGATCAAATTCAAATGTATTTTTACTGCGTAAACACACACATTAACCGCCAACACGTCGATTATTTCATATTTTCAGTTTCATTCTTCGCCGGTTGACCAATTTTAATCCTTTATATTTATGAAAATACCCATCAACCGGCCATAACGCGTCAATTTTTCAATATTTTTTATTTCGTTCCCCGGCCGGGTAGATTAATTCAAATGTATTTTTATGCGTAAACACACACATACAACGGCCAACACTGTCGATTTTTTCAATATTTTCAGTTTCGTTCTTCGGCCGGGTTGACCATTTTAATGCTTTATATTTGTGAAAATACACATCAACCGGCCAATGTCAATTTTTCAATATTTTTTATTTCGGTTGCCCGGCCGCGTAGATCAAATTCAAATGCATTATTAAGCGCAAACACACATAACGGCCAAAACGTCAATTTTTCAATATTTTCAGTTTCGTTCCCCGGCCGCGTTGACCAATTTTAAATGCTTTATATTATGAAAATACACATCAAACCAGCCATAACGTCAATTTTCTATATTTTTAATCCGTTCCATGGCCGGTAGATCAATTCAAATGTATTATAAGCGTAAACACCACACATAAAACCGGCCAATACGTCGATTTTTTCAATATTTTCAGTTTCGTTCTCCGGCCGGTTGACAAATTTAAATGCATTTAGATGTGTGAAAATACCATCAAACCATCCCATAACGGCAATTTTTCTATATTTTTAATTCGTTCCATGGCCGGGTAAATCAAATTCAATGTATTTTTATGCGTAAACACACCAAAAACCGCCACACGTCGATTTTTTCAATATTTTAGTTTCGTTCTTCGGCCGAGTTGACCAATTTTAAATGCATTTATATGTGTGAAAATACACATCAAACCGGCCAAACGTCAATTTTTCAATATTTTTAATTTCGTTCCCCGACCGGGTAGATCAAATTCAAATGCATTATTAAGCGTAAACACACACATAAAACCGACCAACACTCGATTTTTCAATATTTCAGTTTCGTTCTTCGGCCGAGTTGACCAATTTTAAATGCATTATATGTGTGAAAATACACATCAAACCGCCAAAACGTCAATTTTTCAATATTTTTAATTTCGTTCCCCGACCGGGTAGATCAATTCAAATGCATTTTAAGCGTAAACACACACATATAACGCCAAAACGTCAATTTTTCAATATTTTCAATTTCGTTCCCCGACGCGTGTGATAAAATTAAAATGCATTTATATGTGTGAAAAGTACACATCAAACCAGCCATAACGTCAATTTTTCTTATTTTAATTTCGTTCCAGGCCGGGTAGATCAAATTCAAATGTATTTTTATGCGTAAACACACACATAAAACCGGCCAAAACGTCAATTTTTCAATATTTTCAGTTTCGTTCCCCGGCCGCGTTGACCAATTTTAAATGCATTTATATGTATGAAAATACACATCAAACCAGCCATAACGTCAATTTTTCAATATTTTTAATTTCGTTCCCCGGCCGGGTAGATCAAATTCAAATACATTATTAAGCGTAAACACACACATATAAACGGCCAAAACGTCAATTTTTCAATATTTTCAGTTTCGTTCCCCGGCCGCGTTGATCAAATTAAAATGCATTTATATGTGTGAAAATACACATCATACCGGCCATAACGTCAATTTTTCAATATTTTAAATTTCGTTCCCCGACCGGGTAGATCAAATTCAAATGCATTATTAAGCGTAAACACACACATAAAACCGGCCAAAACATCGATTTTTTCAATATTTTCAGTTTCGTTCCCCGGCCGCGTTGATCAAATTCAAATGCATTATTAAGCGTAAACACACACATATAAACGGCCAAAACGTCAATTTTTCAATATTTTCAATTTCGTTCCCCGGACGCGTTGATAAAATTAAAATGCATTTATATGTGTGAAAGTACACATCAAACCAGCCATAACGTCAATTTTTCTATATTTTAAATTTCGTTCCATGGCCGGGTAGATCAAATTCAAATGTATTTTTATGCGTAAACACACACATAAAACCGGCCAAAACGTCAATTTTTCAATATTTTCAGTTTCGTTCCCCGGCCGCGTTGACCAATTTTAAATGCATTTATATGTATGAAAATACACATCGAACCAGCCATAACGTCAATTTTTCAATATTTTTAATTTCGTTCCCCGGCCGGGTAGATCAAATTCAAATACATTATTAAGCGTAAACACACACATATAAACGGCCAAAACGTCAATTTTTCAATATTTCAGTTTCGTTCCCCGGCCGCGTTGATCAAATTAAATGCATTTATATGTTGAAAATACACATCAACCGGCCAAAACGTCAATTTTTCATATTTTAATTTCGTTCCCCGGCCGGGTAGATCAAATTCAAATACATTATTAAGCGTAAACACACACATATAAACGGCCAAAACGTCAATTTTTCAATATTTTCAGTTTCGTTCCTCGGCCGCGTTGACCAATTTTTAATAGCATTATATGTATGAAAATACACATCGAACCAGCCATAACGTCAACTTTTCTATATTTTTAATTCCGTTCCATGGCCGGGTAGATCAAATTCAAATGTATTATTAAGCGTAAACACACACGTAAAACCGGCCAACACGTCGATTTATTCAATATTTTCAGTTTCGTTCCCCGGCCGCGTTGAACAATTTTAAATGCATTTATATGTGTGAAAATACACATCAAACCGCCATAACGTCATTTTTCATATTTTAATTTCGTTCCATGGCCGGGTAGATCAAATTCAAATGCATTATTAAGCGTAAACACAAACATAAAACCGGCCAAAACATCGATTTTTTCAATATTTTCAGTTACGTTCTCCGGCCGGGTTGACCAATTTTAAATGCATTTATATGTGAAAATACACATCAAACCAGCCATAACGTCAATTTTTCAATATTTTTAATTTCATTCCCCGGCCGGGTAGATCAAATTCAAATGTATTTTTATGCGTAAACACACACATATAACCGGCAAACACTTCGATTTTTTCAATATTTTCAGTTTCGTTTTCCGGCCGGGTTGACAATTTTAAATGATTTATATGTATGAAAATACACATCGAACCAGCCATAACGTCAATTTTTCAATATTTTTAATTTCGTTCCCCGGCCGGGTAGATCAAATTCAAATGTATTTTTATGCGTAAACACTCACATTTAACCGGCCAACACGTCGATTTTTTCAATATTTTCAGTTTCGTTCCCCGGCCGCGTTGACCAATTTTAAATGCATTTATATGTGAAAATACACATCAAACCAGCCATAACTCAATTTTTCAATATTTTTAATTTCGTTCCCCGGCCGGGTAGATCAAATTCAAATGTATTTTTATGCGTAAACACACACATATAACCGGCCAACACGTCGATTTTTTCAATATTTTCAGTTTCGTTCCCCGGCCGCGTTGACCAATTTTAAATGCATTTATATGTATGAAAATACACATCGAACCAGCCATAACGTCAATTTTTCAATATATTTAATTTCGTTCCCCGGCCGGGTAGATCAAATTCAAATTTATTTTTATGCGTAAACAATCACATATAACCGGCCAACACTTCGATTTTTTCAATATTTTCAGTTTCGTTTTCCGGCCGGGTTGACAAATTTTAAATGCATTTATATGTGTGAAAATACACATCAAACCGGCCAAAACGTCAATTTTTCAATATTTTCAGTTTCGTTCCCCGGCCGCGTTGACCAATTTTAAATGCATTTATATGTATGAAAATACACATCGAACCAGCCATAACGTCAATTTTTCAATATTTTTAATTTCGTTCCCCGGCCGGGTAGATCAAATTCAAATGTATTTTTATGCGTAAACACACACATATAACCGGCCAACACGTCGATTTTTTCAATATTTTCAGTTTCGTTCCCCGGCCGCGATGATCAAATTGAAATGCATTTATATGTGTGAAAATACACATCAAACCAGTCATAACGTCAATTTTTCAATATTTTTAATTTCGTTCCCCGGCCGGGTAGATCAAATTCAAATACATTATTAAGCGTAAACACACACATATAAACGGCCAAAACGTCAATTTTTCAATATTTTCAGTTTCATTCCCCGGCCGCGTTGATCAAATTAAAATGCATTTATATGTGTGAAAATACACATCAAACAGCCATAACGTCAATTTTTTCAATATTTTTAATTTCGTTCATGCCCGGGTAGATCAAATTCAAATGTATTTTTATGCGTAAACACACACATAAAACCGGCCAACACGTCGATTTTTTGAATATTTTCAGTTTCGTTCTCCGGCCGGGTTGACCAATTTTAAATGCATTTATATGTGAAAATACACATCAAACCAGCAATAACGTCAATTTTTCAATATTTTTAATTTCATTCCCCGGCCGGGTAGATCAAATTCAAATACATTATTAAGCGTAAACACACACATATAAACGGCCAAAACGTCAATTTTTCAATATTTTCAGTTTCGTTCCCTGGCCGCGTTGATCAAATTAAAATGCATTTATATGTGTGAAAATACACATCAAACCGGCCAAAACGTCAATTTTTCAATATTTTTAATTTCGTTCCCCGGCCGGGTAGATCAAATTCAAATACATTATTAAGCGTAAACACACACATATAAACGGCCAAAACGTCAATTTTTCAATATTTTCAGTTTCGTTCCCCGGCCGCGTTGACCAATTTTAAATGCATTTATATATATGAAAATACACATCGAACCAGCCATAACGTCAATTTATCAATATTTTTAATTTCGTTCCCCGGCCGGGTAGATCAAATTCAAATGTATTTTGATGCGTAAACACACACATATAACCGGCCAACACGTCGATTTTTTCAATATTTTCAGTTTCGTTCCCCGGCCGCGTTGACCAATTTTAAATGCATTTATATGTATGAAAATACACATCGAACCAGTCATAACGTCAATTTTCAATATATTTAATTTCGTTCCCCGGCCGGGTAGATCAAATTCAAATGTATTTTTATGCGTAAACAATCACATATAACCGGCCAACACTTCGATTTTTTCAATATTTTCAGTTTCGTTTTCCGGCCGGGTTGACAAATTTTAAATGCATTTGTATGTGTGAAATTACACATCAAACCGGCCAAAACGTCAATTTTTCAATATTTTCAGTTTCGTTCCCCGGCCGCGTTGACCAATTTTAAATGCATTTATATGTATGAAAATACACATCGAACCAGCCATAACGTCAATTTTTCAATATTTTTAATTTCGTTCCCGCCGGTTAGATCAAATTCAAATGTATTTTTATGCGTAAACACACACATATAACCGGCCAACACGTCGATTTTTTCAATATTTCAGTTTCGTTCCCCGGCCGCGATGATCAAATTGAAATGCATTTATATGTGTGAAAATACACATCAAACCAGTCATAACGTCAATTTTTCAATATTTTTAATTTCGTTCCCCGGCCGGGTAGATCAAATTCAAATACATTATTAAGCGTAAACACACACATATAACGGCCAAACGTCAATTTTTCAATATTTTCAGTTTCATTCCCCGGCCGCGTTGATCAAATTAAAATGCATTTATATGTGTGAAAATACACATCAAACCAGCCATAACGTCAATTTTTCAATATTTTTAATTTCGTTCCATGCCCGGGTAGATCAAATTCAAATGTATTTTTATGCGTAAACACACACATAAAACCGGCCAACACGTCGATTTTTTGAATATTTTCAGTTTCGTTCTTTGGCCGGGAAGACCAATTTTAAATGCATTTATATGTATGAAAATACACATCAAACCAGCCATAACGCCAATTTTTCAATATTTTTAATTTCGTTCCATGGCCGGGTAGATCAAATTCAAATGTATTTTTATGCGTAAACACACACATATAACCGGCCAACACTTCGATTTTTTTCAATATTTTCAGTTTCGTTTTCCGGCCGGGTTGACAAATTTTAAATGCATTTATATGTGTGAAAATACACATCAAACCGGCCAAAACGTCAATTTTTCAATATTTTTAATTTCGTTCCCCGACCGGGTAGACAAATTCAAATGCATTACTAATCGTAAACACACACATATAAACGGCCAACACTTCGATTTTTTCAATATTTTCAGTTTCGTTTTCCGGCCGGGTTGACAAATTTTAAATGCATTTATATGTGTGAAAATACACATCAAACCGGCCAAATCGTCACTTTTTCAATATTTTCAGTTTCGTTCTCCGGCCGGGTTGACAAATTTTAAATGCATTTATATGTGTGAAAATACACATCAAACCGGCCAAAACGTCAATTTTTCAATATTTTTAATTTCGTTCCATGGCCGGGTAGATCAAATTCAAATGTATTTTTATGCGTAAACACACACATATAACCGGCCAACACTTCGATTTTTTCAATATTTTCAGTTTCGTTTTCCGGCCGGGTTGACAAATTTTAAATGCATTTATATGTGTGAAAATACACATCAAACCGGCCAAAACGTCAATTTTTCAATATTTTTAATTTCGTTCCCCGACCGGGTATACAAATTCAAATGCATTACTAATCGTAAACACACACATATAAACGGCCAACACTTCGATTTTTCAATATTTTCAGTTTCGTTTTCCGGCCGGGTTGACAAATTTTAAATGCATTATATGTGTGAAAATACACATCAAACCGGCCAAAACGTCAATTTTTCAATATTTTTAATTTCGTTCCCCGACGGGTAGATCAAATTCAAATGTATTTTTATGCGTAAACACACACATAAAACCGGCCAACACGTCGATTTTTTGAATATTTTCAGTTTCGTTCTTTGGCCGGGAAGACCAATTTTAAATGCATTTATATGTATGAAAATACACATCAAACCAGCCATAACGCCAATTTTTCAATATTTTTAATTTCGTTCCATGGCCGGGTAGATCAAATTCAAATGTATTTTTATGCGTAAACACACACATATAACCGGCCAACACTTCGATTTTTTCAATATTTTCAGTTTCGTTTTCCGGCCGGGTTGACAAATTTTAAATGCATTTATATGTGTGAAAATACACATCAAACCGGCCAAAACGTCAATTTTTCAATATTTTTAATTTCGTTCCCCGACCGGGTAGACAAATTCAAATGCATTACTAATCGTAAACACACACATATAAACGGCCAACACTTCGATTTTTTCAATATTTTCAGTTTCGTTTTCCGGCCGGGTTGACAAATTTTAAATGCATTTATATGTGTGAAAATACACATCAAACCGGCCAAATCGTCACTTTTTCAATATTTTCAGTTTCGTTCCCCGGCCGCGTTGACCAATTTTAAATGCATTTATATGTATAAAAAATACACATCAACCAGCCATAACGTCAATTTTTCTATATTTTTAATTTCGTTCCATGGCCGGGCAGATCAAATTCAAATGTATTTTTATGCGTAAACACACACATAAAACCGGCCAACACGTCGATTTTTTCAATATTTTCAGTTTCGTTCCCCGGCCGCGTTGACCAATTTTAAATGCATTTATATGTATGAAAATACACATCAAACCAGCCATAACGCCAATTTTTCTATATTTTTAATTTCGTTCCATGGCCGGGTAGATTAAATTCAAATGTATTTTTATGCGTAAACACACACATACAAACGGCCAACACTTCGATTTTTTCAATATTTTCAGTTTCGTTCTTCGGCCGAGTTGACCAATTTTAAATGCATTTATATGTGTGAAAATACACATCAAACCGGCCAAAACGTCAATTTTTCAATATTTTTAATTTCGTTCCCCGACCGGGTAGATCAAATTCAAATGCATTATTAAGCGTAAACACACACATAAAACCGGCCAATACGTCGATTTTTTCAATATTTTCAGTTTCGTTCTCCGGCCGGGTTGACAAATTTTAAATGCATTTATATGTGTGAAAATACACATCAAACCGGCCAAAACGTCAATTTTTCAATATTTTTAATTTCGTTCCATGGCCGGGTAGATCAAATTCAAATGTATTTTTATGCGTAAACACACACATAAAACCGACCAACACTTCGATTTTTTCAATATTTTCAGTTTCGTTCTTCGGCCGAGTTGACCAATTTTAAATGCATTTATATGTGTGAAAATACACATCAAACCGGCCAAAACGTCAATTTTTCAATATTTTTAATTTCGTTCCCCGACCGGGTAGATCAAATTCAAATGCATTATTAAGCGTAAACACACACATATAAACGGCCAAAACGTCAATTTTTCAATATTTTCAATTTCGTCCCCGGCCGCGTTGACCAATTTTAAATGCATTTATATGTATGAAAATACACATCGAACCAGCCATAACGTCAATTTTTCAATATTTTTAATTTCGTTCCCCGGCCGGGTAGATCAAATTCAAATACATTATTAAGCGTAAACACACACATATAAACGGCCAAAACGTCAATTTTTCAATATTTTCAGTTTCGTTCCCCGGCCGCGTTGATCAAATTAAAATGCATTTATATGTGTGAAAATACACATCAGACCGGCCATAACGTCAATTTTTCAATATTTTAAATTTCGTTCCCCGACCGGGTAGATCAAATTCAAATGCATTATTAAGCGTAAACACACACATAAAACCGGCCAAAACATCGATTTTTTCAATATTTTCAGTTTCGTTCTCCGGCCGGGTTGACCAATTTTAGATGCATTTATATGTGAAAATACACATCAAACCAGCCATAACGTCAATTTTTCAATATTTTTAATTTCGTTCCCCGGCCGGGTAGATCAAATTCAAATACATTTATTAAGCGTAAACACACACATATAACGGTCAAAACGTCAATTTTTCATTATTTTCAGTTCGTTCCCCGGCCGCGTTGATCAAATTAAAATGCATTTATATGTGTGAAAATACACATCAAACCGGCCATAACGTCAATTTTTCAATATTTTAAATTTCGTTCCATGGCCGGGTAGATCAAATTCAAATGTATTTTTATGCGTAAACACACACGTAAAACCGGCCAACACGTCGATTTATTCAATATTTTCAGTTTCGTTCCCCGGCCGCGTTGACCAATTTTAAATGCATTTATATGTGTGAAAATATACATCAAACCGCCATAACGTCAATTTTTCAATATTTTAATTTCGTTCCATGGCCGGGTAGATCAAATTCAAATGCATTATTAAGCGTAAACACACACATAAAACCGGCCAAAACATCGATTTTTTCAATATTTTCAGTTTCGTTCTCCGGCCGGGTTGACCAATTTTAAATGCATTTATATGTGAAAATACACATCAAACCAGCCATAACGTCAATTTTTCAATATTTTTAATTTCGTTCCCCGGCCGGGTGGATCAAATTCAAATACATTATTAAGCGTAAACACACACATATAAACGGCCAAAACGTCAATTTTTCAATATTTTCAGTTTCGTTCCCCGGCCGCGTTGATCAAATTAAAATGCATTTATATGTGTGAAAATACACATCAAACCGGCCAAAACGTCAATTTTTCAATATTTTTAATTTCGTTCCCCGGCCGGGTAGATCAAATTCAAATACATTATTAAGCGTAAACACACACATATAAACGGCTAAAACGTCAATTTTTCAATATTTTCAGTTTCGTTCCCCGGCCGCGTTGACCAATTTTAAATGCATTTATATATATGAAAATACACATCGAACCAGCCATAACGTCAATTTATCAATACTTTTAATTTCGTTCCCCGGCCGGGTAGATCAAATTCAAATGTATTTTATGCGTAAACACACACATATAACCGGCCAACACGTCGATTTTTTCAATATTTTCAGTTTCGTTCCCCGGCCGCGTTGACAATTTTAAATGCATTTATATGTATGAAAATACACATCGAACCAGCCATAACGTCAATTATTCAATATTTTTAATTTCGTTCCCCGGCCGGGTAGATCAATTTCAAATTTATTTTTATGCGTAAACAATCACATATAACCGGCCAACACTTCGATTTTTTCAATATTTTCAGTTTCGTTTTCCCGGCCGGGTTGACAAATTTTAAATGCATTTATATGTGTGAAATACACATCAAACCGGCCAAAACGTCAATTTTTCAATATTTTCAGTTTCGTTCCCCGGCCGCGTTGACCAATTTTAAATGCATTTATATGTATAAAAAATACACATCAAACCAGCCATAACGTCAATTTTTCTATATTTTTAATTTCGTTCAATGGCCGGGTAGATCAAATTCAAATGTATTTTTATGCGTAAACACACACATAAAACCGGCCAACACGTCGATTTTTTCAATATTTTCAGTTTCGTTCCCCGGCCGCCGTTGATCAATTTTAAATGCATTTATTATGTATGAAAATACACATCAAACCAGCCATAACGCCAATTTTTCTATATTTTTAATTTCGTTCCATGGCCGGGTAGATCAAATTCAAATGTATTTTTATGCGTAAACACACACATACAAACGGCCAAAACGTCAATTTTCAATATTTTCACTTTCGTTTCCCGGCCGCGTTGACCAATTTTAAATGCATTTATATGTGTGAAAAAATACACATCAAACCGGCCAAAACGTCAATCTTTCAATATTTTTAATTTCGTTCCCCGACCGGGTTGATCAAATTCAAATGCATTATTAAGCGTAAACACACACATATAAACGGCCAAAACGTCAATTTTTCAATATTTTCAATTTCGTTCCCCGGCCGCGTTGATAAAATTAAAATGCATTTATATGTGTGAAAGTACACATCAAACCAGCCATAACGACAATTTTTCAATATTTTTAATTTCGTTCCCCGGACGGGTAGATCAAATTCAAATGCATTATTAAGCGTAAACACACACATATAAACGGTTAAAACGTCAATTTTTCAATATTTTCAGTTTCGTTCCCTCGGCCGGGTTGACCAATTTTAGATGCATTTATATGTGAAAATACACATCAAACCAGCCATAACTCAATTTTTCAATATTTTTAATTTCGTTCCCCGGCCGGGTAGATCAAATTCAAATACATTATCAAGCGTAAACACACACATATAAACGGTCCAAACGTCAATTTTTTCATTAGTTTCAGTTTCGTTCCCCGGCCGCGTTGATCAAATTAAATGCATTTATATTTGTGAAAATACACATCAAACCGGCCATAACGTCAATTTTTCAATATTGTAAATTTCGTTCCATGGCCGGTAGATCAAATTCAAAATTATTTTATATGCGTAAACATCACATATACCGGCCAACACTTCGATTTTTCAATATTTTCAGGTTTCGTTTTCCGGCCGGGTTGACAAATTTTAAATGCATTTATATGTGTGAAAATACAAACCATCAAAACCGGCCAAAACGTCAATTTTTCAATAGGTTCAGTTTCGTTCCCCGTGCCGCGTTGACCCATTTAAATGCATTTATATGTAGGAACAGACACAATCGAACCGCCATAACGGTCAATTTTCATATTTTTAATTTCGTTCCCCGGCCGGGTAGATCAAAGTCAAATGGATTTTTATTGCGTAAATCACACCATATAACCGGCCAACACGTCGAATTTTTTCAATATTTTCAGTTTCGTTCCCCGGCCGCGTTGATCAAATTTAAATGCATTTATATGTGTGAAAATACACATCAAACCAGCCATAACGTCAATTTTTCAATATTTTAATTTCGTTCCCCGGCCGGGTAATCAAATTCAAATGCATTATTAAGCGTAAACACACACATATAAACGGCCAAAACGTCGATTTTTTCAATATTTTCAGTTTCGTTTCCTCGGCCGCGTTGACCAATTTTAAATGCATTTATATGTGTGAAAATACACATCAAACCAGCCATAACGTCAATTTTCAATATTTTTAATTTCGTTCCCGGCCGGGTAGATCAAATTCAAATGTATTTTAATGCGTAAACACACACATAAAACCGGCCAACACGTCGATTTTTTCAATATTTTCAGTTTCGTTCTTTGGCCGGGGAACCAATTTTAAATGCATTATATGTATGAAAATACACATCAAACCAGCCATAACGTCCAATTTTTTCAATATTTTTAATTTCGTTCCATGGCCGGGTAGATCAAATTCAAATGTATTTTTATGCGTAAACACACACATATAACCGGCCAACACTTCGATTTTTTCAATATTTTCAGTTTCGTTTTCCGGCCGGGTTGACAAATTTTAAATGCATTTATATGTGAAAATACACATCAAACCGGCCAAAACGTCAATTTTTCAATATTTTTAATTTCGTTCCCCGACCGGGTAGACAAATTCAAATGCATTATTAAGCGTAAACACACACATATAAACGGCCAACACTTCGATTTTTTCAATATTTTCAGTTTCGTTTTCCGGCCGGGTTGACAAATTTTAAATGCATTTATATGTGTGAAAATACACATCAAACCGGCCAAATCGTCACTTTTTCAATATTTTCAGTTTCGTTCTCCGGCCGGTTGACAAATTTTAAATGCATTTATATGTGTGAAAATACACATCAAACCGGCCAAAACGTCAATTTTTCAATATTTTTAATTTCGTTCCATGGCCGGGTAGATCAAATTCAAATGTATTTTTATGCGTAAACCACACATAAAACCGGCCAACACGTCGATTTTTTCAATATTTTCAGTTTCGTTCCCCGGCCGCGTTGAGCAATTTTAAATGCATTTATATGTATGAAAATACACATCAAACCAGCCATAACGGCCAATTTTTCTATATTTTTAATTTCGTTCCATGGCCGGGTAGATCAAATTCAAATGTATTTTTATGCGTAAACACACACATACAACGGCCCAACACTTCGATTTTTCAATATTTTCAGTTTCGTTTCTCCGGCCGAGTTGACAAATTTTAAATGCATTTATATGTGTGAAAATACACATCAAACCGGCCAAACGTCAATCTTTCAATATTTTTAATTTCGTTCCCGACCGGGTAGATCAATTCAAATGTATTATTAGCGTAAACACACACATAAAACCGGCCAATACGTCGATTTTTTCAATATTTTCAGTTTCGTTCTCCGGCCGGGTGACAAATTTAATGCATTTATATGTGTAAAATACACATCAAACCGGCCAAAACGTCAATTTTTCAATATTTTTAATTTCGTTCCCCTGGCCGGGTAGATCAAATTCAAATGTATTTTTATGCGTAAACACACACATACAACGGCCAAAACGTCGAATTTTTCAATATTTTCAGTTTCGTTCTCCGGCCGGGTTGACAAATTTTAAATGCATTTATATGTGTGAAAATACACATCAAACCGGCCAAAACGTCAATTTTTCAATATTTTTTATTTCGTTCCATGCTGGGTAGATCAAATTCAAATGTATTTTTATGCGTAAACACACACATAAAACCGGCCCAACACTTCGATTTTTTCATATTTTCAATTTCGTTCCCGGCCGCGGTTGACCAATTTTAAATGCATTTATATGTATGAAAATACACATCGAAACCAGCCAAAACGTCAATTTTTCAATATTTTTAATTTCGTTCCCCTGGCCGGGTAGATCAAATTCAAATGTATTTTATGCGTTAAACACACACATAAAACGGCCAAAACGTCGATTTTTTCAATATTTCAGTTTCGTTTCCCCGGCACGAGTGACAATTGAAATGCATTTATATGTAGGAAAATAACACATCAAACAGCCAATAACGTCAATTTTTCAATATTTTTAATTTCGTTCCCCGGCCGGGTAGATCAAATTCAAAGTACCTTATTAAGCGTAAACCACACACATAAAACCGGCCAAAACAGTCGATTTTTTCAATATTTTCAGTTTCGTTCCCTGGCCGGCTGATCAATTTTAAATGCATTTATATGTGTGGAAAATACACTCAACCAGCCAAAACGTCAATTTTCAATATTTTTAATTTCGTTCCCGGCGGGTAGATCAAATTCAAATGCATTATTAGCGTAACACACACACTATAACGGCCAAACGTCAATTTTTCAATATTATTATTTCAGTTTCGTTCCCCGCCGCGTTTGACCAATTTAAATGCATTTATATGTGTGAAAATACACATCAAACCAGCCATAACGTCAATTTTTCAATATTTTTAATTTCGTTCCATGCCGGGTAGATCAAATTCAAATGTATTTTTATGCGTAAACACACACATAAAACCGGCCAACACGTCGATTTTTTCAATATTTTCAGTTTTCGTTCTCCGGGCCGGGATTGACCAATTTTAAATGCATTTATATGTGTGAAAATACACATCAAACCAGGCCATAACGTCAATTTTTCAATATTTTAATTTCGTTCCCCGGCCGGGTAGATCAATTCAAATGCATTATTAAGCGTAAACACACACATATAAACCGGCCAAACGTCGATTTTTCAATATTTCAGTTTCGTTCCCGGCCGCGTTGATCAAATTTAAATGCATTTATATGTGTGAAAATACACATCAAACCGGCCAAAACGTCAATTTTTTCAATATTTTTAATTTCGTTCCCCGGCCGGGTAGATCAAATTCAAATGCATTATTAAGCGTAAACACACACATAAACCGACCAACAACGTCGATTTTTCAATATTTCAGTTTTCGTTCCCCGGCCGCGTTGACCAATTTTAAATGCATTTATATATGTTAAAATACACTCAAACCGGCCATAACGTCAATTTTTCAATATTTTAATTCGTTCCCCGGCGGGTAGATCAAATTCAAATGCATATTAAGCGTAAACACACACATAAACCGCCACACGTCGATTTTTTCAATATTTTCAGGTTTCGTTCCCCGGGCCGGTTGACAAATTGAAATGCATTTATATGTATGGAAAATACACATCAAACCAGCCATAACGTCAATTTTTCAATATTTTAATTTCGTTCCCGGGCCGGGTTAGATCAAATTTCAAATACATTATGCGTAAACACACCACATAAACCGGCCAACACGATCGATTTTTCAATATTTTCAGTTTCGTTCTCCGGCCTGGGTTGACCCAAATTTTAAATGCATTTATATGTGTGAAAATACACATCAAACCGGCCAAAACGTCAATTTTTCAATATTTTTAATTTCGTTTCCATGGCCGGGTAGATCAAATTCAAATGTATTTTTATGCGTAAACACACACATAAAACCGGCCAACACTTCGATTTTTTCAATATTTTCAGTTTCGTTCTCTCGGCCGGGTTGACCAATTTAAATGCATTTATATGTGTGAAAATACACATCAAACCGGCCAAAACGTCAATTTTTCAATATTTTTAATTTCGTTCCCGGGCCGGGCTAGATCAAATTCAAATGTATTTTATGCGTAAACACACACATAAAACCGGCCAACACGTCGATTTTTCAATATTTTCAGTTTCGTTCTCCGGCCGGGTTGACCAATTTTAAATGCATTTATATGTATGAAAATACACATCAAACCAGCCATAACGTCAATTTTTCAATATTTTAATTTCGTTCCCCGGCCGGGTAGATCAAATTCAAATGTATTTTTATGCGTAAACACACACATAAAACGGCCAACACGTCGATTTTTCAATATTTTCAGTTCGTTCTCCGGCCGGGTTGACAATTTTAAATGCATTTATATGTGTGAAAATACACATCAAACCGGCCAAACGTCAATTTTTCAATATTTTTAATTTCGTTCCCAGGCCGGGTAGATCAAATTCAAATGTATTTTTAGCGTAAACACACACATAAAACCGGCCAAAACATCGATTTTTTCAATATTTTCAGTTTCGTTCTCCGGCCGGGTTGACCAATTTTAAATGCATTTATATGTGTGAAATACACATCAAACCGCCAATAACGTCAATTTTTCAATATTTTTAATTTCGTTCCCGGCCGGGTAGATCAAATTCAAATGTATTATTAAGCGTAAACACACACATATAAACGGCCAAAACGTCGATTTTTCATATTTTCAGTTTCGTTCTCCGGCCGCGTTGACCAATTTTAAATGCATTATATGTGTGAAAATACACATCAAACCAGGCCATAACGTCAATTTTTCAATATTTTTAATTTCGTTCCCCGGCCGGGTAGAGTCAAATTCAAATGTATTATTATGCGTAAACACACACATAAACCGGCCAACACGTCGATTTTTTCAATATTTTCAGTTTCGTTCCCGGCCGGCGTTGATCAAAGTTTAAATGCATTTATATGTTGTGAAAATACACATCAAACCAGCCAAACGTCAATTTTTTCAATATTTTAATTTCGTTCCATGCCTGGGTAGATCAAATTCAAATGTATTTTATGCGTAAACACACACATAAAACCGTCCAAGCACGTCGATTTTTTCAATATTTTCAGTTTCGTTCTTCCGGCCGGGTGACCAAATTTTAAATGCATTTATATGTGTGAAATACCATCAAACCGGCCAAACGTCAATTTTTCTAATATTTTTAATTCGTTCCCCGACCGGGTAATCAAATTCAAATGTATTTTAATGCGTAAACACACACATATAAACCGGCCAACACGTCAATTTATTTCAATATTTTCAGTTTCGTTCCCCGGCCGCGTTGACCAATTTTAAATGCATTTATATGTGTGAAAATACACATCAAACCAGCCATAACGTCAATTTTTCTATATTTTAATTTCGTTCCATGGCCGGGTAGATCAAATTCAAATGTATTTTTATGCCGTAAACACACACATAAAACCGGCCAAAACGTCGATTTTTTCAATATTTTCAGTTTCGTTCTCCCGGCCGCGGTGACCAATTTTAAATGCATTTATATGTGTGAAAATACACATCAAAACCAGCCATAACGTCCAATTTTTCAATATTTTTAATTTCGTTCCCCGGCCGGGTAGATCAAATTTCAAATACATTATTTAATGCGTAAACACACACATAAACGGCCAACACTCGAATTTTTTCAATATTTTCAGTTTCGTTCTCCGGCCGCGTGTGATCAATTTAAATGCCTTTTATGTGTGAAAATACACATCAACCAGCCATAACGTCAATTTTTCAATATTTTTAATTTCGTTCCCGGCCGGGTAGATCAAATTCAAATGTATTTTATGCGTAACACTACACATAAAACCGGCCAACACGTCGATTTTTTCAATATTTTCAGTTTCGTTTCCCGGCCGCGTGACCAATTTTAAATGCATTTATATGTGAAAATACACACAAACCAGCCATAACGCAATTTTTCAATATTTTAATTCGTTCCAGGACGGGTAGATCAAAGTCAAATGTCTTTTTAGCGTAAACACACACATATAACCGGCCAAACTTCGATTTTTTCAATATTTTCAGTTTCGTTCTCCGGCCGGCTGACCAATTTTTAAATGCATTTATATGTATGAAAATACACATCAAACCGGCCAAAACGTCAATTTTTTCAATATTTTAATTTCGTTCCCGGCCGGGTAGATCAAATTCAAATGTATTTTTATGCGTAAACACACACATATAAACGGCCAACACTATCGATTTTTTTCAATATTTTCAGTTTCGTTCTCCGGCCGGGTGACAAATTCAAATAATTATATGTGGGAAAATACAACATCAAACCGGCCAAAACGTCAATTTTTCAATATTTTCAGTTTCGTTCCCCGGCCGCGTTGATCAAATTTAAATGCATTTATATGTGTGAAAATACACATCAAACCAGCCATAACGTCAATTTTTCATATTTTAATTCGTTCCCTGGCCGGGTAGATCAAATTCAAATGTATTTTTAGCGTAAACACACACATAAAAACGGCCAAAACGCATATTTTTTCAATATTTTCAGTTTCGTTCTCCGGCCGCTGTGACCAATTTTAAATGCATTATATGTCTGAAAATACACATCAAACCAGCCATAACGTCAATTTTTTCTATATTTTTAATTTCGTTCCATGGCCGGGTAGATCAAATTCAAATGTATTATTTAAGCGTAAACACACACATAAACCGGCCAACACTTCAATTTTTCAATATTTCAGTTTCGTTCCCCGGCCGCGTTGACCAATTTAAATGCATTTATATGTGTGAAATACACATCAAACCAGGCCAAAACGTCATTATTTTTCAATATTTTTAATTTCGTTCCCCGGCCGGGTAGATCAAATTCAAATGCATTATTTATAGCGTAAACACACACATATAAACCGGCCAAAACGTCGATTTTTTCAATATTTTCAGTTTCGTTCTCCGGCCGGGTTGACCAATTTTAAATGCATTTATATGTGTGAAAATACACATCAAACCGGCCATAACGTCAATTTTTCAATATTTTTAATTTCGTTCCCCTGGCCGGGTAGATCAAATTCAAATGTATTTTATGCGTAAACACACACATAAAACCGGCCAAAACGTCGAATTTTTCAATATTTTCAGTTTCGTTCTCCGGCCGGCGTTGACCAATTTTAAATGCATTTAATAGTGTGAAAATACACATCAAACCAGGCCATAAACGTCAATTTTTCAATATTTTTAATTTCGTTCCCCGGCCGGGTAGATCAAATTCAAATGTATTTTTATGCGTAAACCAACACATATAACCGGCCAACACGTCGATTTTTTCAATATTTTCAGTTTCGTTCCTTCGGCCCGTGTTGACCAATTTTAAATGCATTTATATGTATGAAAATACACATCGAACCAGGCCCATAACGTTCAATTTTTCAATATATTTTAATTTCGTTCCCCGGCTCGGGTAGATCAAATTCAAATTTATTTTTATGCGTAAACAATCAACATATAACCGGCCAACACTTCGATTTTTTCAATATTTTCAGTGTTCGTTTCCGGCCGGGTTGACAAATTTTAAATGCATTTATATGTCGGAAAATCACACATCAAACCGGCCAAAACGTCAATTTTTCAATATCTTTCAGTTGCGTTCCCCGGCCGCGTTGACCAATTTAATGCATTTATATGTATGAAAATACACAATCGAACCAGCCATAACGTAATTTTTCAATATTTTTAATTTCGTTCCCCGGCCGGGTAGATCAATTCAAAGTATTTGTATGCGTAACACACACATATAACCGGCCCAAACCACGTCGATTTTTTTTCAATATTTTCAGTTTTCGTTCTCCGGCCGGGTTGACAAATTTTAAATGCATTTATATGTTGTAAAATACACATCAAACCGGCCATAACGTTCAAGTTTTCAATATTTTAATTTCGTTCCTGGCCGGGTAGATCAAATTCAAATGTATTTTTATGCGTAAACACACACATAAACACGGCCAACACGTCGATTTTTTCAATATTTTCAGTTTCGTTCTCCGGCCGGCGTTGTACCAATTTTAAATGCATTTATATGTGTGAAAAATACACATCAAACCGGCCAAAACGTCAATTTTTCAATATTTTTAATTTTCGTTCCTGACCGGGTAGATCAAATTCAAATGTATTTTTATGCGTAAACACACCATAAAACGGCCAATCACTTCGATTTTTTCAATATTTTCAGTTTCGTTCTCCGGCCGGGTTGACCAATTTAAATGCATTTATATGTGTAAAAATACACATCAAACCGGCCAAAACGTCAATTTTTTCAATATTTTTAATTTCGTTCCATGGCCGGGTAGATCAACTTCAAATACATTATTAAGCGTAAACACACACATATAAACGGCCAAACGTCAATTTTTCAATATTTTCAGTTTCGTTCCCTGGCCGCGTTGATCAAATTAAAATGCATTTATATGTGTGAAAATACACATCAAACCGGCCAAAACGTCAATTTTTCAATATTTTAATTCGTTCCCCGGCCGGGTAGATCAAATTCAATACATTATTTAAGCGTAAACACACACATATAAACGGCCAAAACGTCAATTTTTCAATATTTTCAGTTTCGTTCCCCGGCCGCGTTGAACAATTTTAAATGCATTTATATATGAAAATACACATCGAACCAGCCATAACGTCAATTTATCAATATTTTTAATTTCGTTCCCCGGCCGGGTAGATCAAATTCAAATGTATTTTTGATGCGTAAACACACACATATAACCGGCCAACACGTCGATTTTTTCAATATTTCAGTTTCGTTCCCCGGCCGCGTTGACCAATTTAAATGCATTTATATGTATGAAATACACATCGAACCAGTCCATAACGTCAATTTTTCAATATATTTAATTTCGTTCCCCGGCGGGTAGATCAATTCAAATTTATTTTATGCGTAAACAATCACATATAACCGGCCAACACTTCGATTTTTTCAATATTTTCAGTTTCGTTTTCCGGCGGTGGTTGACAAATTTTTAAATGCATTTGTATGTGTGAAAATTACACATCAAACCGGCCAAAAACGTCAATTTTTCAATATTTTCAGTTTTCGTTCCCCGGCCGCGTTGACCAATTTTAAATGCATTTATATGTATGAAAATACACATCGAACCAGCCATAACGTCAATTTTTTCAATATTTTTAATTTCGTTCCCCGGCCGGGTAGATCAAATTCAAATGTATTTTATGCGTAAACACACACATATAAACCGGCCAACACGTCGATTTTTTCAATATTTTCAGTTTCGTTCCCCGGCCGCGATGATCAAATTGAAATGCATTATATGTGTGAAAATACACATCAAACCCAGTCATAACGTCAATTTTTCAATATTTTAATTTCGTTCCCCGGCCGGGTAGATCAAATTCAAATACATTCTTAAGCGTAACAACACTCACATATAAACGGCCAAAACGTCAATTTTTCAATATTTTCAGTTTCATTCCCGGCCGCGTGATCAAATTAAAATGCATTTATATGTGTGAAAATACACATCAAAACAGCCATAACGTCAATTTTTCAATATTTTAATTTCGTTCCATGCCGGGTAGATCAAATTCAAATGTATTTTTATGCGTAAACACACACATAAAACGGCCAACACGCGATTTTTTGAAATTTTCAGTTTTTCGTTCTTGGCCGGGAAGACCATTTTAAATGCATTTATATGTATGAAAATACACATCAAACCAGCATAACGCCAATTTTTTCAATATTTTTAATTTCGTTCCATGGCCGGGTAGATCAAATTCAAATGTATTTTTATGCGTAAACACACACATATAACGGCCAACACTTCGATTTTTTCAATATTTTCAGTTTCGTTTTCCGGCCGGGTTGACAAATTTTAAATGCATTTATATGTGTGAAAATACACATCAAACCGGCCAAAACGTCAATTTTTTCAATATTTTTAATTTCGTTCCCCGACCGGGTAGACAAATTCAAATGCATTACTAATCGTAAACACACACATAAACGGCCAACACTTCGATTTTTTCAATATTTTCAGTTTCGTTTTCGGCCGGGTTGACAAAATTTTAAATGCATTTATATGTGTGAAAATACACATCAAACCGGCCAATCGTCACTTTTTCAATATTTCAGTTTCGTTCTCCGGCCGGGTTGACAAATTTTTAAATGCATTTATATGTGTGAAAATACACATCAAACCGAGCCCAAAACGTCAATTTTTCAATATTTTTAATTTCGTTCCATGGCCGGGTAGATCAAATTCAAATGTATTTTTATGCGTAAACACACACATAAACCGGCCAACACTTCGATTTTTTCAATATTTTCAGTTTCGTTTCCCGGCCGGGTTGACAATTTTAAATGCATTTATATGTGTGAAAATACACATCAAACCGGCCAAAACGTCAATTTTTCAATATTTTTAATTCGTTCCCCGGACCGGGTAGATCAAATTCAAATGCATTACTAATGCGTAAACACACACATATAAACGGCCAACACTTCGATTTTTCAATATTTTCAGTTTCGTTCTCCGGCCGGGTTGACCAATTTTAAATGCATTTATATGTGTGAAAATACACATCAAACCGGCCAAAACGTCAATTTTTCAATATTTTTAATTTCGTTCCCCGACCGGGTAGATCAAATTCAAATGTATTTTTATGCGTAACACACACATAAAACCGGCCAACACGTCGATTTTTTCAATATTTTCAGTTTCGTTCTTTGGCCGGTTGAACCAATTTTAAATGCATTTATATGTATGAAAATACACATCAAACCAGCCATAACGCCAATTTTTCAATATTTTTAATTTCGTTCCATGGCCGGGTAGATCAAATTCAAATGTATTTTTATGCGTAAACACACACATATACCGGCCAACACTTCGATTTTTCAATATTTTCAGTTTCGTTTTCCGGCCGGGTTGACAAATTTTAAATGCATTTATATGTGTGAAAATACACATCAAACCGGCCAAAACGTCAATTTTTCAATATTTTTAATTTCGTTCCCCGACCGGGTAGACAAATTCAAATGCATTACTAATCGTAAACACACATATAAACGGCCAACACTTCGATTTTTCAATATTTTCAGTTTCGTTTTCGGCCGGGTTGACAAATTTTAAATGCATTTATATGTGTGAAAATACACATCAAACCGGCCAAATCGTCACTTTTTCAATATTTCAGTTTCGTTCCCCGGCCGCGTTGACCAATTTTAAATGCATTTATATGTATAAAAATACACATCAAACCAGCCATAACGTCAATTTTTCTATATTTTTAATTTCGTTCCATGGCGGGCAGATCAAATTCAAATGTATTTTTATGCGTAAACACACACATAAAACCGGCCAACACGTCGATTTTTTCAATATTTTCAGTTTCGTTCCCCGGCCGCGTTGACCAATTTTAAATGCATTTATATGTATGAAAATACAAAAACATCAGCCATAACGCCAATTTTTCTATATTTTTAATTTCGTTCCATGGCGGGTAGATTAAATTCAAATGTATTTTTATGCGTAAACACACACATACAAACGGCCAAAACGTCAATTTTCAATATTTTCACTTTCGTTTCCCGGCCGCGTTGACCAATTTTAAATGCATTTATATGTGTGAAAAATACACATCAAACCGGCCAAAACGTCAATCTTTCAATTTTTAATTTTGTTCCCCGACCGGGTTGATCAAATTCAATGCATTATTAAGCGTAAACACACACATATAAACGGCCAAAACATCATTTTTCAATATTTTCAATTCGTTCCCCGGCCGCGTTGATAAAATTAAAATGCATTTATATGTGTGAAAGTACACATCAAACCAGCCAAAACGACAATTTTTCAATATTTTTAATTTCGTTCCCCGGACGGGTAGATCAAATTCAAATGCATTATTAAGCGTAAACACACATATAAACGGCCAAAACGTCAATTTTTCAATATTTTCAATTTCGTTCCCGGACGCGTTGACCAATTTTAAATGCATTTATATGTATGAAAATACACATCGAACCAGCCATAACGTCAATTTTTCAATATTTTTAATTTCGTTCCCCGGCCGGGTAGATCAAATTCAAATACATTATTAAGCGTAAACACACACATATAAACGGCCAAAACGTCAATTTTTCAATATTTTCAGTTTCGTTCCCCGGCCGCGTTGATCAAATTAAAATGCATTTATATGTGTGAAAATACACATCAGACCGGCCATAACGTCAATTTTCAATATTTTAATTTCGTTCCCCGACCGGGTAGATCAAATTCAAATGCATTATTAAGCGTAAACACACACATAAAGGCCCCAAAACATCGATTTTTTCAATATTTTCAGTTTCGTTCCTCCGGCCGGGTTGGACCAATTTTAGATGCATTGATATGTGAAAATACACATCAAACCGGCCATAACGTCAATTTTTCAATATTTTTAATTTCGTGTCCCCGGCCGGGTAGATCAAATTCAAATAGCATTATTAAGCGTAAACACACACATATAAACGGTCAAACGTCAATTTTTCAATTATTTCAGTTTCGTTCCCCGGCCGCGGTTGATCCAATTTTAAAATGCATTATATGTGAAATAACACATCAAACCAGCCAAACGATTCAATTTTTCAATATTTTAATTCCGTTCCATGGCCGGGTAGATCAAATTCAAATGTATTTTTATGCGTAATACACACACATAAAACCGGCCAACACGTCGATTTATTCAATATTTTCAGTTTCGTTCCCGGCCGGCGTTTGACCAATTTAAATGCATTTATTATGTGTGAAAATATACATCAAACCGGCCATAACGTCAATTTTTCAATATTTTAATTTCGTTCCCATGGCCGGGGTAGATCAAATTCAATGCATTATTAAGCGTAAACACACACATAAAACCGGCCAAAACATCGATTTTTTTCATATTTCAGTTTCGTTCTCCGGCGGGTTTGACCAATTTTAATGCATTTATAGTTGAAAATACACATCAAACCAGCCATAACGTCTAATTTTCAATATTTTTAATTCGTTCCCGGCCGGGTGGATCAAATTCAAATACTTATTAAGCGTAAACACACACATAAAACGGCCAAACTGTCAATTTTTCAATATTTTCAGTTTCGTTCCCGGCCCGCGTTGATCAAATTAAAATGCATTTATATGTGTGAAAATACACATCAAACCGGCCAAAACGTCAATTTTTTCAATATTTTAATTTCGTTCCCCGGCCGGGTAGATCAAATTCAAATACATTATTAAGCGTAAACACACACATATAAACGGCGAAAACGTCAATTTTTCAATATTTTCAGTTTCTTTCCCCGGGCCGCGTTGACCAATTTTAAATGCATTATATATATGAAAATACACATCGAACCAGCCATAAACGTCAATTTATCAATACTTTTAATTTCGTTCCCGGACCGGGTAGATCAAATTCAAATGTATTTATATGCGTAAACACACACATATAAACCGGCCAACACGTCGATTTTTTTCAATATTTTCATTTCGTTCCCACGGCCGCGTTGACTAATTTCTAAATGCATTATATGTATGAAAATACACATCGAACCAGCCATAACGTCAATTATTCAATATTTTTACATTTCGTTCCCGGCCGGGTAGATCAAATTTCAAAATTTATTTTTATGCGTAAACAATCACATTAACCGGCCAACACTTCGATTTTTTCAATATTTTCAGTTTCGTTTTCCGGCCGGGTTGACAAATTTTAAATGCATTTATATGTGTGAAAATACACATCAAACCGGCACAAAACGTCAATTTTTCAATATTTTCAGTTTCGTTCCCCGGCCGCGTTGACCAATTTTAAATGCATTTATATGGTATAAAATACACATCAAACCAGCCATAACGTCAATTTTTCTATTTTTTAATTTCGTTCAATGGCCGGGTAGATCAATTCAAATGTATTTTTAATGCGTAAACACACACATAAAATCGCGACCAACACGTCTATTTTTTCAATATTTTCAGTTTCGTTCCCCGAGCCAGCGTTGATCAATTTAAATGCATTTATATGTATGAAATACACATCAACCAGCCATAACGCCAATTTTTCTATATTTTTAATTCGTTCCATGGCCGGTAGATCAAATTCAAATGTATTTTTATGCGTAAACACACACATACAAACGGCCAAAAACGTCAATTTTCAATATTTTCACTTTCGTTTCCCGGCCGCGTTGACCAATTTTAAATGCATTTATATGTGTGAAAAAAATACACACATCAAACCGGCCAAAACGTCAATCTTTCAATATTTTTAATTTCGTTCCCCCGACCGGGTTGATCAAATTCAAATGCATTATTAAGCGTAAACACACACATATAAACGGCAAAACATCAATTTTTCAATATTTTCATTTCGTTCCCCGGCCGCGTTGATAAAATTAAAATGCATTTATATGTGTGAAAGTACACATCAAACCAGCCAAAACGACAATTTTTCAATATTTTAATTTCGTTCCCCGGACGGGTAGATCAAATTCAAATGCATTATTAAGCGTAAACACACACATATAAACGGTTTAAACGTCAATTTTTCATATTTTCAGTTTCGTTCCCCGGCCGGGTTTGACCAATTTTAGATGCATTTATATGTGAAAATACACATCAAACCAGCCATAACTCAATTTTTCAATATTTTTATTTCGTTCCCCGCCCGGGTAGATCAAATTCAAATACATTATCAAGCGTAAACACCACATATAAACGGTCAAAACGTCAATTTTTCATTATTTTCAGTGTTTCGTTCCCCGGCCAGCGTTGATCAAATTAAAATGCATTTATATGTGTGAAAATACACATCAAACCGGCCATAACGTCAATTTTTCAATAGTTTAAATTTCGTTCCATGGCCGGGTAGATCAAATTCAAATTTATTTTTATGCGTAAACAATCACATATAACCGGCCAACACTTCGATTTTTTCAATATTTTCAGTTTCGTTTCCGGCCGGGTTGACAACATTTTTAAATGCATTTATATGTGTGAAAATACACATCAAACCGCCAAAACGTCAATTTTTCAATATTTTCAGTTTCGTTCCCCGGCCGCGTTGACCAATTTTAAATGCATTTATATGTATGAACATACACATCGAACCAGCCATAACGTCAATTTTCATATTTTTAATTTCGTTCCCCGGCCGGGTAGATCAAATTCAAATGTATTTTTATGCGTAAACACACACATATAACCGGCCAACACGTCGATTTTTTCAATATTTTCAGTTTCGTTCCCCGGCCCGCGATGATCAAATTGAAATGCATTTATATGTGTGAAAATACACATCAAACCAGTCATAACGTCAATTTTTCAATATTTTTTAATTTCGTTCCCCGGCCGGGTAGATCAAATTCAAATACATTATTAAGCGTAAACACCACATATAAACGGCCAAAACGTCAATTTTTCAATATTTTCAGTTTCATTCCCCCGGCCGCGTTGATCAAATTAAAATGCATTTATATGTGTGAAAATACACACAAACCAGCCATAACGTCAATTTTTCATAGTTTTAATTTCGTTCCATGCCCGGGTAGATCAAATTCAAATGTATTTTATGCGTAAACATACACATAAAACCGGCCAACACGTCGATTTTTTGAATATTTTCAGTTTCGTTCTTGGCCGGTGAAGACCAATTTTAAATGCATTTATATGTATGAAAATACACATCAAACCAGCCATAACGCCAATTTTTCAATATTTTTTAATTCGTTCCATGGCCGGGTAGATCAAATTCAAATGTATTTTTATGCGTAAACACACACATATAACCGGCCAACACTTCGATTTTTTCAATATTTTCAGTTTCGTTTTCCGGCCGGGTTGACAAATTTTAAATGCATTTATATGTGTGAAAATACACATCAAACCGGCCAAAACGTCAATTTTTCAATTTTTAATTTCGTTCCCCGACCGGGTAGACAAATTCAAATGCATTACTAAGCGTAAACACACACATATAACCGGCCAACACTTCGATTTTTTCAATATTTTCAGTTTCGTTTTCCGGCCGGGTTGACAAATTTTAAATGCATTTATATGTGTGAAAATACACATCAAACCGGCCAAAACGTCAATTTTTCAATATTTTTAATTTCGTTCCCCGACCGGGTAGACAAATTCAAATGCATTACTATCGTAAACACACACATATAAACGGCCAACTTCGATTTTTTCAATATTTTCAGTTTCGTTTTCCGGCCGGGTTGACAAATTTTAAATGCATTTATATGTGTGAAAATACACATCAAACCGGCCAAATCGTCACTTTTTCATATTTCAGTTTCGTTCTCCGGCCGGGTTGACAAATTTTAAATGCATTATTATGTGTGAAAATACACATCAAACGGCCAAACGTCAATTTTTCAATATTTTTAATTTCGTTCCATGGCCGGGTAGATCAAATTCAAATGTATTTTTATGCGTAAACACACACATAAAACCGGCCAACACGTCGATTTTTTCAATATTTTCAGTTTCGTTCCCGGCCGCGTTGACAATTTTAAATGCATTTATATGTGTGAAAATACACATCAAACCAGCCATAACGTCAATTTTTCAATATTTTTAATTTCGTTCCCCGGCCGGGTAGATCAAATTCAAATGCATTATTAATGCGTAAACACACACATACAAACGGCCAAAACGTCAATTTTTCAATATTTTCAGTTTCGTTTCCCCGGCCGCGTTGACCAATTTTAAATGCATTTATATGTGTGAAAATACACATCAAACCGGCCAAAACGTCAATTTTCAATATTTTTAATTTCGTTCCCCGGCCGGGTAGATCAAATTCAAATGTATTTTTATGCGTAACACACACATAAACCGGCCAACACGTCGATTTTTTCAATATTTTCAGTTTCGTTCTCCGGCCGGGTTGACAAATTTTAAATGCATTTATATGTGTGAAAATACACATCAAACCGGCCAAAACGTCAATTTTTCAATATTTTTAATTTCGTTCCCCGGCCGGGTAGATCAAATTCAAATGTATTTATTATGCGTAAACACACACATACAAACGGCCAAAACGTCGATTTTTCAATATTTTCAGTTTCGTTCTCCGGCCGGGTTGCCAAATTTTAAATGCATTTATATGTGTGAAAATACACATCAAACCGGCCAAAACGTCAATTTTTCAATATTTTTAATTTCGTTCCAATGCCTGGGTAGATCAAATTCAAATGTATTTTTATGCGTAAACACACACATAAAACCGACCAACACTTCGATTTTTTCAATATTTTCAGTTTCGTTCTTCGGCGAGTTGACCAATTTAAATGCATTTATATGTGTGAAAATACACATCAAAACCGGCCAAAACGTCAATTTTTCAATATTTTAATTTCGTTCCCCGCCGGGTAGATCAAATTCAAATGTATTTTATGCGTAAACACACACATACAAACGGCCAAAACGTCAATTTTTCAATATTTTCAGTTTCGTTCCCCGGCCGCGTTGACCAATTTAAATGCATTATATGTATGAAAATACACATCAAACCAGGCCATAACGTCAATTTTTCAATATTTTTAATTTCGTTCCCGGCCGGGTAGATCAATTCAAATGTATTTTTATGCGTAAACACACACATAAACCGGCCAACACGTCGATTTTTTCAATATTTCAGTTTCGTTTTCCGGCCGGGTTGACAAATTTAAATGCATTTATATGTGTGAAAATACACATCAAACCGGCCAAACGTCAATTTTTCAATATTTTTAATTTCGTTCCCAGGCCGGGTAGATCAAATTCAAATGTATTTATTATGCGTAAACACACACATAAAACCGGCCAATACGTCGATTTTTTCAATATTTTCAGTTTCGTTCTCGGCCGGGTTGACAAATTTTAAATGCATTTATATGTGTGAAAATACACATCAAACCGAGCCAAAACGTCAATTTTTCAATATTTTTAATTTCGTTCCCATGGCCGGTAGATCAAATTCAAATGTATTTTTATGCGTAAACACCACACATAAAACCGGCCCAACACGTCGAATTTTTTCAATATTTCAGTTCGTTCTTCGGCCGGGTTGTACCAATTTAAATGCATTTATATGTGTGAAAATACACAGTCAAACCGGCCAAAACGTCAATTTTTCAATATTTTTAATTTCGTTCCAATGCCTGGGTAGATCAAATTCAAATGTATTTTTATGCGTAAACACACACATAAAACCGGACCAACACTTCGATTTTTTCAATATTTTCAAGTTTCGTTCTTCGGCCGAGGTTGACAAATTTTAAATGCATTTATATGTGTGAAAATACACATCAAACCGGCCAAAACGTCAATTTTTCAATATTTTTAATTTCGTTCCCCGGCCGGGTAGATCAAATTCAAATGTATTATTAATGCGTAAACACACACATAAACCGGCCAAACGTCAATTTTTCAATATTTTCAGTTTCGTTCCTCCGGCCGCGTTGACCAATTTAAATGCATTTATATGTATGAAAATACACATCAAACCGCCATAACGTCAATTTTTCAATATTTTTAATTTCGTTCCCCTGGCCGGGTAGATCAAATTCAAATGTATTTTTATGCGTAAACACACACATAAAACCGGCCAACACGTCGATTTTTTTCAATATTTTCAGTTTCGTTCTTCCGGCCGGGTTGACAAATTTTAAATGCATTTATATGTGTGAAAATACACATCAAACCGGCCAAATCGTCAATTTTTCAATATTTTTAATTTCGTTCCCTGCCGGGTAGATCAAATTCAAATGTATTTTATGCGTAAACACACACATAAAACCGGCCAATACGTCGATTTTTTCAATATTTTCAGTTTCGTTCTCCTGGCCGGGTTGACAAATTTTAAATGCATTTATATGTGTGAAAATACACATCAAACCAGCCATAACGTCAATTTTTCTATATTTTTAATTTCGTTCCATGGCCGGGTAAATCAAATTCAAATGTATTTTTATGCGTAAACACACACATAAAACCGGCCAACACGTCGATTTTTTCAATATTTTCAGTTTCGTTCTTCGGCCGAGTTGACCAATTTTAAATGCATTTATATGTGTGAAAATACACATCAAACCGGCCAAAACGTCAATTTTTCAATATTTTTAATTTCGTTCCCCGACCGGGTAGATCAAATTCAAATGCATTATTAAGCGTAAACACACACATAAAACCGGCCAATACGTCGATTTTTTCAATATTTTCAGTTTCGTTCTCCGGCCGGGTTGACAAATTTTAAATGCATTTATATGTGTGAAAATACACATCAAACCGGCCAGAACGTCAATTTTTCAATATTTTTAATTTCGTTTCCCGACCGGGTAGATCAAATTCAAATGCATTATTAAGCGTAAACACACACATAAAACCGGCCAATACGTCGATTTTTTCAATATTTTCAGTTTCGTTCTCCGGCCGGGTTGACAAATTTTAAATGCATTTATATGTGTGAAAATACACATCAAACCGGCCAAACGTCAATTTTTCAATATTTTTAATTTCGTTCCATGGCCGGGTAGATCAAATTCAAATGTATTTTTATGCGTAAACACACACATAAAACCGACCAACACTTCGATTTTTTCAATATTTTCAGTTTCGTTCTTCGGCCAAGTTGACCAATTTTAAATGCATTTATATGTGTGAAAATACACATCAAACCGGCCAAAACGTCAATTTTTCAATATTTTTAATTTCGTTCCCCGGCCGGGTAGATCAAATTCAAATGTATTTTTATGCGTAAACACACACATACAACCGGCCAAAACGTCAATTTTTCAATATTTTCAGTTTCGTTCCCCGGCCGCGTTGACCACTTTTAAATGCATTTATATGTATGAAAATACACATCGAACCAGCCATAACGTCAATTTTTCAATATTTTTAATTTCGTTCCCCGGCCGGGTGGATCAATTCAAATGTATTTTTATGCGTAAACACACACATATAACCGGCCAACACGTCGATTTTTTCAATATTTTCAGTTTCGTTTTCCCGGCCGGGTTGACAAATTTTAAATGCATTTATATGTGTGAAAATACACGTCAAACCGGCCAAAACGTCAATTTTTCAATATTTTTAATTTCGTTCCAATGCCTGGGTAGATCAAATTCAAATGTATTTTTATGCGTAAACACACACATAAAACCGGCCATCACTTCGATTTTTTGAATATTTTCAGTTTCGTTCTTCGGCCGGGAAGACCAATTTTAAATGTATTTATATGTGTGTAAATACACATCAAACCGGCCATAACGTCAATTTTTCTATATTTTTAATTTCGTTCCATGGCCGGGTAGATCAATTCAAATGTATTTTTATGCGTAAACACACACATAAACCGGCCAACACGTCCGATTTTTTCAATATTTTCCAGTTTCGTTTTCCGGCCGGGTTGACAAATTTTAAATGCATTTATATGTGTGAAAATACACGTCAAACCGGCCAAACGTCAATTTTTCAATATTTTTAATTTCGTTCCAATGCCTGGGTAGATCAAATTCAAATGTATTTTTATGCGTAAACACACACATTAAACCGGCCATCACTTCGATTTTTTTGAATATTTTCAGTTTCGTTCTTCGGCCGGGAAGACCAATTTTAAATGTATTTATATGTGTGTAAATACACATCAAACCGGCCATAACGTCAATTTTTCTATATTTTTAATTTCGTTCCAATGGCCGGGTAGATCAAATTCAAATGTATTTTTATGCGTAAACACACACATACAAACGGCCACAACGTCAATTTTTGAATATTTTCAGTTTCGTTCCCCGGCCGCGATGACTCAAATTGAAATGCATTTATATGTGTGAAATACACATCAAACCAGCCATAACGTCAATTTTTCAATATTTTTAATTTCGTTCCCCGGCCGGGTAGATCAAATTCAAATACATTATTAAGCGTAAACACACACATATAAACGGCCAAAACGTCAATTTTTCAATATTTTCAGTTTCGTTCCCCGGCCGCGTTGATCAAATTAAAATGCATTTATATGTGTGAAAATACACATCAAACCAGCCATAACGTCAATTTTTCAATATTTTAATTTCGTTCCAATGCCTGGGTAGATCAAATTCAAATGTATTTTTATGCGTAAACACACACATAAAACCGGCCATCACTTCGATTTTTTGAATATTTCAGTTTCGTTCTTCGGCCGGGAAGACCAATTTTAAATGTATTTATATGTGTGTAAATACACATCAAACCGGCCATAACGTCAATTTTTCTATATTTTTAATTTCGTTCCATGGCCGGGTAGATCAAATTCAAATGTATTTTTATGCGTAAACACACACATACAACGGCCAAAACGTCAATTTTTCAATATTTTCAGTTTCGTTGCCGGCCGCGTTGACCAATTTTAAATGCATTTATATGTATGAAAATACACATCGAACCAGCCATAACGTCAATTTTTCAATATTTTTAATGTCGTTCCCCGGCCGGGTGGATCAATGCAAATGTATATTTATGCGTAAACACACACATATAACCGGCCAACACGTCGATTTTTTCAATATTTTCAGTTTCGTTTTCCGGCCGGGTTGACAAATTTTAAATGCATTTATATGTGTGAAAATACACGTCAAACCGGCCAAAACGTCAATTTTTCAATATTTTTAATTTCGATCCATGGCCGGGTAGATCAAGTTCTAATGTATTTTTATGCGTAAACACACAAATAAAACCGGCCAATACTTCGATTTTTTCAATATTTTCAGTTTCGTTTTCCGGCCGGGTTGACAAATTTCAAATGCATTTATATGTGTGAAAATACACATCAAACCGGCCAAAACGTCAATTTTTCAATATTTTTAATTTCGTTCCCCGACCGGGTAGACAAATTCAAATGCATTATTAAGCGTAAACACACACATATAAACGGCCACCACTTCGATTTTTTCAATATTTTCAATTTCGTTTTCCGGCCGGGTTAACAAATTTTAAATGCATTTATAAGTGTGAAAATACACATCAAACCGGCCAAAACGTCAATTTTTCAATATTTTTAATTTCGTTCGCCGGCCGCGATGATCAAATTGAAATGCATTTATATGTGTGAAAATACACATCAAACCAGCCATAACGTCAATTTTTTCAATATTTTTAATTTCGTTCCTTGGCCGGGTAGATCAAATTCAAATGCATTATTAAGCGTAAACAGACACATATAAACGGCCTAAACGTCAATTTTTCAATATTTTCAGTTTCGTTCCCCGGCCGGGTAGATCAAATTCAAATGTATTTTTATGCGTAAACACACACATAAAACCGGCCAACACGTCAATTATTCAATATTTTCAGTTTCGTTCCCCGGCCGCGATGACCAATTTTAAATGCATATATGTGTGAAAATACACATCAAACCGGCCAAAACGTCAATTTTTCAATATTTTTAATTTCGTTCGCCGGCCGCGATGATCAAATTGAAATGCATTTATATGTGTGAAAATACACATCAAACCAGCCATAACGTCAATTTTTCAATATTTTTAATTTCGTTCCTTGGCCGGGTAGATCAAATTCAAATGTATTTTTATGCGTAAACACACACATAAAACCGGCCAAAACATCGATTTTTTCAATATTTTCAGTTTCGTTCTCCGGCCGGGTTGACCAATTTTAAATGCATTTATATGTGAAAATACACATCAAACCGGCCAATACGTCAATTTTTCAATATTTTTAATTTCGTTCCCCGACCGGGTAGATCAAATTCAAATGAATTATTAAGCGTAAACACACACATAAAACCGGCCAACACGTCAATTTTTTCAATATTTTCAGTTTCGTTCCCCGGCCGCGTTGACCAATTTTAAATGCATTTATATGTATGAAAATACACACAAACCAGCCAAAACGATTATTTTTCAATATTTTTAATTCCGTTCCATGGCCGGGTAGATCAAATTCAAATGTATTTTTATGCGTAAACACACACATAAAACCGGCCAAAACATCGATTTTTTCAATATTTTCAGTTTCGTTCTCCGGCCGGGATGACCAATTTTAAATGCATTTATATGTGAAAATACACATCAAACCGGCCAAAACGTCAATTTTTCAATATTTTTAATTCCGTTCATGGCCGGGTAGATCAAATTCAAATGTATTTTTATGCGTAAACACACACATAAAACCGGCCAAAACATCGATTTTTTCAATATTTTCAGTTTCGTTCTCCGGCCGGGATGACCAATTTTAAATGCATTTATATGTGTAAAAATACACATCAAACCGGCCAAAACGTCAATTTTTCAATATTTTTAATTTCGTTCCCCGGCCAGGTAGATCAAATTCAAATGTATTTTTATGCGTAAACACACACATATAACCGGCCAACACGTCGATTTTTTCAATATTTTCAGTTTCGTTCTTCGGCCAAGTTGACCAATTTTAAATGCATTTATATGTGTGAAAATACACATCAAACCGGCCAAAACGTCAATTTTTCAATATTTTTAATTTCGTTCCCCGGCCGGGTAGATCAAATTCAAATGTATTTTTATGCGTAAACACACACATACAAACGGCCAAAACGTCAATTTTTCAATATTTTCAGTTTCGTTCCCCGGCCGCGTTGACCAATTTTAAATGCATTTATATGTATGAAAATACACATCGAACCAGCCATAACGTCAATTTTTCAATATTTTTAATTTCGTTCCCCGGCCGGGTGGATCAATTCAAATGTATTTTTATGCGTAAACACACACATATAACCGGCCAACACGTCGATTTTTTCAATATTTTCAGTTTCGTTTTCCGGCCGGGTTGACCAATTTTAAATGCATTTATATGTGTAAAAATACACATCAAACCGGCCAAAACGTCAATTTTTCAATATTTTTAATTTCGTTCCCCGGCCAGGTAGATCAAATTCAAATGTATTTTTATGCGTAAACACACACATATAACCGGCCAACACGTCGATTTTTTCAATATTTTCAGTTTCGTTCTTCGGCCAAGTTGACCAATTTTAAATGCATTTATATGTGTGAAAATACACATCAAACCGGCCAAAACGTCAATTTTTCAATATTTTTAATTTCGTTCCCCGGCCGGGTAGATCAAATTCAAATGTATTTTTATGCGTAAACACACACATACAAACGGCCAAAACGTCAATTTTTCAATATTTTCAGTTTCGTTCCCCGGCCGCGTTGACCAATTTTAAATGCATTTATATGTATGAAAATACACATCGAACCAGCCATAACGTCAATTTTTCAATATTTTTAATTTCGTTCCCCGGCCGGGTGGATCAATTCAAATGTATTTTTATGCGTAAACACACACATATAACCGGCCAACACGTCGATTTTTTCAATATTTTCAGTTTCGTTTTCCGGCCGGGTTGACAAATTTTAAATGCATTTATATGTGTGAAAATACACGTCAAACCGGCCAAAACGTCAATTTTTCAATATTTTTAATTTCGTTCCAATGCCTGGGTAGATCAAATTCAAATGTATTTTTACGCGTAAACACACACATAAAACCGGCCATCACTTCGATTTTTTGAATATTTTCAGTTTCGTTCCCCGGCCGCGATGATCAAATTGAAATGCATTTATATGTGTGAAAATACACATCAAACCAGCCATAACGTCAATTTTTCAATATTTTTAATTTCGTTCCCCGGCCGGGTAGATCAAATTCAAATACATTATTAAGCGTAAACACACACATATAAACGGCCAAAACGTCAATTTTTCAATATTTTCAGTTTCGTTCCCCGGCCGCGTTGATCAAATTAAAATGCATTTATATGTGTGAAAATACACATCAAACCAGCCATAACGTCAATTTTTCAATATTTTTAATTTCGTTCTAATGCCTGGGTAGATCAAATTCAAATGTATTTTTATGCGTAAACACACACATAAAACCGGCCATCACTTCGATTTTTTGAATATTTTCAGTTTCGTTCTTCGGCCGGGAAGACCAATTTTAAATGTATTTATATGTGTGTAAATACACATCAAACCGGCCATAACGTCAATTTTTCTATATTTTTAATTTCGTTCCATGGCCGGGTAGATCAAATTCAAATGTATTTTTATGCGTAAACACACACATACAAACGGCCAAAACGTCAATTTTTCAATATTTTCAGTTTCGTTCCCCGGCCGCGTTGACCAATTTTAAATGCATTTATATGTATGAAAATACACATCGAACCAGCCATAACGTCAATTTTTCAATATTTTTAATGTCGTTCCCCGGCCGGGTGGATCAATTCAAATGTATTTTTATGCGTAAACACACACATATAACCGGCCAACACGTCGATTTTTTCAATATTTTCAGTTTCCTTTTCCGGCCGGGTTGACAAATTTTAAATGCATTTATATGTGTGAAAATACACGTCAAACCGGCCAAAACGTCAATTTTTCAATATTTTTAATTTCGATCCATGGCCGGGTAGATCAAGTTCTAATGTATTTTTATGCGTAAACACACAAATAAAACCGGCCAATACTTCGATTTTTTCAATATTTTCAGTTTCGTTTTCCGGCCGGGTTGACAAATTTCAAATGCATTTATATGTGTGAAAATACACATCAAACCGGCCAAAACGTCAATTTTTCAATATTTTTAATTTCGTTCCCCGACCGGGTAGACAAATTCAAATGCATTATTAAGCGTAAACACACACATATAAACGGCCAACACTTCGATTTTTTCAATATTTTCAATTTCGTTTTCCGGCCGGGTTAACAAATTTTAAATGCATTTATAAGTGTGAAAATACACATCAAACCGGCCAAAACGTCAATTTTTCAATATTTTTAATTTCGTTCGCCGGCCGCGATGATCAAATTGAAATGCATTTATATGTGTGAAAATACACATCAAACCGGCCAAAACGTCAATTTTTCAATATTTTTAATTTCGTTCCCCGGCCGGGTAGATCAAATTCAAATGTATTTTTATGCGTAAACACACACATAAAACCGGCCAAAACATCGATTTTTTCAATATTTTCAGTTTCGTTCCCCGGCCGCGATGACCAATTTTAAATGCATATATGTGTGAAAATACACATCAAACCGGCCAAAACGTCAATTTTTCAATATTTTTAATTTCGTTCGCCGGCCGCGATGATCAAATTGAAATGCATTTATATGTGTGAAAATACACATCAAACCAGCCATAACGTCAATTTTTCAATATTTTTAATTTCGTTCCTTGGCCGGGTAGATCAAATTCAAATGCATTATTAAGCGTAAACAGACACATATAAACGGCCTAAACGTCAATTTTTCAATATTTTCAGTTTCGTTCCCCGGCCGGGTAGATCAAATTCAAATGTATTTTTATGCGTAAACACACACATAAAACCGGCCAACACGTCGATTTTTTCAATATTTTCAGTTTCGTTCTCCGGCCGGGTTGACCAATTTTAAATGCATTTATATGTGAAAATACACATCAAACCGGCCAAAACGTCAATTTTTCAATATTTTTAATTCCGTTCATGGCCGGGTAGATCAAATTCAAATGTATTTTTATGCGTAAACACACACATAAAACCGGCCAAAACATCGATTTTTTCAATATTTTCAGTTTCGTTCTCCGGCCGGGTTGACCAATTTTAAATGCATTTATATGTGAAAATACACATCAAACCGGCCAAAACGTCAATTTTTCAATAATTTTAATTTCGTTCCCCGACCGGGTAGATCAAATTCAAATGCATTATTAAGCGTAAACACACACATAAAACCGGCAAACACGTCAATTTTTTCAATATTTTCAGTTTCGTTCCCCGGCCGCGTTGACCAATTTTAAATGCATTTATATGTATAAAAATACACATCAAACCAGCCATAACGTCAATTTTTCTATATTTTTAATTTCGTTCCATGGCCGGGTAGATCAAATTCAAATGTATTTTTATGCGTAAACACACACATATAACCGGCAAACACTTCGATTTTTTCAATATTTTCAGTTTCGTTTTCCGGCCGGGTTGACAAATTTTAAATGGATTTATATGTATGAAAATACACATCGAACCAGCCATAACGTCAATTTTTCAATATTTTTAATTTCGTTCCCCGGCCGGGTAGATCAAATTCAAATGTATTTTTATGCGTAAACACTCACATTTAACCGGCCAACACGTCGATTTTTTCAATATTTTCAGTTTCGTTCCCCGGCCGCGATGATCAAATTGAAATGCATTTATATGTGTGAAAATACACATCAAACCAGTCATAACGTCAATTTTTCAATATTTTTAATTTCGTTCCCCGGCCGGGTAGATCAAATTCAAATACATTATTAAGCGTAAACACACACATGTAAACGGCCAAAACGTCAATTTTTCAATATTTTCAGTTTCGTTCCCCGGCCGCGTTGATCAAATTAAAATGCATTTATATGTGTGAAAATACACATCAAACCACCCATAACGTCAATTTTTCAATATTTTTAATTTCGTTCCATGGCCGGGTAGATCAAATTCAAATGTATTTTTATGCGTAAACACACACATAAAACCGGCCAATACTTCGATTTTTTCAATATTTTCAGTTTCGTTTTCCGGCCGGGTTGACAAATTTCAAATGCATTTATATGTGTGAAAATACACATCAAACCGGCCAAAACGTCAATTTTTCAATATTTTTAATTTCGTTCCCCGACCGGGTAGACAAATTCAAATGCATTATTAAGCGTAAACACACACATATAAACGGCCAACACTTCGATTTTTTCAATATTTTCAATTTCGTTTTCCGGCCGGGTTAACAAATTTTAAATGTATTTATATGTGTGTAAATACACATCAAACCGGCCATAACGTCAATTTTTCTATATTTTTAATTTCGTTCCATGGCCGGGTAGATCAAATTCAAATGTATTTTTATGCGTAAACACACACATACAAACGGCCAAAACGTCAATTTTTCAATATTTTCAGTTTCGTTCCCCGGCCGCGTTGACCAATTTTAAATGCATTTATATGTATGAAAATACACATCGAACCAGCCATAACGTCAATTTTTCAATATTTTTAATGTCGTTCCCCGGCCGGGTGGATCAATTCAAATGTATTTTTATGCGTAAACACATACATATAACCGGCCAACACGTCGATTTTTTCAATATTTTCAGTTTCGTTTTCCGGCCGGGTTGACAAATTTTAAATGCATTTATATGTGTGAAAATACACGTCAAACCGGCCAAAACGTCAATTTTTCAATATTTTTAATTTCGTTCCCCGGCCGCGATGATCAAATTGAAATGTATTTATATGTGTGAAAATACACATCAAACCAGCCATAACGTCAATTTTTTAATATTTTTAATTTCGATCCATGGCCGGGTAGATCAAGTTCTAATGTATTTTTATGCGTAAACACACACATAAAACCGGCCAATACTTCGATTTTTTCAATATTTTCAGTTTCGTTTTCCGGCCGGGTTGACAAATTTCAAATGCATTTATATGTGTGAAAATACACATCAAACCGGCCAAAACGTCAATTTTTCAATATTTTTAATTTCGTTCCCCGACCGGGTAGACAAATTCAAATGCATTATTAAGCGTAAACACACACATATAAACGGCCAACACTTCGATTTTTTCAATATTTTCAATTTCGTTTTCCGGCCGGGTTAACAAATTTTAAATGCATTTATAAGTGTGAAAATACACATCAAACCGGCCAAAACGTCAATTTTTCAATATTTTTAATTTCGTTCGCCGGCCGCGATGATCAAATTGAAATGCATTTATATGTGTGAAAATACACATCAAACCAGCCATAACGTCAATTTTTCAATATTTTTAATTTCGTTCCTTGGCCGGGTAGATCAAATTCAAATGCATTATTAAGCGTAAACAGACACATATGAACGGCCTAAACGTCAATTTTTCAATATTTTAAGTTTCTTTCCCCGGCCGGGTAGATCAAATTCAAATGTATTTTTATGCGTAAACACACACATAAAACCGGCCAACACGTCAATTATTCAATATTTTCAGTTTCGTTCCCCGGCCGCGATGACCAATTTTAAATGCATATATGTGTGAAAATACACATCAAACCGGCCAAAACGTCAATTTTTCAATATTTTTAATTTCGTTCGCCGGCCGCGATGATCAAATTGAAATGCATTTATATGTGTGAAAATACACATCAAACCAGCCATAACGTCAATTTTTCAATATTTTTAATTTCGTTCCTTGGCCGGGTAGATCAAATTCAAATGCATTATTAAGCGTAAACAGACACATATAAACGGCCTAAACGTCAATTTTTCAATATTTTCAGTTTCGTTCCCCGGCCGGGTAGATCAAATTCAAATGTATTTTTATGCGTAAACACACACATAAAACCGGCCAACACGTCGATTTTTTCAATATTTTCAGTTTCGTTCTCCGGCCGGGTTGACCAATTTTAAATGCATTTATATGTGAAAATACACATCAAACCGGCCAAAACGTCAATTTTTCAATATTTTTAATTCCGTTCATGGCCGGGTAGATCAAATTCAAATGTATTTTTATGCGTAAACACACACATAAAACCGGCCAAAACATCGATTTTTTCAATATTTTCAGTTTCGTTCTCCGGCCGGGTTGACCAATTTTAAATGCATTTATATGTGAAAATACACATCAAACCGGCCAAAACGTCAATTTTTCAATATTTTTAATTTCGTTCCCCGACCGGGTAGATCAAATTCAAATGCATTATTAAGCGTAAACACACACATAAAACCGGCCAACACGTCAATTTTTTCAATATTTTCAGTTTCGTTCCCCGGCCGCGTTGACCAATTTTAAATGCATTTATATGTATGAAAATACACACAAACCAGCCAAAACGATTATTTTTCAATATTTTTAATTCCGTTCCATGGCCGGGTAGATCAAATTCAAATGTATTTTTATGCGTAAACACACACATAAAACCGGCCAAAACATCGATTTTTCAATATTTTCAGTTTCGTTCTCCGGCCGGGATGACCAATTTTAAATGCATTTATATGTGTAAAAATACACATCAAACCGGCCAAAACGTCAATTTTTCAATATTTTTTAATTTCGTTCCCGGCCGGGTAGATCAAATTCAAATGTATTTTATGCGTAAACACACACATAAAACCGGCCAAAACATCGATTTTTTCAATATTTTCAGTTTCGTTCCGGCCGGGATGACCAATTTTAAATGCATTTATATGTGTAAAAATACACATCAAACCGGCCAAAACGTCAATTTTTCAATATTTTTAATTTCGTTCCCGGCCGGGTAGATCAAATTCAAATGTATTTTTATGCGTAAACACACACATATAACCGGCCAACACGTCGATTTTTTCAATATTTTCAGTTTCGTTCCCCGGCCGCGATGATCAATTAAATGCATTTATATGTATAAAAAATACACATCAAACCAGCCATAACGTCAATTTTTCTATATTTTTAATTTCGTTCCATGGCCGGGTAGATCAAATTCAAATGTATTTTTATGCGTAAACACACACATATAACCGGCAAACACTTCGATTTTTTCAATATTTTCAGTTTCGTTTTCCGGCCGGGTTGACAAATTTTAAATGCATTTATATGTATGAAAATACACATCGAACCAGCCATAACGTCAATTTTTCAATATTTTTAATTTCGTTCCCCGGCCGGGTAGATCAAATTCAAATGTATTTTATGCGTAAACACTCACATTTAACCGGCCAACACGTCGATTTTTTCAATATTTTCAGTTTCGTTCCCCGGCCGCGATGATCAAATTGAAATGCATTTATATGTGTGAAAATACACATCAAACCAGTCATAACGTCAATTTTTCAATATTTTTAATTTCGTTCCCCGGCCGGGTAGATCAAATTCAAATACATTATTAAGCGTAAACACACACATGTAAACGGCCAAAACGTCAATTTTTCAATATTTTCAGTTTCGTTCCCCGGCCGCGTTGATCAAATTAAAATGCATTTATATGTGTGAAAATACACATCAAACCAGCCATAACGTCAATTTTTCAATATTTTTAATTTCGTTCCATGGCCGGGTAGCTCAAATTCAAATGTATTTTTATGCGTAAACACACACATAAAACCGGCCAATACTTCGATTTTTTCAATATTTTCAGTTTCGTTTTCCGGCCGGGTTGACAAATTTCAAATGCATTTATATGTGTGAAAATACACATCAAACCGGCCAAAACGTCAATTTTTCAATATTTTTAATTTCGTTCCCCGACCGGGTAGACAAATTCAAATGCATTATTAAGCGTAAACACACACATATAAACGGCCAACACTTCGATTTTTTCAATATTTTCAATTTCGTTTTCCGGCCGGGTTAACAAATTTTAAATGTATTTATATGTGTGTAAATACACATCAAACCGGCCATAACGTCAATTTTTCTATATTTTTAATTTCGTTCCATGGCCGGGTAGATCAAATTCAAATGTATTTTTATGCGTAAACACACACATACAAACGGCCAAAACGTCAATTTTTCAATATTTTCAGTTTCGTTCCCCGGCCGCGTTGACCAATTTTAAATGCATTTATATGTATGAAAATACACATCGAACCAGCCATAACGTCAATTTTTCAATATTTTTAATGTCGTTCCCCGGCCGGGTGGATCAATTCAAATGTATTTTTATGCGTAAACACACACATATAACCGGCCAACACGTCGATTTTTTCAATATTTTCAGTTTCGTTTTCCGGCCGGGTTGACAAATTTTAAATGCATTTATATGTGTGAAAATACACGTCAAACCGGCCAAAACGTCAATTTTTCAATATTTTTAATTTCGTTCCCCGGCCGCGATGATCAAATTGAAATGTATTTATATGTGTGAAAATACACATCAAACCAGCCATAACGTCAATTTTTTAATATTTTTAATTTCGATCCATGGCCGGGTAGATCAAGTTCTAATGTATTTTTATGCGTAAACACACACATAAAACCGGCCAATACTTCGATTTTTTCAATATTTTCAGTTTCGTTTTCCGGCCGGGTTGACAAATTTCAAATGCATTTATATGTGTGAAAATACACATCAAACCGGCCAAAACGTCAATTTTTCAATATTTTTAATTTCGTTCCCCGACCGGGTAGACAAATTCAAATGCATTATTAAGCGTAAACACACACATATAAACGGCCAACACTTCGATTTTTTCAATATTTTCAATTTCGTTTTCCGGCCGGGTTAACAAATATTAAATGCATTTATAAGTGTGAAAATACACATCAAACCGGCCAAAACGTCAATTTTTCAATATTTTTAATTTCGTTCGCCGGCCGCGATGATCAAATTGAAATGCATTTATATGTGTGAAAATACACATCAAACCAGCCATAACGTCAATTTTTCAATATTTTTAATTTCGTTCCTTGGCCGGGTAGATCAAATTCAAATGCATTATTAAGCGTAAACAGACACATATGAACGGCCCTAAACGTCAATTTTTCAATATTTTAAGTTTCATTCCCCGGCCGGGTAGATCAAATTCAAATGTATTTTTATGCGTAAACACACACATAAAACCGGCCAACACGTCAATTATTCAATATTTTCAGTTTCGTTCCCCGGCCGCGATGACCAATTTTAAATGCATATATGTGTGAAAATACACATCAAACCGGCCAAAACGTCAATTTTCAATATTTTTAATTTCGTTCGCCGGCCGCGATGATCAAATTGAAATGCATTTATATGTGTGAAAATACACATCAAACCAGCCATAACGTCAATTTTTCAATATTTTTAATTTCGTTCCTTGGCCGGGTAGATCAAATTCAAATGCATTATTAAGCGTAAACAGACACATATAAACGGCCTAAACGTCAATTTTTCAATATTTTCAGTTTCGTTCCCCGGCCGGGTAGATCAAATTCAAATGTATTTTTATGCGTAAACACACACATAAAACCGGCCAACACGTCGATTTTTTCAATATTTTCAGTTTCGTTCTCCGGCCGGGTTGACCAATTTAAATGCATTTATATGTGAAAATACACATCAAACCGGCCAAAACGTCAATTTTTCAATATTTTTAATTCCGTTCATGGCCGGGTAGATCAAATTCAAATGTATTTTTATGCGTAAACACACACATAAAACCGGCCAAAACATCGATTTTTTCAATATTTTCAGTTTCGTTCTCCGGCCGGGTTGACCAATTTTAAATGCATTTATATGTGAAAATACACATCAAACCGGCCAAAACGTCAATTTTTCAATATTTTTAATTTCGTTCCCCGACCGGGTAGATCAAATTCAAATGCATTATTAAGCGTAAACACACACATAAAACCGGCCAACACGTCGATTTTTTCAATATTTTCAGTTTCGTTCCCCGGCCGCGATGATCAAATTGAAATGCATTTATATGTGTGAAAATACACATCAAACCAGTCATAACGTCAATTTTTCAATATTTTTAATTTCGTTCCCCGGACGGGTAGATCAAATTCAAATACATTATTAAGCGTAAACACACACATGTAAACGGCCAAAACGTCAATTTTTCAATATTTTCAGTTTCGTTCCCCGGCCGCGTTGATCAAATTAAAATGCATTTATATGTGTGAAAATACACATCAAACCAGCCAAAAAGATTATTTTTCAATATTTTTAATTCCGTTCCATGGCCGGGTAGATCAAATTCAAATGTATTTTTATGCGTAAACACGCACACAAAACCGGCCAAAACATCGATTTTTTCAATATTTTCAGTTTCGTTCCGCGGCCGCGTTGACGAATTTTAAATGCATTTATATGTATGAAAATACACATCAAACCAGCCATAACGTCAATTTTTCTGTATTTTTAATTTCGTTCCATGGCCGGGTAAATCAAATTCAAATGTATTATTAAGCGTAAACACACACATATAAACGGCCAACACTTCGATTTTTTCAATATTTTCAATTTCGTTTTCCGGCCGGGTTAACAAATTTTAAATGTATTTATATGTGTGTAAATACACATCAAACCGGCCATAACGTCAATTTTTCTATATTTTTAATTTCGTTCCATGGCCGGGTAGATCAAATTCAAATGTATTTTTATGCGTAAACACACACATACAAACGGCCAAAACGTCAATTTTTCAATATTTTCAGTTTCGTTCCCCGGCCGCGTTGACCAATTTTAAATGCATTTAAATGTATGAAAATACACATCGAACCAGCCATAACGTCAATTTTTCAATATTTTTAATGTCGTTCCCCGGCCGGGTGGATCAATTCAAATGTATTTTTATGCGTAAACACACACATATAACCGGCCAACACGTCGATTTTTTCAATATTTTCAGTTTCGTTTTCCGGCCGGGTTGACAAATTTTAAATGCATTTATATGTGTGAAAATACACGTCAAACCGGCCAAAACGTCAATTTTTCAATATTTTTAATTTCGTTCCCCGGCCGCGATGATCAAATTGAAATGTATTTATATGTGTGAAAATACACATCAAACCAGCCATAACGTCAATTTTTTAATATTTTTAATTTCGATCCATGGCCGGGTAGATCAAGTTCTAATGTATTTTTATGCGTAAACACACACATAAAACCGGCCAATACTTCGATTTTTTCAATATTTTCAGTTTCGTTTTCCGGCCGGGTTGACAAATTTCAAATGCATTTATATGTGTGAAAATACACATCAAACCGGCCAAAACGTCAATTTTTCAATATTTTTAATTTCGTTCCCCGACCGGGTAGACAAATTCAAATGCATTATTAAGCGTAAACACACACATATAAACGGCCAACACTTCGATTTTTTCAATATTTTCAATTTCGTTTTCCGGCCGGGTTAACAAATTTTAAATGCATTTATAAGTGTGAAAATACACATCAAACCGGCCAAAACGTCAATTTTTCAATATTTTTAATTTCGTTCGCCGGCCGCGATGATCAAATTGAAATGCATTTATATGTGTGAAAATACACATCAAACCAGCCATAACGTCAATTTTTCAATATTTTTAATTTCGTTCCTTGGCCGGGTAGATCAAATTCAAATGCATTATTAAGCGTAAACAGACACATATAAACGGCCTAAACGTCAATTTTTCAATATTTTCAGTTTCGTTCCCCGGCAGGGTAGATCAAATTCAAATGTATTTTTATGCGTAAACACACACATAAAACCGGCCAACACGTCAATTATTCAATATTTTCAGTTTCGTTCCCCGGCCGCGATGACCAATTTTAAATGCATATATGTGTGAAAATACACATCAAACCGGCCAAAACGTCAATTTTTCAATATTTTTAATTTCGTTCGCCGGCCGCGATGATCAAATTGAAATGCATTTATATGTGTGAAAATACACATCAAACCAGCCATAACGTCAATTTTTCAATATTTTTAATTTCGTTCCTTGGCCGGGTAGATCAAATTCAAATGCATTATTAAGCGTAAACAGACACATATAAACGGCCTAAACGTCAATTTTTCAATATTTTCAGTTTCGTTCCCGGCCGGGTAGATCAAATTCAAATGTATTTTATGCGTAAACACACACATAAAACCGGCCAACACCTCGATTTTTTCAATATTTTCAGTTTCGTTCTCCGGCCGGGTTGACCAATTTTAAATGCATTTATATGTGAAAATACACATCAAACCGGCCAAAACGTCAATTTTCAATATTTTAATTCCGTTCATGGCCGGGTAGATCAAATTCAAATGTATTTTTATGCGTAAACACACACATAAAACCGGCCAAACATCGATTTTTTCAATATTTTCAGTTTCGTTCTCCGGCCGGGTTGACCAATTTTAAATGCATTTATATGTGAAAATACACATCAAAACCGGCCAAAACGTCAATTTTTCAATATTTTATTTCGTTCCCCGACCGGGTAGATCAAATTCAAATGCATTATTAAGCGTAAACACACACATAAAACCGGCCAAAACGTCATTTTTTCAATATTTTCAGTTTCGTTCCCCGGCCGCGTTGATCAAATCAAAATGCATTTATATGTGTGAAAATACACATCAAACCAGCCATAACGTCAATTTTTCAATATTTTTAATTTCGTTCCATGGCCGGGTAGATCAAATTCAATGTATTTTATGCGTAAACACACACATAAAACCGGCCAAAACATCGATTTTTTCAATATTTTCAGTTTCGTTCTCCGGCCGGGTTGACCAATTTTAAATGCATTTATATGTGAAAATACACATCAAACCGGCCAAAACGTCAATTTTTCAATATTTTTAATTTCGTTCCCCGACCGGGTAGATCAAATTCAAATGCATTATTAAGCGTAACACACACATAAAACCGGCCAAAACGTCATTTTTTCAATATTTTCAGTTTCGTTCCCCGGCCGCGTTGATCAAATCAAAATGCATTTATATGTGTGAAAATACACATCAAACCAGCCATAACGTCAATTTTTCAATATTTTTAATTTCGTTCCATGGCCGGGTAGATCAAATTCAAATGAATTTTTATGCGTAAACACACACATAAAACCGGCCAACACGTCGATTTTTTGAATATTTTCAGTTTCGTTCTTCGGCCGGGAAGACCTATTTTAAATGCATTTATATGTGTGAAAATACACATCAAACCGGCCAAAACGTCAATTTTTCAATATTTTTAATTTCGTTCCCCGGCCGGGTAGATCAAATTCAAATGTATTTTTATGCGTAAACACACACATATAACCGGCCAACACGTCGATTTTTTCAATATTTTCAGTTTCGTTTTCCGGCCGGGTTGACAAATTTTAAATGCATTTATATGTGTGAAAATACACGTCAAACCGGCCAAAACGTCAATTTTTCAATATTTTTAATTTCGTTCCCCGGCCGCGATGATCAAATTGAAATGTATTTATATGTGTGAAAATACACATCAAACCAGCCATAACGTCAATTTTTTAATATTTTTAATTTCGATCCATGGCCGGGTAGATCAAGTTCTAATGTATTTTTATGCGTAAACACACACATAAAACCGGCCAATACTTCGATTTTTTCAATATTTTCAGTTTCGTTTTCCGGCCGGGTTGACAAATTTCAAATGCATTTATATGTGTGAAAATACACATCAAACCGGCCAAAACGTCAATTTTTCAATATTTTTAATTTCGTTCCCCGACCGGGTAGACAAATTCAAATGCATTATTAAGCGTAAACACACCCGCGTAAAAAAATCAACTATTGCTAATATGTTGCAAATTAATTTGCAATAGGTATTGCAAACATATGGTAGACATGTGGCGATCTAGTTGCAATATAGCGCCAAACCTCACTCTGCGGAATGTTTGCAATATATTGGCAATAGTTACCAAATTACCAGTTATTAACTATCGCCAACATGTATGCAATAGTTTATAAAAAATAAAATGAATATGCTTTTATACACATTCATGCAAATCTTTTTCACATATATTGTTATTTTGGAGAATCATATTATTTATATAATTGTATATACATGATAAATAAAAGTATTGTACGTATAAAGACTATAATTAATTAATTAAAAGTAATGAACATGATTTTTCTTCTTGATACAGAATTTTATTATAATGAAGAAATTAGTGACATAAATAAGACAAAATACATTAATTTTATGTATTTAAATTATTCAAATTCAATTAAATTTACAGGATCGATTATAAAACAAATATTTTCATTCTCCGTAGGAATGTGGTAGCAAACATGTTTTAAATTATTTACATCGATTATTTTAATTACAGCATTTTGGATAGAGCATTTGTTTATAAAAAATAATATACCCCCTTCTACGTTTACTTTAAACGGTGTTGTTGTTTCAAATTTTTTAATAACAGCATAATTTTTACCCATACAGCTACAAATTTTTCGACATTGACAGTTAGTTGCTCGTAAAAAATACATTATGCTTCCTGCGCATAGGTTTAAACCTTCATTATATTTAATAAAATAAGATTCTGTTTTCTTGGTTTTCTGACCTACTTCAGAAGTATATAAAATGTCATTTTTATATAATTTTTTAAAATAAAAAACATTGTTCCCTTGTATATTAGATGCTGGTACAACATTTTCGATTTCATTAATATTGATCTTTGATACATTTCCTACAATATATGTACGATTTTCTAATTTGATTAATTTTAATCGTTTTTTTTGGATTTTCCAGTTTCTTATTAAAATTATATGCGTCACTACCTTCGATTAACCATTCGTCAGCCAAAATATACAATTTTAAGTACATATTTAGGTTATTAACTATTTGTAAGTGCGGGTATTTACTACTGTGAACGAAATTCTTTATTTTACCATTTAAATCTTCAAGTGGAAGACAAGAAGTCGCCCACAGAGGACCTAATCTACGAACAACTGTAGGTAAGTGTAGTAAACTGTGAACGTTACACGTCATATATCTTAACCCATACAATTGATCAAATCTTGACAAAAACTCACGAATTAATATTTCAGCCAAATCAATGTTTTCACTTAAAATATATTCCTGACATAAAATATAAACAGCCAGTACAAGATATTTATAGTGATCAAAGTATTCCATTGGTAAAATATTTTCTAAAATAGGTATCGAATAATAAAAAAACCAATTTTTAAATTCTGACGCTTTCCAATAACTAAAATGATCTTTAATTGATCTGGGTCGTCTAGCAATAAATGCAGGCGGCTTAATTAAATTTAATTTATTATCTATTAATTCAAGAGAATTTGAAATAGAAAATCGTTCGTTGGAATACTTTGATTGGAACCATAATTCTCCTAATCTTTTTGAAACACCTTCAAAAACACAGTGCATTACGTCTACTGCAGTAGACGTAATCAATTTGTAGCAGATTTTTGACATAATTGACGGTCCTTTTACGCCACAAACTGGCTGTTGAATTTGATCTGCTTGTATAGTGCATCTTAAAACATCTTCTTCTGAGCGTAAATATGTACAATCCTTATAAGGATACACGCGAGTTCTATAAACTGTTTTGCCTTCATCTAAGCATATTTGACAGCCAAATCTACCATTATATTGATTCATAACCAAAAATAATGCTTTTGCTGGTAGATCGCATGTTCCACAAACAATAAGTCCACGTACAATTGAAGTCCTATTTATGTCTCTAACATATAATTCAATTCCCTTGTAGACATTTTTGAACGATTTTAGAAATGGTTCTAGGAACATGTTTGATTGAGGTTTTTTTTCGCCAAACCATAGACCGATTACCAAAATATTTTCTAATTTAAATCTCTCATCATATGGAAGTTCCAGAATAATTAAAACAAATGCCCAAATACTAAATTTTGACGAACGAAAAATTTGAATCCCATCAGTGTACCACATAAACGAAATACAAATATTTGATAAAAAATTATTGACTGTAGACAATGATTTATATATTGAGCCGCTGTAAATATCAGTAAAAGTTGATTCATTATCATTAGATGTCATACTTATGGGTCTTAATTTTTTATAAAATCCGGGACGTCGAAAAAATTGATTTTAATTGAAATATAAGCGGTATTTCTATAAAATAATTTGATTTATCGTTGGCATTGCAAGTGCATAAATTTAAGTCATTTAATACTTCTTCATTTTCGATAGATTCATCGTTGTTAACATCATAATCAGTGTTAAATGATAGAATATTGCAATTTAAGCAATAAAAATGCTTTTTGAGTTTAACCTCTTCATCGTGACTAAAAAATTTTTTAAATTTATACAAACTTGTTGGGCATTTGTTGGGCTTAGGCAAAATTATTATAATAAATCTTAAAAACAAAGTGAGGATAACATCAGAGAGGCGAAGGCGCGTCTTTAACGCAGCTAAACATAAAAGAAACTCTCCTAACGTTATTGAAGCTCCAGGATAAAGTTCATCGTTTATTCTTGATTCTCCATCTGATTCTGGTTGACTTGTTTCGCTGGTGCAACTCTCTGCATCACTCCACTCATCGAAGTCATCGTATTCTTCTAAATAAAGCATTTAATAGTTGAAAAGTACATAAAAGACTAGGTTAATGGAACTCAAGATGTAAATTATTTGCAATTTGCAATAATAAAAATGAAACATTTCTTTACGTTCAACAGCTAGAGTAATGCCAAATATATAATATATGAAATTTATATAATTAACTGATTTTGCATTTAGCAGCCATTGAAAATCTAACATAAAATTTATAATTGAAAATATAATAACAACAATGATAATTATTCTAAAATTGAATCAATAATTAAATTTACCATAAACATTACTTGGATCTTGGTAACTTGTCGTTTGATTACTTGCAAGTGTATTTTTATCTTCATCCCTTGCTCTGTTAATTTGCTCTGCGCCATGTACGTCAATCGGATTTTCATGAGCCTATAAGTGTATTTTATCAATTTATTTATTATTATTAATTATTTATTTATTATTTAACAGTTAAATTTAGTTCACAGAAACATTCTCTAAAATAAAAGATATTTGAACTATTTAAATAATAAAATAATGTAATTTTACAGTTAAATTTTGAAAATAAATTAATAATACTTACGTTATTTGATTTTTTATTTATTTTTAATGACACATCGCTAGTAAGACTTGAAACATTTTCAGAAAAAATATTGCTTGACCTTCTTTTCGAATAATTAGAGTAGTCCTCAAATAGAAAAGGACGTTTAGACATTATATTTTGTCAATAACAGGCTACTTTTGTGATATATTAATATTTGTCATCTAAAACAGGGAAAATTAATAAATTTCACATAATAAAACCAACGATTTATAATTGTTGTATAATTGTCGTGTGTATTACTTACAGTTTATTATTTAAGAGTATCTTAATTTCCATTTAAATCAGTAATTTCGTCAACATTTCATTTATTTATTTTAGTTGATTTTTTCCCCAAGTACAGGTTATCAATATATTGGTTACGATGACCAATATAAACAATATAGATCCTGAAACTAACTTCATACAAATATATAACAAATCATATCATTCTATGAAGTTGCATACTGTGTCTATATTGTTCATGTGTTAACACAATTAACATATTGATAACCTATCTTTGAAAAATTTATACTAATATGTACGTGCTAGTATTTTGGGTACATACTAAACAAATTAGTATTGTTAAAGAAGAAGATTTGCGACCTCCTAAGGAAGAGGGAGAGGTGACTAATGTGAAGTACAAATTAAAATGTTATAAAGGAAAAATCATAAAAAAGAGTTGTAAGTAAAAAAAGTAAAAAAAAATTTTAATATTTTATGTATATATTCACTATTAATATTTCGATCATTAGAATAAATAAAATGTATACAGTTGCCTAATTTTTACATGTTTTAGATGATAAAAATTATTTAAAATGCCTACGAGTTACTTCTGAAGGTGAGCTGTTAATGAAAAATAAAAATACTGATAAAAAGTTACCCAAAATTGCACAAAATAAAAATTTAAGAAAAAAAATAGAAATCGAAAAAAAACGAGAAATTTTAAAATCGAAAAACAAACAGATTATTGATATAGGAACTATTTTTGATGATTCGGATGAAGCAGAAGTTGGAAATGAACGTTGGTCTCTAAATAAAGTTAGTAAAAATAATATAAAATTATGCAATACCGACATTTTTCTATAAATGATAAAATATATATGCACTTTTTATCTTTAATACTCATCACATGTATTACCAATTATTTAAGAGATATTTTAAATTACGTTCTGAATATAGTTTACAAGTAAAAGAATTCTGCTAATAATTTATAGGAGGAAACCGGAAATGCACGAAGGATGACATGCGAAACACAAGCACAGGGGCCATCAAATCAATACGAAAGTGCTACTGTAAATTATTCAGATATTTGCGTAAGATTTGGATGAATTTAATATACATATGTATACATTTATATATCTATACATAAATCATAATAATTTATTTTAATAATTAATAGGATGAAGATGGTCGACAGGAACGAAATTTGAACGATGAAGAAGAATCCTATATAGACACGCTACTGAAGGAAAACGTCGATATAAGGAAAAATAAGTTTGAATTAAAAGAAAAAAGGAAACAAGAGAATCAGCATAAAAAGGAACGCAAAAGAGAGGAGAAACGACGAGCGAGAGAGCGCGAAAGCGAGGAGGAGAAACAACGAGATAGAGATCGAGAAAGAGAGGAGGAAAAACGACAAGAGAGAGAGCGAGAAAGAGACATGCAGAGAAGACGAGAGAGAGAACGCGAGAGAGAGGAGGAGAAACAACGAGAGAGAGATCGAGAAAGTGAGGAGGAAAAACGACAAGAGAGAGAGCAAGAAAGAGACATGCAGAGAAGACGAGAGAGCGAACGCGAGAGAGAGGAGCAGAGACGACGAGAAAGAGAGCGTGAAAGAGAGGAGGAGAGATTACGAGAGAGACAGCGTGGAAGAGAGGAGGATAACACGGAATACGAAAAGAGACGGTCAGAATCAAGGGAAAGAGATAACTCAGACGTAAGTTTACTCTTCTTACAGATTACATCAATTTATCGATTATAACAATGATTATAACATAATATATTTCGGCAATTATATTGATTTATTTATTAATAATATAGGCAGAAGAAAACCCACTTGAACTCTGTCGCCAAGGAGGAAATGGGAGAGTTATGCTTTGCGACGTATGGAACGTCTGGATCGACAAGGGTAAATTAACTTACTTTCAAAGATGGAAAGATGAACCTAAAGAAATGACCCGGAGATTGCTGAATACAATAGTAGGGGTTGAAAATTTAAAAAATATGTGTGCAAGGGGTAGGTCTAAAAGACGCAGAGCTATCCCTGAAGATATCATGAACGCTGTAGAATGTATGAAACAATTTTCAAAAACTATAATTATACTTACCACGTGTACCTTAAAAGTATTATTTTTCAGACTACGTTAATGAAAAATGTAAGAAAACGTTGCGACCAAGTGAATTTACATCAGTAGTTAATATGATGATATGCTCTTTAAGAAATCCCAGGAGGTAACCGGATGGATAATTTAAGAATTAAATTTTTAAGTTTATAATATATAATTATTATTATGTTGCATTTATCTTAAATATTGTTAATGTAATTATTTATTCGTTTAATAAATATAATCATTCACTAACAGTTTAATTTACTTAAAAAATATATAAAATATTGTAATTCTATTGTTTATAAATATTATATATCAATAAAATTTGCATGAATGTGTATTCAAAAGCATATTCATTTATTTTTTATAAACTATTGCATATATATTGGCGATAGTTATAACTGGTAATTTGGTAACTATTGCCAATATATTGCAAACATTCCGCAGAGTGAGGTTTGGCGCTATATTGCAACTAGATCGCCACATGTCTACCATATGTTTGCAATACCTATTGCAAATTAATTTGCAACATATTAGCAATAGTTGATTTTTTTACGCGGGCACACATATAAACGGCCAACACTTCGATTTTTTCAATATTTTCAATTTCGTTTTCCGGCCGGGTTAACAAATTTTAAATGCATTTATAAGTGTGAAAATACACATCAAACCGGCCAAAACGTCAATTTTTCAATATTTTTAATTTCGTTCGCCGGCCGCGATGATCAAATTGAAATGCATTTATATGTGTGAAAATACACATCAAACCAGCCATAACGTCAATTTTTCAATATTTTTAATTTCGTTCCTTGGCCGGGTAGATCAAATTCAAATGCATTATTAAGCGTAAACAGACACATATAAACGGCCTAAACGTCAATTTTTCAATATTTTCAGTTTCGTTCCCCGGCCGGGTAGATCAAATTCAAATGTATTTTTATGCGTAAACACACACATAAAACCGGCCAACACGTCAATTATTCAATATTTTCAGTTTCGTTCCCCGGCCGCGATGACCAATTTTAAATGCATATATGTGTGAAAATACACATCAAACCGGCCAAAACGTCAATTTTTCAATATTTTTAATTTCGTTCGCCGGCCGCGATGATCAAATTGAAATGCATTTATATGTGTGAAAATACACATCAAACCAGCCATAACGTCAATTTTTTCAATATTTTAATTTCGTTCCTTGGCCGGGTAGATCAAATTCAATGCATTATTAAGCGTAAACAGACACATATAAACGGCCTAAACGTCAATTTTTCAATATTTTCAGTTTCGTTCCCGGCCGGGTAGATCAAATTCAAATGTATTTTTATGCGTAAACACACACATAAAACCGGCCAACACGTCGATTTTTTCAATATTTTCAGTTTCGTTCTCCGGCCGGGTTGACCAATTTTAAATGCATTTATATGTGAAAATACACATCAAACCAGCCAAAACGATTATTTTTCAATATTTTTAATTCCGTTCCATGGCCGGGTAGATCAAATTCAAATGTATTTTTATGCGTAAACACACACATAAACCGGCCAAAACATCGATTTTTTCACACTGAGAAAAAAATTTTGTTGAATCAAAGAAGGCTTCATTGATTCAATGAAATCCCTTCTTTGCGGAGTTTCAACTTAATATTTATTTGAAATAAAAAAATATAATATTTGATTTTAAAAATATTTTATTGTACCAAAGCAGAAATAAGCAAACTTAAATAAACATTTTATTGCATGATTTGTGTATTTTATTACAATTATATAATGTTTTTTCCGATAAATGCAATATCCATTTGATTGAAATCAATATTTAATTGATTCTGTTCAATATTTCATTGGAATTACAATATACTGAATTAATGCCTTAAAATATTTTATTGAATTAATCGAATACGACTTCGAGTTAAATGCGTAATTTATTAGTTTAACGAAATACACCATTAATTCACTTCAAAATTTAATTGGGATTACAATATAATGAACTAATGCCTTGAAATATTTTTTGAATTAATCGAATACGACTTTGAGTTAAATGCGTAATTTATTAGTTTAACGAAAAACACCATTGATTCTGTTCAATATTTCATTGCGATTACAATATACTGAATTAATGCCTTAAAATATTTTATTGAATTAATCTAATACGACTTTGAGTTAAATGCGTAAATTATTAGTTTAAAGCAGTACAGCTTTGGATATACTTAATATTTAATTAGGAATCTTTAGTTAGGAATATATTATATTGAAAGCGCCTCCAAATATTTAATTAAAAATACCGCATACTGAATTGATTCAAATGCTTATTTCATTGCCATTGTAATGTACTGTTTCGATTCAATCAAATATTTTATTGAATTAATGAAATATTTCATTGCCTAAAATCTAAAATAAAAAAATATTAATTTATAAATGTTGTTTATTATTAATTTCATATATATATATATATATATATATATATATATATATATATATATATATATATATATATATATATATATATTATTTTTTATTTTTATACGAAATTTTATCATTGATATTAACTGAACCATACATTTTCCTAATCGCTTGATAATCCTAATCGCTTAATAATCCTAATCGCACATAGAACGCATTAAAACATTTACCGCACGCATTACATGTATATGTGTATATAGTACAAACGCAATACTATATACACTTGTACTCCTTAAGCGCACTTATATACGAATCGAAGGATATATTGTGCACTTGCAGGTTTACATCGCGATACAATATTATTACCAATGGTAAAAATTTGTAGACGCCATCTGTCGGTCATCAGTTAAATTAAATTTAGTTAATGGAACCATTGTATTGAGTCAATTATTCGTTAGTCGTATCGATGAAATTGCTTTTGTGAATCAATGAAATGATTTATTTAATCCAACGAAAATCATTTTAATACAAACAAATAAATATTTTGTTGACTTAATGAAACCATTATATTCATCGTATATTTTCCTGTTGTTGAATCAAAGATTAAAATATTTTTGAAATAAATACATATTTTATTCAATTAACAAAGTAAAGTAATTGAATCAATTAAATATTTGGTTGATTTATGCATTTTCATAAATATATTTAATGAAACCATTTTATTGAGTCAATTATTTCGTTAGTCGTATCAATGAAATAGCTTTTGTGAATCAATGAAATGATTTATTTAATCCAACGAAAATCATTTAATACAAACAAATAATTATTTTGTTGACTTAATGAAACCATTATATTCATCGTATATTTTCCTGTTGTTGAATCAAAGATTAAAATATTTTTGAAATAAATACATATTTTATTCAATTAACAAAGTAAAGTAATTGAATCAATTAAATATTGAGTTGTAACTAATGGTCAGTTTTTTACGTTTTATGAATGTTTTTAAAAAAACCGTTTTATTAATTTTACTATGCATGAGTTTGAGTCAACAAAATATTTTTTCAATTTAATATATTATATTGTTTGAAAGCATCTTTTTTTAAATCAACAAAATGAAATGTAAACTTAAAGAAATGTTCTCTTCGTTTAATGAAATATTTGATGAACAGTTTCAAAGAAATTATTTCTATAAAGTAATGAAATGGTTTCTTAAATTTAAAGAAGATTGTGTTGAAACAATCAAATATTATTTTGGAAGAATATAAGATTTGATAATTATCCTCCAAAGAAATATTTCTTTGAAGTATAAAAATATTCCTTCTACTTAAACATATATTTCCTTGGTTCAATTAAATATTTCAAAATGAAATGCATTTCTTTGAATTAATGAAACTTTTTTTGAATCAAAAAAATTTTTTTCTCAGTGCAATATTTTCAGTTTCGTTCTCCGGCCGGGATGACCAATTTTAAATGCATTTATATGTGTAAAAATACACATCAAACCGGCCAAAACGTCAATTTTTCAATATTTTTAATTTCGTTCCCCGGCCGGGTAGATCAAATTCAAATGTATTTTTATGCGTAAACACACACATATAACCGGCCAACACGTCGATTTTTTCAATATTTTCAGTTTCGTTCCCCGGCCGCGATGATCAAATTAAAATGCATTTATATGTATAAAAAATACACATCAAACCAGCCATAACGTCAATTTTTCTATATTTTTAATTTCGTTCCATGGCCGGGTAGATCAAATTCAAATGTATTTTTATGCGTAAACACACACATATAACCGGCAAACACTTCGATTTTTCAATATTTTCAGTTTCGTTTTCCGGCCGGGTTGACAAATTTTAAATGCATTTATATGTATGAAAATACACATCGAACCAGCCATAACGTCAATTTTTCAATATTTTTAATTTCGTTCCCCGGCCGGGTAGATCAAATTCAAATGTATTTTTATGCGTAAACACTCACATTTAACCGGCCAACACGTCGATTTTTTCAATATTTTCAGTTTCGTTCCCCGGCCGCGATGATCAAATTGAAATGCATTTATATGTGTGAAAATACACATCAAACCAGTCATAACGTCAATTTTTCAATATTTTTAATTTCGTTCCCCGGACGGGTAGATCAAATTCAAATACATTATTAAGCGTAAACACACACATGTAAACGGCCAAAACGTCAATTTTTCAATATTTTCAGTTTCGTTCCCCGGCCGCGTTGATCAAATTAAAATGCATTTATATGTGTGAAAATACACATCAAACCAGCCAAAACGATTATTTTTCAATATTTTTAATTCCGTTCCATGGCCGGGTAGATCAAATTCAAATGTATTTTATGCGTAAACACACACACAAAACCGGCCAAAACATCGATTTTTCAATATTTTCAGTTTCGTTCCGCGGCCGCGTTGACGAATTTTAAATGCATTTATATGTATGAAAATACACATCAAACCAGCCATAACGTCAATTTTTCTGTATTTTTAATTTCGTTCCATGGCCGGGTAAATCAAATTCAAATGTATTATTAAGCGTAAACACACACATATAAACGGCCAACACTTCGATTTTTCAATATTTTCAATTTCGTTTTCCGGCCGGGTTAACAAATTTTAAATGTATTTATATGTGTGTAAATACACATCAAACCGGCCATAACGTCAATTTTTCTATATTTTTAATTTCGTTCCATGGCCGGGTAGATCAAATTCAAATGTATTTTATGCGTAAACACACACATACAAACGGCCAAAACGTCAATTTTTCAATATTTTCAGTTTCGTTCCCCGGCCGCGTTGACCAATTTTAAATGCATTTATATGTATGAAAATACACATCGAACCAGCCATAACGTCAATTTTTCAATATTTTTAATGTCGTTCCCCGGCCGGGTGGATCAATTCAAATGTATTTTTATGCGTAAACACACACATATAACCGGCCAACACGTCGATTTTTCAATATTTTCAGTTTCGTTTTCCGGACGGGTTGACAAATTTTAAATGCATTTATATGTGTGAAAATACACGTCAAACCGGCCAAAACGTCAATTTTTCAATATTTTTAATTTCGTTCCCCGGCCGCGATGATCAAATTGAAATGTATTTATATGTGTGAAAATACACATCAAACCAGCCATAACGTCAATTTTTAATATTTTTAATTTCGATCCATGGCCGGGTAGATCAAATTCAAATGTATTTTTATGCGTAAACACACACATATAACCGGCAAACACTTCGATTTTTCAATATTTTCAGTTTCGTTTCCGGCCGGGTTGACAAATTTTAAATGCATTTATATGTATGAAAATACACATCGAACCAGCCATAACGTCAATTTTTCAATATGTTTAATTTCGTTCCCCGGCCGGGTAGATCAAATTCAAATGTATTTTTATGCGTAAACACTCACATTTAACCGGCCAACACGTCGATTTTTTCAATATTTTCAGTTTCGTTCCCCGGCCGCGATGATCAAATTGAAATGCATTTATATGTGTGAAAATACACATCAAACCATCATAACGTCAATTTTTCAATATTTTAATTTCGTTCCCCGGCCGCGATGATCAATTGAAATGCATTTATATGTGTGAAAATACACATCAAACCAGCCTAACGTCATTTTTTCAATATTTTTAATTCGTTCCTTGGCCGGGTAGATCAAATTCAATGCATTATTAGCGTAAACAGACACATATGAACGGCCTAAACGTCAATTTTTCAATATTTTAAGTTTCATTCCCCGGCCGGGTAGATCAAATTCAAATGTATTTTTATGCGTAAACACACACATAAAACCGGCCAACACGTCAATTATTCAATATTTTCAGTTTCGTTCCCCGCCCGATGACCAATTTTAAATGCATATTGTGTGAAAATACACATCAAACCGGCCAAAACGTCAATTTTTCAATATTTTTAATTTCGTTCGCCGGCCGCGATGATCAAATTGAAATGCATTTATGTGTGAAAATCACACAAACCAGCCATAACGTCAATTTTTCAATATTTTTAATTTCGTTCCTGGCCGGGTAGATCAAATTCAAATGCATTATTAAGCGTAAACAGACACATATAAACGGCCTAAACGTCAATTTTTCAATATTTTCAGTTTCGTTCCCCGGCCGGGTAGATCAAATTCAAATGTATTTTATGCGTAAACACACACATAAAACCGGCCAACACGTCGATTTTTTCAATATTTTCAGTTTCGTTCTCCGGCCGGGTTGACCAATTTTAAATGCATTTATATGTGAAAATACACATCAAACCGGCCAAAACGTCAATTTTTCAATATTTTTTCGTTCATGGCCGGGTAGATCAAATTCAAATGTATTTTATGCGTAAACACACACATAAAACCGGCCAAAACATCGATTTTTCAATATTTTCAGTTTCGTTCTCCGCCGGGTTGACCATTTTAAATGCATTTATATGTGAAAATACACCAAACCGGCCAAAACGTCAATTTTTCAATATTTTTAATTTCGTTCCCCGACCGGGTAGATCAAATTCAAATGCATTATTAAGCGTAAACACACACATAAACGGCCAAAACGTCAATTTTTCAATATTTTCAGTTTCGTTCCCCGCCGCGTTGACCAATTTTAAAATTCATTTATATGTATGAAAATACACATCAAACCAGCCAAAACGATTATTTTTCAATATTTTTATTCCGTTCCATGGGCCGGGTAGATCAAATTCAAATGTATTTTTATGCGTAAGACACACACACAAAAAACCGGCCAACACTTCGATTTTTTCAAATTTTCAGTTTCGTTCCCCTGCCGCGTTGATCAAATGAAAAATGCATTATATGTATGAAAATACACATCAAACCAGCCTTAACGTCAATTTTTCAATATTTTTAATTTCGTTCCATGGCCGGGTAGATCAAATTCAAATGTATTTTTATGCGTAAATACGCACATAAAACCGGCCAATAACGTCGATTTTTTCAATATTTTCAGTTTCGTTCTTCCGGCCGGGTTGAGAAATTTTAAATGCATTTATATGTGTGAAAATACACATCAAACCGCCAAAACTTCAATTTTTTAATATTTTTAATTTCGTTCCATGGCCGGGTAAATCAAATTCAAATGTATTATAAGCGTAAACACACCTATAAACGGCCAACACTTCGATTTTTTCAATATTTTCAATTTCGTTTTCCGGCCGGGTTAACAAATTTTATGTATTTATGTGTGTAAATACACATCAAACCGGCCATAACGTCATTTTTCTATATTTTTAATTTCGTTCCATGGCCGGGTAGATCAAATTCAATGTATTTTTATGCGTAAACACACCATACAAACGGCCAAAACGTCAATTTTTCAATATTTTCAGTTTCGTTCCCCGGCCGCGTTGACCAATTTTAAATGCATTTAAATGTATGAAATCACATCGAACCAGCCATAACGTCAATTTTTCAATATTTTTAATGTCGTTCCCCGGCCGGGTGGATCAATTCAAATGTATTTTTATGCGTAAACACACACATATAACCGGCCAACACGTCGATTTTTTCAATATTTTCAGTTTCGTTTTCCGGCCGGGTTGACAAATTTTAAATGCATTTATATGTGTGAAAATACACGTCAAACCGGCCAAAACGTCAATTTTTCAATATTTTTAATTTCGTTCCCCGGCCGCGATGATCAAATTGAAATGTATTATATGTGTGAAAACCATCAAACCAGCCATAACGTCAATTTTTTAATATTTTTAATTCGATCCATGGCCGGGTAGATCAAGTTCTAATGTATTTTTATGCGTAAACACACCATAAAACCGGCCAATACTTCGATTTTTTCAATATTTTCAGTTTCGTTTTCCGGCCGGGTTGACAAATTTCAAATGCATTTATATGTGTGAAAATACCATCAAACCGGCCAAAACGTCAATTTTTCAATATTTTTAATTTCGTTCCCCGACCGGGTAGACAAATTCAAATGCATTATTAAGCGTAAACACACACATATAAACGGCCAACACTTCGATTTTTTCAATATTTTCAATTTCGTTTTCCGGCCGGGTTAACAAATTTTAAATGCATTTATAAGTGTGAAAATACACATCAAACCGGCCAAAACGTCAATTTTTCAATATTTTTAATTTCGTTCGCCGGCCGCGATGATCAAATTGAAATGCATTATATGTGTGAAAATACACATCAAACCAGCCATAACGTCAATTTTTCAATATTTTTAATTTCGTTCGGCCGGGTAGATCAAATTCAAATGCATTATTAAGCGTAAACAGACACAATAAACGGCCTAAACGTCAATTTTTCAATATTTTCAGTTTCGTTCCCCGGCAGGGTAGATCAAATTCAAATGTATTTTATGCGTAAACACACATAAAACCGGCCAACACGTCAATTATTCAATATTTTCAGTTTCGTTCCCCGGCCGCGATGACCAATTTTAATGCATATATGTGTGAAAATACACATCAAACCGGCCAAAACGTCAATTTTTCAATATTTTTAATTTCGTTCGCCGGCCGCGATGACAAATTGAAATGCATTTATGTGTGAAAATACAATCAAACCAGCCATAACGTCAATATTTCAATATTTTTAATTTCGTTCCATGGCCGGGTAGATCAAATTCAAATGTATTTTTATGCGTAAACACACCAAAACCGGCCAACACGTCGATTTTTTGAATATTTTCAGTTTCGTTCTTCGCCGGGAAGACCAATTTTAAATGCATTTATATGTGTGAAAATACACATCAAACCGGCCAAAACGTCAATTTTTCAATTTTTAATTTCGTTCCCCGGCCGGGTTAGATCAAATTCAAATGCATTATTAAGGTAAACACTCACATATAAACGGCCAAAACGCCAATTTTTCAATATTTTCAGTTTCGTTCCCCAGCCGCGTTCACCAATTTTAAATTCATTTATATGAAAATACACATCAAACCGGCCAACACGTCGATTTTTCAATATTTTCAGTTTCGTTCCCCGGCCGCGATGATCAAATTGAAATGCATTTATATGTGTGAAAATACACACCAAACCAGCCATAACGTCAATTTTTCAATATTTTTAATTTCGTTCCCCGGCCGGGTAGATCAAATTCAAATACATTATTAAGCGTAAACACACACATATAAGCGGCCAAAACGTCAATTTTTCAATATTTTCAGTTTCGTTCCCCGGCCGCGTTGATCAAATTAAAATGCATTTATATGTGTGAAAATACACATCAAACCAGCCATAACGTCAATTTTTCAATATTTTTAATTTCGTTCCATGGCCGGGTAGATCAAATTCAAATGTATTTTTATGCGTAAACACACACATAAAACCGGCCAACACGTCGATTTTTTGAATATTTTCAGTTTCGTTCTTCGGCCGGGAAGACCAATTTTAAATGCATTTATATGTGTGAAAATACACATCAAACCGGCCAAAACATCAATTCTTCAATATTTTTAATTTCGTTCCCCGGCCGGGTAGATCAAATTCAAATGCATATTAAGCGTAAACACTCACATATAAACGGCCAAAACGTCATTTTTTCAATATTTTCAGTTTCGTTCCCCGGCCGCGTTGACCAATTTTAAATCATTATATGTATGAAAATACACATCAAACAGCCAAAACGTATTTTTCATATTTTTAATTCGTTCCATGGCCGGGTAGATCAAATTCAAATGTATTTTTATGCGTAAACACACACATAAAACCGGCCAACACGTCGATTTTTTGAATATTTTCAGTTTCGTTCTTCGGCCGGAAGACCATTTTAAATGCATTTATATGTGTGAAAATACACATCAAACCGGCCAAACACAATTCTTCAATATTTTTAATTTCGTCCCCGGCCGGGTAGATCAAATTCAAATGCATTATTAAGCGTAAACACTCACATATAAACGGCCAAAACGTCATTTTTTCAATATTTTCAGTTTCGTTCCCCGGCCGCGTTGACCAATTTTAAATCATTTATATGTATGAAAATACACATCAAACCAGCCAAAACGATATTTTTCAATATTTTTAATTCCGTTCCATGGCCGTGGTAGATCAAATTCAAATGTATTTTTATGCGTAAACACACACATACAAACCGGCCAACACTTCGATTTTTTCAATATTTTCAGTTTCGTTTCCTGCCGGCGTGTAGGACAAATTTAAATGCATTTATATGTATGAAATACACATCAACCGGCCAAAACGTCCATTTTTCAATATTTTAATTTCGTTCCATGGCCGGTAGATCAATTCAAATGATTTTATGCGTAAATACACGCACAGAAACCGGCCAATACGTCGATTTTTCAATATTTTCAGTTTCGTTCACCGGCCGGGTGACAAAATTTTAAATGCATTTATATGTGTGAAAATATACACATCAAAACCGGCCAAAACGTCATTTTTCAATATTTTTAATTTCGTTCCATGACCGGGTAGATCAAATTCAAATGCATTATTTAAGCGTAAACACACACATATAACGGCCAAAACGTCATTTTTCAATATTTTCAGTTTCGTTCCCCGGCCGTGATTAACATTTTAAATGCATTATAGATGTATGAAAATACACATCAAACCGGCCTAAACGTCAATTTTTCAATATTTTTAATTTCGTTCCATGCGGGTAGATCAAATTCAAATGTATTTTTATGCGTAAACACACACATACAAACGGCCAATACGTCGATTTTTCAATATTTTCAGTTTCGTTCCCCGGCCGCGATGATCAAATTGAAATGCATTTATATGTGTGAAAATACACATCAAACCAGCCATAACGTCAATTTTTCAATATTTTTAATTTCGTTCCCCGGCCGGGTAGATCAAATTCAAATGCATTATTAAGCGTAAACACACATATAACGGCCAAACGTCATTTTTCAATATTTTCAGTTTCGTTCCCCGGCCGCGTTGATCAAATTAAAATGCATTTATATGTGTGAAAATACACATCAAACCAGCCATAACGTCAATTTTTCAATATTTTTAATTTCGTTCCATGGCGGGTAGATCAAATTCAATGTATTTTTATGCGTAAACACACACATAAAACCGGCCAACACGTCGATTTTTTCATATTTTCAGTTTCGTTCTTCGGCCGGAAGACCAATTTTAAATGCATTTATATGTGTGAAAATACACATCAAACCGGCCAAAACGTCAATTTTTCAATATTTTTAATTTCGTTCCCCGGCCGGGTAGATCAAATTCAAATGCATTATTAAGCGTAAACACTCACATATAAACGGCCAAACGTCATTTTTCAATATTTTCAGTTTCGTTCCCCGGCCGCGTTGACCAATTTTAAATGCATTTATATGTATGAAAAACACATCAAACCAGCCAAAACGATTTTTTCAATATTTTTAATTTCGTTCCATGGCCGGGTAGATCAAATTCAAATGTATTTTTATGCGTAAACACACATAAAACCGGCCAATACGTCGATTTTTCAATATTTTCAGTTTCGTTCCCCGGCCGCGTTGACAATTTTAAATGCATTTATATGTATGAAAATACACATCAAACCAGCCTAACGTCAATTTTTCAATATTTTTAATTTCGTTCCATGGCCGGGTAGATCAAATTCAAATGTATTTTTATGCGTAAACACACACATAAAACCGGCCAATACGTCGATTTTTCAATATTTTCAGTTTCGTTCCCCGGCCGCGTTGACCAATTTTAAATGCATTTATATGTGTGAAAATACACATCAAACCGGCCAAACTTCAATTTTTTAATATTTTTAATTTCGTTCCATGGCCGGGTAGATCAAATTCAAATGCATTATTAAGCGTAAACACTCACATTAACGGCCAAACGTCATTTTTCAATATTTTCAGTTTCGTTCCCCGGCCGCGTTGACAATTTTAAATGCATTTATATGTATGAAAAACACATCAAACCAGCCTAACGTCAATTTTTCAATATTTTTAATTTCGTTCCATGGCCGGGTAGATCAAATTCAAATGTATTTTTATGCGTAAACACACACATATAAACGGCCAAAACGTCAATTTTTCAATATTTTCAGTTTCGTTCCCCGGCCGGGTAGATCAAATTCAAATGTATTTTTATGCGTAAAAACACACATAAAACCGGCCAACACTTCGATTTTTTCAATATTTTAATTCGTTCCATGGCCGGGTAGATCAAGTTCAAATGCATTATTAAGCGTAAACACTCACATTAACGGCCAAAACGTCAATTTTTCATATTTTCAGTTTCGTTCCCCTGCCGCGTTGATCAAATTAAAATGCATTTATATGTATGAAAACACATCAAACCAGCCTTATCGTCAATTTTTCAATATTTTTAATTTCGTTCCATGGCCGGGTAGATCAAATTCAAATGTATTTTTATGCGTAAACACACACATACAAACGGCCAAAACGTCAATTATTCAATATTTTCAGTTTCGTTCCCCGGCCGCGATGACCAATTTTAAATGCATTTATATGTGTGAAAATACACATCAAACCGGCCAAAACGTCAATTTTTCAATATTTTTAATTTCGTTCCCCGGCCGGGTAGATCAAATTCAAATGCATTATTAAGCGTAAACACACACATATAAACGGTTAAAACGTCAATTTTTCAATATTTTCAGTTTCGTTCCCCGGCCGCGTTGACCAATTTTAAATGCATTTATACGTATGAAAATACACATCAAACCAGCCAAAACGATTATTTTTCAATATTTTTAATTCCGTTCCATGGCCGGGTAGATCAAATTCAAATGTATTTTTATGCGTAAACACACACACAAAACCGGCCAACACTTCGATTTTTTCAATATTTTCAGTTTCGTTCCGCGGCCGCGTTGACGAATTTTAAATGCATTTATATGTATGAAAATACACATCAAACCAGCCATAACGTCAATTTTTCTGTATTTTTAATTTCGTTCCATGGCCGGGTAATCAAATTCAAATGTATTTTTATGCGTAAACACACACATACAAACGGCCAAAACGTCAATTATTCACTATTTTCAGTTTCGTTCCCCGGCCGCGATGACCAATTTTAAATGCATTTATATGTATGAAAATACACATGAAACCAGCCATAACGTCAATTTTTCAATATTTTTAATTTCGTTCCCAGGGCCGGGTAGATCAAATTCAAATGCATTATTAGCGTAAACACACATCAATAACGGCCAAAAACGTCAATTTTTTCAATATTTTCAGTTTCGTTCCCCGCCGCGTTGACCAATTTAAATGCATTTATATGTATGAAAATACACATCAAACCAGCCATAACGTCTATTTTTCAATATTTTTAATTTCGTTCCATGGCCGGGTAGATCAAATTCAAATGTATTTTTATGCGTAAACACACACATACAAACGGCCAAACGTCATTATTCAATATTTTCAGTTTCGTTCCCCGGCCGCGATGACCAATTTTAAATGCATTTATATGTATGAAAATACACATCAAACCGGCCATAAACGTCAATTTTTCAATTATTTTTAATTTCGTTCCCGGCCGGGTAGATCAAAGTGCAAATGCATTATTAGAGTAAACACACACATAAAACGGCCAAAACGTCATTTTTCAATATTTTCAGTTTCGTTCCCGGCCGCGTTGACCAATTTTAAATGCATTTATACGTATGAAAATACACATCAAACCAGCCAAAACGATTATTTTTCAATATTTTTAATTCCGTTCCATGGCCGGGTAGATCAAATTCAAATGTATTTTTATGCGTAAACACACACACACAAAACCGGCCAACACTTCGATTTTTTCAATATTTTCAGTTTCGTTCCGCGGCCGCGTTGACAATTTTAAATGCATTTATATGTATGAAAATACACATCAAACCAGCCATAACGTCAATTTTTCTGTATTTTTAATTTCGTTCCATGGCCGGGTAATCAAATTCAAATGTATTTTTATGCGTAAACACACACATACAAACGGCCAAAACGTCAATTTTCATATTTTCAGTTTCGTTCCCCGGCCGCGATGACCAATTTTAAATGCATTTATATGTATGAAAATACACATGAAACCAGCCATAACGTCAATTTTTCAATATTTTTAATTTCGTTCCCCGGCCGGGTAGATCAAATTCAAATGAATTTTTATGCGTAAACACACACACACAAAACCGGCCAAAACATCGATTTTTTCAATATTTTCAGTTTCGTTCCGCGGCCGCGTTGACCAATTTTAAATGCATTTATATGTGAAAATACACATCAAACCAGCCATAACGTCAATTTTTCTATATTTTAATTCGTTCCATGGCCGGGAAGATCAAATTCAAATGTATTTTTATGCGTAAACACACACATACAAACGGCCAAAACGTCAATTTTTCAATATTTTCAGTTTCGTTCCGGCCGCGATGACCAATTTTAAATGCATTTATATGTGTGAAAATACACATCAAACCGGCCAAAACGTCAATTTTTCAATATTTTTAATTTCGTTCCCCGGCCGGGTAGATCAAATTCAAATGCATTATTAAGCGTAAACACACACATATAAACGGTAAAACGTCAATTTTTCAATATTTTCAGTTTCGTTCCCCGGCCGCGTTGACCAATTTTAAATGCATTTATAGTATGAAAATACACATCAAACCAGCCAAAACGATTATTTTCATATTTTTAATTCGTTCCATGGCCGGGTAGATCAAATTCAAATGTATTTTTATGCGTAAAACACACATAAAACCGGCCAACACGTCGATCTTTTCAATATTTTCAGTTTCGTTCCCCGGCCGCGTTGACCAATTTTAAATGCATTTATATGTATGAAAATACACATCAAACCAGCCATAACGTCAATTTTTCAATATTTTTAATTTCGTTCCCCGGCCGGGTAGATCAAATTCAAATGCATTATTAAGCGTAAACACAACATATAACCGGCCAACACGTCGATTTTTCAATATTTTCACTTTCGTTCCGGCCGGTTGACAATTTTAAATGCATTTATATGTGTGAAAATACACATCAAACCGGCCAAAACGTCAATTTTTCAATATTTTTAATTTCGTTCCATGGCCGGGTAGAAATCAAATTCAAATGTATTTTTATGCGTAAACACACACTACAAACGGCCAAAACGTCAATTTTTCAATATTTTCAGTTTCGTTCCCCGGCCGCGTTGACCAATTTTAAATGCATTTATATGTATGAAAATACACATCAAACCAGCCATAACGTCAATTTTTCAATATTTTTAATTTCGTTCCCCGGCCGGGTAGATCAAATTCAAATGCATTATTAGCGTAAACAACACATATAACCGGCCAACACGTCGATTTTTCAATATTTTCAGTTTCGTTTTCCGGCCGGGTTGACAATTTTCAAATGCATTTATATGTGTGAAAATACACATCAAACCGGCCAAAACGTCAATTTTTCAATATTTTTAATTTCGTTCCCCGGCCGGGTAGATCAAATTCAAATGCATTATTAAGCGTAAACACACACATATAAACGGCCAAAACGTCAATTTTTCAATATTTTCAGTTTCGTTCCCCGGCCGCGTTGACCAATTTTAAATGCATTTATATGTATGAAAATACACATCAAACCAGCCATAACGTCAATTTTTCAATATTTTTAATTTCGTTCCCCGGCCGGGTAGATCAAATTCAAATGCATTATTAAGCGTAAACAGACACATATAACCGGCCAACACGTCGATTTTTCAATATTTTCACTTTCGTTTCCGGCCGGGTTGAAATTTAAATGCATTTATATGTGTGAAAATACACATCAAACCGGCCAAAACGTCATTTTTCAATATTTTTAATTTCGTTCCATGGCCGGGTAATCAAATTCAAATGTATTTTTATGCGTAAACACACACATACAAACGGCCAAAACGTCAATTTTTCAATATTTTCAGTTTCGTTCCCCGGCCGCGTTGACCAATTTTAAATGCATTTATATGTATGAAAATACACATCAAACCAGCCATAACGTCAATTTTTCAATATTTTTAATTTCGTTCCCCGGCCGGGTAGATCAAATTCAATGTTTTTATGCGTAAACACACACAAAACCGGCCAAACATCGATTTTTTCAATATTTTCAGATTCGTTCCGCCCCGGCCGCGTTGACCAATTTTAAATGCATTTATATGTATGAAAATAACATCAAACCAGCCATAACGTCAATTTTTCTATATTTTTAATTTCGTTCCATGGCCGGGTAGATCAAATTCAAATGTATTTTTATGCGTAAACACACACATAAAACGGCCAACACGTCGATTTTTTCAAAATTCATTTTCGTTTCCCCGGCGTTGACAAATTTTAAATGCATTTATATGTGTGAAAATACACATCAAACCGGCCAAAACGTCAATTTTTCAATATTTTTAATTTCGTTCCCCGGCCGGGTAGATAAATTCAAATGCATTATTAAGCGTAAACACACACATATAAACGGTTAAAACGTCAATTTTTCAATATTTTCAGTTTCGTTCCCCGGCCGCGTTGACCAATTTTAAATGCATTTATATGTATGAAAATACACATCAAACCAGCCAAAACGATTATTTTTCATATTTTAATTCCGTTCCATGGGGGTAGATCAAATTCAAATGTATTTTTATGCGTAAACACACACATACAAACGCCAAAACGTCAATTTTTCAATATTTTCAGTTTCGTTCCCCGGCCGCGTTGACCAATTTTAAATGCATTTATATGTATGAAAATACACATCGAACCAGCCATAACGTCAATTTTTCAATATTTTTAATTTCGTTCCCCGGCCGCGATGATCTAATTGAAATGTATTTATATGTGTGAAAATACACATCAAACCAGCCATACGTCAATTTTTCAATATTTTTAATTTCGTTCCCCGGCCGGGTAGATCAAATTCAAATGTATTTTTATGCGTAAACACACACATATAACCGGCCAACACTTCGATTTTTTCAATATTTTCAGTTTCGTTTTCCGGCCGGGTAGACAAATTTTAAATGCATTTATATGTGTGAAAATACACGTCAAACCGGCCAAAACGTCAATTTTTCAATATTTTTAATTTCGTTCCCCGGCCGCGAGATCAAATTGAAATGCATTATTAAGCTTAAACACTCACATATAAACGGCCAAAACGCCAATTTTTCAGTATTTTCAGTTCGTTCCCCGGCCGCGTTGACCAATTTTAAATTCATTTATATGTATGAAAATACACATCAATCAGCCAAAACGATATTTTTCAATATTTTTAATTTCGTTCCATGGCCGGGTAGATCAAATTCAAATGTATTTTTATGCGTAAACACACACATACAAACGGCCAAAACGTCAATTATTCAATATTTTCAGTTTCGTTCCCCGGCCGTGATGACCAATTTTAAATGCATTTATATGTATGAAAATACACATCAAACCGGCCAAAACGTCAATTTTTTAATATTTTTAATTTCGATCCATGGCCGGGTAGATCAAGTTCAAATGTATTTTTATGCGTAAACACCACATAAAACCGGCCAATACTTCGATTTTTTCAATATTTTCAGTTTCGTTTTCCGGCCGGGTGACAAATTCAAATGCATTTATATGTATGAAAATACACATCAAACCGGCCAAAACGTCAATTTTTTAATATTTTTAATTTCGATCCATGGCCGGGTAGATCAAGTTCAAATGTATTTTTATGCGTAACACACACATAAAACCGGCCAATACTTCGATTTTTTCAATATTTTCAGTTTCGTTTTCCGGCCGGGTGACCAATTTCAAATGCATTTATATGTGTGAAAATACACATCAAACCGGCCAAAACGTCAATTTTTCAATATTTTTAATTTCGTTCCCCGAACGGGTAGACAAATTCAAATGCATTAAGCTTAAACACACACATATAAACGGCAAACACTTCGATTTTTTCAATATTTTCAATTTCGTTTTCCGGCCGGGTTAACAAATTTTAAATGCATTTATAAGTGTGAAAATACACATCAAACAGGCCAAAACGTCAATTTTTCAATATTTTTAATTTCGTTCGCCGGCCGCGATGATCAAATTGAAATGCATTTATATGTGTGAAAATACACATCAAACCAGCCATAACGTCAATTTTTCAATATTTTTAATTTCGTTCCCCGGCCGGGTAGATCAAATTCAAATGTATTTTTATGCGTAAACACACACATAAAACCGGCCAACACGTCAATTTTTCAATATTTTCAGTTTCGTTCCCCGGCCGGGTAGATCAAATTCAATGTATGTTTATGCGTAAACCACACATAAAACCGGCCAACACGTCGATTTTTTCAATATTTTCAGTTTCGTTCTTCGGTCGGGAGACCAATTTTAAATGCATTTATATGTGTGAAAATACACATCAAACCAGCCAAAACGATTATTTTTCAATATTTTTAATTCCGTTCATGGCCGGGTAGATCAAATTCAAATGTATTTTTATGCGTAACACACACATACAACGGCCAAAACGTCAATTATTCAATATTTTCAGTTTCGTTCCCCGGCCGCGATGACCAATTTTAAATGCATTTATATGTGTGAAAATACACATCAACCGGCCAAAACGTCAATTTTTCAATATTTTTAATTTCGTTCCCCGACCGGGTAGATCAAATTCAAATGCATTATAAGCGTAAACACACACATACAAACGGCCAAAACGTCAATATTTCAAATTATCAGTTACGTTCCCCGGCCGCGTTGACCAATTTTAAATGCATTATATGTATGAAAATACACATCAAACCAGCCAAAACGATTATTTTTCAATATTTTTAATTCCGTTCATGGCCGGGTAGATCAAATTCAAATGTATTTTTATGCGTAACACACACATACAAACGGCCAAAACGTCAATTATTCAATATTTTCAGTTTCGTTCCCCGGCCGCGATGACCAATTTTAAATGCATTTATATGTGTGAAAATACACATCAAACCGGCCAAAACGTCAATTTTTCAATATTTTTAATTTCGTTCCCCGACCGGGTAGATCAAATTCAAATGCATTATTAAGCGTAAACAGACACATATAAACGGCCAAAACGTCAATATTTCAATATTATCAGTTACGTTCCCCGGCCGCGTTGACCAATTTTAAATGCATTTATATGTATGAAATACACATCAAACCAGCCAAAAACGATTATTTTTCAATATTTTTAATTCCGTTCCATGGCCGGGTGGATCCAAATCAAATGTATTTTTATGCGTAAACACACACATAAAACCGGCCAACACTTCGATTTTTCAATATTTTCAGTTTCGTTTCCGGCCGGGTTGACAAATTTTAAATGCATTTATATGTATGAAAATACACATCGAACCAGCCATAACGTCAATTTGTCAATATTTTTAATTTCGTTCCCCGGCCGGGTAGATCAAATTCAAATGTATTTTATGCGTAAACACACACACAAAACCGGCCAAAACATCGTTTTTTTTCAATATTTTCAGTTCGTTCCGCGGCCGCGTTGACCAATTTAAATGCATTTATATGTATGAAAATACACATCAAACCAGCCATAACGTCAATTTTTCTATATTTTTAATTTCGTTCCATGGCCGGGTAGATCAAATTCAAATGTATTTTTATGCGTAAACACACACATACAAACGGCCAAAACGTCAATTATTCAATATTTTCAGTTTCGTTCCCCGGCCGCGATGACCAATTTTAAATGCATTTATATGTGTGAAAATACACATCAAACGGCCAAACGTCAATTTTCAATATTTTTAATTTCGTTCCCCGGCCGGGTAGATCAAATTCAAATGCATTATTAAGCGTAAACACACACATAAAACCGGCCAACACGTCGATCTTTTCAATATTTTCAGTTTCGTTCCCCGGCCGCGTTGACCAATTTTAAATGCATTTATATGTATGAAAATACAAATCAAACCAGCCGAAACGATTATTTTTCAATATTTTAATTCCGTTCCATGGTCGGGTAGATCAAATTCAAATGTATTTTTATGCGTAAACACACACATCAAACCGGCCATAACGTCAATTTTTCTATATTTTTAATTTCGTTCCATGGCCGGGTAGATCAAAGTCAAATGTATTTTTATGCGTAAACACACACATACAAACGGCCAAAACGTCAATTTTTCAATATTTTCAGTTTCGTTCCCCGGCCGCGTTGACCAATTTTAAATGCATTTATATGTATGAAAATACACATCGAACCAGCCATAACGTCAATTTTTCAATATTTTTAATTTCGTTCCCCGGCCGGGTAGATCAAATTCAAATGCATTATTAAGCGTAAACAGACACATATAAACGGCCTAAACGTCATATTTTCAATATTTTCAGTTTCGTTCCCCGGCCGCGTTGAACAATTTTAAATGCATTTATATGTATAAAAATACACATCAAACCAGCCATAATGTCAATTTTTCTATATTTTTAATTTCGTTCCATGGCCGGGTAGATCAAAGTCAAATGTATTTTTATGCGTAAACACACACATACAAACGGCCAAAACGTCAATTTTTCAATATTTTCAGTTTCGTTCCCCGGCCGCGTTGACCAATTTTAAATGCATTTATATGTATGAAAATACACATCGAACCAGCCATAACGTCAATTTTTCATATTTTTAATTTCGTTCCCCGGCCGGGTAGATCAAATTCAAATGCATTATTAAGCGTAAACAGACACATATAAACGGCCTAAACGTCATATTTTCAATATTTTCAGTTTCGTTCCCCGGCCGCGTTGAACAATTTTAAATGCATTTATATGTATAAAAATACACATCAAACCAGCCATAATGTCAATTTTTCTATATTTTTAATTTCGTTCCATGGCGGGTAGATCAAAGTCAAATGTATTTTTATGCGTAAACACACACATACAAACGGCCAAAACGTCAATTTTTCATATTTTCAGTTTCGTTCCCAGGCCGCGTTGACCAATTTTAAATGCATTATATGTATGAAAATACACATCGAACCAGCCATAACGTCAATTTTTCAATATTTTAATTCGTTCCCCGGCCGGGTAGATCAAATTCAAATGTATTTTTATGCGTAACACACACATATAACCGGCCAACACTTCGATTTTTTCAATATTTTCAGCTTCGTTTTCCGGCCGGGTAGACAAATTTTAAATGCATTTATATGTGTGAAAATACACGTCAAACCGGCCAAAACGTCAATTTTCAATATTTTAATTTCGTTCCCCGGCCGCGATGATCAAATTGAAATGTATTATATGTGTGAAAATACACATCAAACCAGCCATAACGTAAATTTTTCAATATTTTAATTTCGTTCCCCGACCGGGGTAGATCAAATTCAAATGCATTATTAAGCGTAAACACACATAAAACCGGCCAACACGTCAATTTTTTCAATATTTTCAGTTTCGTTCCCCGGCCGCGTTGACCAATTTTAAATGCATTTATATGTATGAAATACACACAAACCAGCCAAAACGATTATTTTTCAATATTTTTAATTCCGTTCCATGGCCGGGTAGATCAAATTCAAATGTATTTTTATGCGTAAACACACACATAAAACCGGCCAAAACATCGATTTTTCAATATTTTCAGTTTCGTTCTCCGGCCGGGATGACCAATTTTAAATGTATTTTTATGCGTAAACACACACATACAAACGGCCAAAACGTCAATTTTTCAATATTTTTAATTTCGTTCCCCGGCCGGGTAGATCAAATTCAAATGTATTTTTATGCGTAAACACACACATATAACCGGCCAACACGTCGATTTTTTCAATATTTTCAGTTTCGTTCCCCGGCCGCGATGATCAAATTAAAATGCATTTATATGTATAAAAATACACATCAACCAGCCATAACGTCAATTTTTCTATATTTTTAATTTCGTTCCATGGCCGGGTAGATCAAATTCAAATGTATTTTTATGCGTAAACACACACATATAACCGGCAAACACTTCGATTTTTTCAATATTTTCAGTTTCGTTTTCCGGCCGGGTTGACAAATTTTAAATGCATTTATATGTGTGAAAATACACATCAAACCAGCCATAACGTCAATTTTTCTATATTTTTAATTTCGTTCCATGGCCGGGTAGATCAAATTCAAATGTATTTTTATGCGTAAACACACACATATAACCGGCAAACACGTCGAATTTTTCAATATTTTCAGTTTCGTTTCCCCGGCCGGGTGACAAATTTTAAATGCATTTATATGTATGAAAATACACATCGAAACCAGCCCATAACGTCAATTTTTCAATATTTTTAATTTCGTTCCCCGGCCGGGTAGATCAAATTCAAATGTAGTTTTAATGCGTAAACACTACACATTAAACCGGCCAACACGTCGATTTTTCAATATTTTCAGTTTCGTTCCCGGCCGCGATGATCAAATTTTAAATGCATTTATATGTATGAAAAATACACATCAACCAGTCATAACGTCAATTTTCATATTTTAATTTCGTTCCCCGGCCGGGTAGATCAAATTCAAAGTATTATTATGCGTAAACTACACACATAAACGGCCAAAACGTCAATTTTTCAATATTTTCAGTTTCGTTCCCCGGCGCGTTGATCAAATTAAAATGCATTATATGTATGAAAATACACATCAAACCAGCCATAACGTCAATTTTTCAATATTTTTAATTTCGTTCCATGGCCGGGTAGATCAAATTCAAATGTATTTTTATGCGTAAACACACACATAAAACCGGCCAACACGTCGATTTTTTGAATATTTTCAGTTTCGTTCTTCGGCCGGGAAGACCAATTTTAAATGCATTTATATGTGTGAAAATACACATCAAACCGGCCAAAACGTCAATTTTTCAATATTTTTAATTTCGTTCCCCGGCCGGGTAGATCAAATTCAAATGCATTATTAAGCGTAAACACTCACATATAAACGGCCAAACGCCAATTTTCAATATTTTCAGTTTCGTTCCCCAGCCGCGTTCACCAATTTAAATTCATTTATATGTATGAAAATACACATCAAACCAGCCAAAACGATTATTTTTCAATATTTTTAATTTCGTTCCATGGCCGGGTAGATCAAATTCAAATGTATTTTTATGCGTAAACACACACATACAAACGGCCAAAACGTCAATTATTCAATATTTTCAGTTTCGTTCCCCGGCCGCGAGGACCAATTTTAAATGCATTTATATGTATGAAAATACACATGAAACCGGCCAAAACGTCAATTTTTTATTATTTTTAATTTCGTTCCATGGCCGGGTAGATCAAGTTCATATGTTTTTTATGCGTAAACACACACATAAAACCGGCCAACACGTCGATTTTTTGAATATTTTCAGTTTCGTTCTTCGGCCGGGAAGACCAATTTTAAATGCATTTATATGTGTGAAAATACACATCAAACCGGCCAAAACGTCAATTTTTCAATATTTTTAATTTCGTTCCCCGGCCGGGTAGATCAAATTCAAATGCATTATTAAGCGTAAACACTCACATATAAACGGCCAAAACGCCAATTTTTCAATATTTTCAGTTTCGTTCCCCAGCCGCGTTCACCAATTTTAAATTCATTTATATGTATGAAAATACACATCAAACCAGCCAAAACGATTATTTTCAATATTTTTAATTTCGTTCCATGGCGGGTAGATCAAATTCAAATGTATTTTTATGCGTAAACACACACATACAAACGGCCAAAACGTCAATTATTCAATATTTTCAGTTTCGTTCCCCGGCGCGAGGACCAATTTTAAATGCATTTATATGTATGAAAATACACATGAAACCGGCCAAAACGTCAATTTTTTATTATTTTTAATTCGTTCCATGGCCGGGTAGATCAAATTCAAAGTATTTTTATGCGTAAACACTCACATTAACCGGCCAACACGTCGATTTTTTGAATATTTTCAGTTTCGTTCTTCGGCCGGAAGACCAATTTTAAATGCATTTATATGTGTGAAAATACACATCAAACCGGCCAAAACGTCAATTTTTCAATATTTTTAATTTCGTTCCCCGGCCGCGATGATCAATTGAAATGCATTTATATGTGTGAAAATACACATCAAACCAGCCATAACGTCAATTTTTCAATATTTTTAATTTCGTTCCCCGGCCGGGTAGATCAAATTCAAATTAATTTTTATAGCGTAAACACACACATGTACAACGGCCAAAACGTCAATTTATTTCAATATTTTCAGTTTTCGTTCCCCGGCCGCGATGATCCAATTTTAAATGCATTTATATGTATGAAAATACACATGCAACCGGCCATAACGTCAATTTTTTAATTATTTTTAATTTCGTTCCATGGCCGGGTAGATCAAGTTCAATATGTATTTTTATGCGTAAACACACACATAAAACCGGCCAACACGTCGATTTTTGAATATTTTCAGTTTTCGTTCTCGGCCGGGAAGACCAATTTTTAAATGCATTTATATGTGTGAAAATACACATCAAAACCGGCCAAAACGTCAATTTTTTCAATATTTTTTAATTTCGTTCCCCGGCCGGGTAGATCAAATTCAAATGCATTATTAAGCGTAAACACTCACATATAAACGGCCAAAACGCCAATTTTTCAATATTTTCAGTTTCGTTCCCCAGCCGCGTTCACCAATTTAAATTCATTTATATGTATGAAAATACACATCAAACCAGCCAAAACGATTATTTTTCAATATTTTTAATTTCGTTCCATGGCCGGGTAGATCAAATTCAAATGTATTTTTATGCGTAAACACACACATACAAACGGCCAAAACGTCAATTATTCAATATTTTCAGTTTCGTTCCCCGGCCGCGAGGACCAATTTTAAATGCATTATATGTATGAAAATACACATGAAACCCGGCCAAAACGTCAATTTTTATTATTTTTAATTTCGTTCCATGGCCGGGTAGATCAAATTCAAATGTATTTTTATGCGTAACACACACATAAACCGGCCAACACGTCGATTTTTTGATATTTTCAGTTTCGTTGCTTCGGCCGGGAAGACAATTTTAAATGCATTTATATGTGTGAAAATACACATCAAACCGGCCAAAACGTCAATTTTAATATTTTTAATTTCGTTCGCCGGCCGCGATGATCAAATTGAAATGCTTTATATGTGTGAAAATACACATCAAACCAGCCATAACGTCAATTTTTCAATATTTTTAATTTCGTTCCCGGCCGGGTAGATCAAATTCAAATACATTATTAAGCGTAAAACACACACATAGTAAGCCGGCCAAAACGTCAATTTTCAATATTTCAGTTCGTTCCCCGGCCGCGTTGATCAAATTAAAATGCATTTATGTGTGAAAATACACATCACACCAGCCATAACGTCAATTTTTCAATATTTTTAATTTCGTTCCATGGCCGGGTAGATCAAATTCAAAGTGTATTTTTATGCGTAAACACACACATAAAACCGGCCAACACGTCGATTTTTTGAATATTTTCAGTTTCGTTCTTCGGCCGGGAAGACCAATTTTAAATGCATTATATGTGTGAAAATACACATCAAACCGGCCAAAACATCAATTCTTCAATATTTTTAATTTCGTTCCCGCGGCCGGGTAGATCAAATTCAAATGCATTATTAAGCGTAAACACTCACATATAAACGGCCAAAACGTCCAATTTTTTCAATATTTTCAGTTTCGTTCCCCGGCCGCGTTGACCAATTTAAATGCATTTATATGTGTGAAAATACACATCAAACCAGCCATAACGTCTATTTTTCAATATTTTTAATTCGTTCCATGGCCGGGTAGATCAAATTCAAATGTATTTTTATGCGTAAACACACACAAAAAACCGGCCAAAACATCGATTTTTTCAATATTTTTCAGTTTCGTTCTCGGCCGGGCAGTGACCAATTTTAAATGCATTATATGTATGAAAATACACATCAAACCAGCCATAACGTCAATTTCTTCAATATTTTTAATTTCGTTCCCATGGCCGGGTAGATCAAATTCAAATGTATTTTTATGCGTAAACACACACATACAAACGGCCAAAACGTCAATTATTCACTATTTTCAGTTTCGTTCCCCGGCCGCGATGGACCAATTTTAAATGCATTTATATGTATGAAAATACACATGAAACCGGCCATAACGTCAATTTTTTCATATTTTTAATTTCGTTCCCCTGGCCGGGTAGATCAAGTTCATATGTTTTTTATGCGTAACACACACATAAAACCGGCCAACACGTCGATTTTTGAATATTTTCAGTTCGTTCTTCGGCCGGGAAGACCAATTTTAAATGCATTTATATGTGTGAAAATACACATCAAACCGGCCAAAACGTCAATTTTTCAATATTTTTAATTTCGTTCCCCGGCCGGGTAGATCAAATTCAAATGCATTATTAAGCGTAAACACCACATATAAACGGCCAAAACGCCAATTTTTCAATATTTTCAGTTGTCGTTCCCCAGCCGCGTTCACCAATTTTAAATTCATTTATAGTATGAAAATACACATCAAACCAGCCAAAACGATTATTTTCAATATTTTTAATTTCGTTCCATGGCCGGGTAGATCAAATTCAAATGTATTTTATGCGTAAACACACACATACAAACGGCCAAAACGTTCATTATTCAATATTTTCAGTTTCGTTCCCCGGCCGCGAGGACCAATTTTAAATGCATTATATGTATGAAAATACACATGAAACCGGCCAAAACGTCAATTTTTTATTATTTTTAATTTCGTTCCATGGCCGGGTAGATCAAATTCAAATGTATTTTTTGCGTAAACACACACATAAAACCGGCCAACACGTCGATTTTTTGAATATTTTCAGTTTCGTTCTTCGGCCGGGGAAGGACCAATTTTAAATGCATTTATATGTGTGAAAATACACATCAAACCGGCCAAAACGTCAATTTTTAATATTTTTAATTTCGTTCGCCGGCCGCGATGATCAAATTGAAATGCATTTATATGTGTGAAAATACACATCAAACCAGCCATAACGTCAATTTTTCAATATTTTTTAATTTCGTTCCCCGGCCGGGTAGATCAAATTCAAATACATTATTAAGCGTAAACACACACATATAAGCGGCCAAAACGTCAATTTTTTCAATATTTTCAGTTTCGTTCCCCGGCCGCGTTGATCAAATTAAAATGCATTTTATATGTGTGAAAATACACATCACACCAGCCATAACGTCAATTTTTCAATATTTTTAATTTCGTTCCCACGGCCGGGTAGATCAAATTCAAATGCATTATTAAGCGTAACAGACACATATAACCGGCCAACACGTCGATTTTTCAATATTTTCACTTTCGTTTTCCGGCCGGGTTGACAAATTTCAAATGCATTTATATGTGTGAAAATACACATCAAACCGGCCAAAACGTCAATTTTCAATATTTTTAATTTCGTTCCCCGGCCGGGTAGATCAAATTCAAATGCATTATTAGCGTAACCACACATATAAACGGTTAAAACGTCAATTTATTCAATATTTTCAGTTTCGTTCCCCGGCCGCGTTGACCATTTTAAATCATTTATATGTATGAAAATACACATCAAACCAGCCAAAACGTCAATTTTTCATATTTTTAATTTCGTTCCCCGGCCGGGTAGATCAAATTCAAATGCATTATTAAGCGTAAACAGACACAAGAACCGCCACACGTCGATTTTTCAATATTTCACTTTCGTTTCTCGGCCGGGAATGACCAATTTAAATGCATTATATGTGTGAAAATACACATCAAACCGGCCAAAACATCAATTCTTCAATATTTTTAATTTCGTTCCCCGGCCGGGTAGATCAAATTCAAATGCATTATTAAGCGTAAACACTCACATATAAACGGCCAAAACGTCAATTTTTCAATATTTTCAGTTTCGTTCCCGGCCGCGTTGACCAATTTTAAATTCATTTATATGTATGAAAATACACATCAAACCAGCCAAAACGATTATTTTCAATATTTTAATTCCGTTCCATGGCCGGGTAGATCAAATTCAAATGTATTTTTATGCGTAAACACACACACAAAACCGGCCAAAACATCGATTTTTTCAATATTTTCAGTTTCGTTCCGCGGCCGCGTTGACCGAATTTTAAATGCATTTATATGTATGAAAATACACATCAAACCAGCCATAACGTCAATTTTTCTATATTTTAATTTCGTTCCATGGCCGGGTAGAATCAAATTCAAATGTATTTTTTATGCGTAAACACACACATACAAACGGCCAAAACGTCAATTATTCACTATTTCAGTTTCGTTCCCCGGCCGCGATGACCAATTTTAAATGCATTTATAGTATGAAAATACACATGAAACCAGCCATAACGTCAATTTTTCAATATTTTTAATTTCGTTCCCCGGCCGGGTAGATCAAATTCAAATGAATTTTTATGCGTAAACACACACACAAAACCGGCCAAAACATCGATTTTTTCAATATTTTCAGTTTCGTTCCGCGGCCGCGTTGACCAATTTTAAATGCATTTATATGTATGAAAATACACATCAAACCAGCCATAACGTCAATTTTTCTATATTTTTAATTTCGTTCCATGGCCGGGTAGATCAAATTCAAATGTATTTTTATGCGTAAACACACACATACAAACGGCCAAAACGTCAATATTCAATATTTCAGTTTTCGTTCCCCGGCCGCGATGACCAATTTTAAATGCATTTATATGTGTGAAAATACACATCAAACCGGCCAAAAACGTCAATTTTTCAATATTTTTAATTTCGTTCCCCGGCGGGTAGATCAAATTCAAATGCATTATTAAGCGTAAACACACACATATAAACGGTTAAAACGTCAATTTTTCAATATTTTCAGTTTCGTTCCCCGGCCGCGTTGACCAATTTTAAATGCATTTATACGTATGAAAATACACATCAAACCAGCCAAAACGATTATTTTTCAATATTTTTAATTCCGTTCCATGGCCGGGTAGATTAAATTCAAATGTATTTTTATGCGTAAAAACACACATAAAACCGGCCAACACGTCGATCTTTTCAATATTTTCAGTTTCGTTCCCCGGCCGGGTTGACAAATTTCAAATGCATTTATATGTGTGAAAATACACATCAAACCGGCCAAAACGTCAATTTTTCAATATTTTTAATTTCGTTCCATGGCCGGGTAAATCAAATTCAAATGTATTTTTATGCGTAAACACACACATACAAACGGCCAAAACGTCAATTATTCAATATTTTCAGTTTCGTTCCCCGGCCGCGATGACCAATTTTAAATGCATTTATATGTATGAAATACACATCAAACCAGCCATAACGTCAATTTTTTCAATATTTTTAATTTCGTTCCCCGGCGGGTAGTATCAAATTTCAATGCATTATTAAGCGTAAACAGACAATATAACCGGCCAACACGTCGATTTTTCAATATTTTCACTTTCGTTTTCCGGCCGGGTGACAATTTCAAATGCATTTATATGTGTGAAAATACACATCAAACGGCCACAAACGTCAATTTTTCAATATTTTTAATTTCGTCCCCGGCCGGGTAGATCAATTCAAATGCATTATTAAGCGTAAACCACACACATATAAACGGTTAAAACGTCAATTTTTCAATATTTTCAGTTTCGTTCCCCGGCCGCGTTGACCCAATTTTAAATGCATTTATATGTATGAAAATACACATCAAACCAGCCATAAACGTCAATTTTTCAATATTTTTTAATTCGTTCCCCGGCCGGGTAGATCAAATTCAAATGCATTATTAAGCGGTAAACAGACACATATAACGGCAAACACGTCGATTTTCAATATTTTCACTTTCGTTTCCGGCCGGGTTGACAAATTTCAATGCATTTATATGTGTGAAAATACACATCAAACCGGCCAAAACGTCAATTTTTCAATATTTTTAATTTCGTTCCATGGCGGGTAAATCAAATTCAAATGTATTTTATGCGTAAACACACACATACAAACGGCCAAAACGTCAATTATTCAATATTTTCAGTTTCGTTCCCCGGCCGCGATGACCCATTTTAAATGCATTTATATGTATGAAAATACACATCAAACCAGCCATAACGTCATTTTTCAATATTTTTAATTTCGTTCCCCGGCCGGGTAGATCAAATTCAAATGTATTTTTATGCGTAAACACACACACAAAACGGCCAAACATCGATTTTTTCAATATTTTCAGATTCGTTCCGCGGCCGCGTTGACCAATTTTAAATGCATTTATATGTATGAAAATACACATCAAACCAGCCATAACGTCAATTTTTTTCTATATTTTTAATTTGTTCATGGCCGGGTAGATCAAATTCAAATGTATTTTTATGCGTAAACACACACATAAAACCGGCCAACACTTCGATTTTTTCAAATTTTCATTTTCGTTTTCCGGCCGGGGTTGACAAATTTTTAAATGCATTTATATGTGTGAAAATACACATCAACCGGCCAAAACGTCAATTTTTCAATATTTTTAATTTCGTTCCCCGGCCGGGTAGATAAAATTCAAATGCATTATTAAGCGTAAACACACACATATAAACGGTTTTAAAACGTCAATTTTTCAATATTTTCAGTTTCGTTCCCGGCCGCGTTTGACCAATTTTAAATGCATTTATATGTATGAAAATACACATCAAACCAGCCAAAACGATTATTTTTCAATATTTTAATTCCGTTCATGGCCGGGTTAGATCAAATTCAAATGTATTTTTATGCGTAAACACACACATACAAACGGCCCAAAACGTCAATTTTTCAATATTTTCAGTTTCGTTCCCGGCCGCGTTGACCAATTTTAAATGCATTATATGTATGAAAATACACATCGAACCAGCCATAACGTCAATTTTTCAATATTTTTAATTCGTTCCCCGGCCGCGATGATCAAATTGAAATATATTTATATGTGTGAAAATACACATCAAACCAGCCATAACGTAAATTTTTCAATATTTTTAATTTCGTTCCCCGGCCGGGTAGATCAAATTCAAATGTATTTTTATGCGTAAACACACACATATAACCGGCCAACACTTCGATTTTTTCAATATTTTCAGTTTCGTTTTCCGGCCGGGTAGACAAATTTTAAATGCATTTATATGTGTGAAAATACACGTCAAACCGGCCAAAACGTCAATTTTTCAATATTTTTAATTTCGTTCCCCGGCCGCGATGATCAAATTGAAATGCATTATTAAGCTTAAACACTCACATATAAACGGCCAAAACGCCAATTTTTCAGTATTTTCAGTTTCGTTCCCCGGCCGCGTTGACCAATTTTAAATTCATTTATATGTATGAAAATACACATCAAATCAGCCAAAACGATTATTTTTCAATATTTTTAATTTCGTTCCATGGCCGGGTAGATCAAATTCAAATGTATTTTTATGCGTAAACACACACATACAACGGCCAAAACGTCAATTATTCAATATTTTCAGTTTCGTTCCCCGGCCGTGATGACCAATTTTAAATGCATTCTATGTATGAAAATACACATCAAACCGGCCAAAACGTCAATTTTTTAATATTTTTAATTTCGATCCATGGCCGGGTAGATCAAGTTCAAATGTATTTTATGCGTAAACACACACATAAAACCGGCCAATACTTCGATTTTTTCAATATTTTCAGTTTCGTTTTCCGGCCGGGTTGACAAATTTCAAATGCATTTATATGTGTGAAAATACACATCAAACCGGCCAAAACGTCAATTTTTCAATATTTTAATTTCGTTCCCCGACCCGGGTAGACAATTCAATGCATTATTAAGCTTAAACACACACATATAAACGGCCAACACTTCGATTTTTTCAATATTTTCAATTTCGTGTTCCGGCCGGGGTTAACAAATTTTAAATGCATTTATAAGTGTGAAAATACACATCAAACAGGCCAAAACGTCAATTTTCAATATTTTTAATTTCGTTCGCCGGCCGCGATGATCAAATTGAAATGCATTTATATGTGTGAAAATACACATCAAACCAGCCATAACGTCAATTTTTTCAATATTTTAATTTCGTTTCCTTGGCCGGGTAGATCAAATTCAAATGCATTATTAAGCGTAAACAGACACATAAACGGCCTAACGTCAATTTTCAATATTTTCAGTTTCGTTCCCCGGCCGGGTAGATCAAATTCAAATGTATGTTTATGCGTAAACACACACATAAAACCGGCCAACACGTCGATTTTTTCAATATTTTCAGTTTCGTTCTTCGGTCGGGAAGACCAATTTTAAATGCATTTATATGTTGAAAATACACATCAAACCAGCCAAACGATTATTTTTCAATATTTTTAATTCCGTCATGGCCGGGTAGATCAAATTCAAATGTATTTTATTGCGTAAACACACACATACAAACGGCCCAAACGTCAATTATTCAATATTTTCAGTTTCGTTCCCCGGCCGCGATGACCAATTTTAAATGCATTTATATGTGTGAAAATACACATCAAACCGGCCAAAACGTCAATTTTTCAATATTTTTAATTTCGTTCCCCGACCGGGTAGATCAAATTCAAATGCATTATTAATCGTAAACAGACACATATAAACGGCCAAAACGTCAATTTTTCAATATTTTCAGTTTCGTTCCCCGGCCGCGTTGACCAATTTTAAATGCATTTATATGTATGAAAATACACATCAAACCAGCCAAAACGTCAATTTTTCAATATTTTTATTTCGTTCCCCGGCCGGGTAGATCAAATTCAAATGTATTTTTATGCGTAAACACACACACAAAACCGGCCAAAACATCGTTTTTTTCAATATTTTCAGTTTCGTTCCGCGGCCGCGTTGACCAATTTTAAATGCATTTATATGTATGAAAATACACATCAAACCAGCCATAACGTCAATTTTTCTATATTCTTAATTTCGTTCCATGGCCGGGTAGATCAAATTCAAATGTATTTTTATGCGTAAACACACACATACAAACGGCCAAAACGTCAATTATTCAATATTTTCAGTTTCGTTCCCCGGCCGCGATGACCAATTTTAAATGCATTTATATGTGTGAAAATACACATCAAACCGGCCAAAACGTCAATTTTTCAATATTTTTAATTTCGTTCCCCGGCCGGGTAGATCAAATTCAAATGCATTATTAAGCGTAAACACTCACATATAAACGGCCAAAACGCCAATTTTTCAATATTTTCAGTTTCGTTCCCCAGCCGCGTTCACCAATTTTAAATTCATTTATATGTATGAAAATACAAATCAAACCAGCCAAAACGATTATTTTTCAATATTTTAATTCCGTTCCATGGCCGGGTAGATCAAATTCAAATGTATTTTTATGCGTAAACACACACATCAAACCGGCCATAACGTCAATTTTTCTATATTTTAATTTCGTTCCATGGCCGGGTAGATCAAAGTCAAATGTATTTTATGCGTAAACACACACATACAAACGGCCAAAACGTCAATTTTTCAATATTTTCAGTTTCGTTCCCCGGCCGCGTTGACCAATTTTAAATGCATTTATATGTATGAAAATACACATCGAACCAGCCATAACGTCAATTTTTCAATATTTTTAATTTCGTTCCCCGGCCGGGTAGATCAAATTCAAATGCATTATTAAGCGTAAACAGACACATATAAACGGCCTAAACGTCATATTTTCAATATTTTCAGTTTCGTTCCCGGCCGCGTTGACCAATTTTAAATGCATTATATGTATGAAAATACACATCAAACCAGCCAAAACGATAATTTTTCAATATTTTTAATTCCGTTCCATGGCCGGGTAGAACAAATTCAAATCTATTTTTATGCGTAAACACACACATAAAACCGGCCAAACATCGATTTTTTCAATATTTTCAGTTTCGTTCTCCGGCCGGGTTGACCAATTTTAAATGCTTTATATGTGTAAAAATACACATCAAACCGGCCAAAACGTCAATTTTTCAATATTTTAATTTCGTTTCATGGCTGGGCTAGATCAAATTCAAATGTATTTTTATGCGTAAACACACACACAAAACCGGCCAACATTTCGATTTTTTCAATATTTTCAGTTTCGTTCTTCGGCCGGGTTGACCAATTTAAATGCATTTATATGCGTAAACACACACATAAAACCGGCCAATACGGTCATTTTTCAATATCTTTAATTTCGTTCCCCGCCGGGTTGACAAATTTTAAATGCATTTATATGTGTGAAAATACACATCAAACCGGCCAAAACGTCAATTTTTCAATATTTTAATTTCGTTCCCCGGCCGGGTAGATCAAATTCAATGTATTTTTATGCGTAAACACACACACAAAACCGGCCAACACGTCGATTTTTCAATATTTTCAGTTTCGTTCTTCGGCCGGGTAGATCAAATTCAAATGTATTTTATGCGTAAACACACACATACAAACTGCCACAACGTCAATTATTCAATATTTTCAGTTTTCGGTTCCCCGGGCTGCGATGACCAATGTTAAATGCATTTATATGTATGAAAAATACACATGAAACCAGCCATAACGTCAATTTTCAATATTTTAATTTCGTTCCCCGGCCGGGTAGATCAAATTCAAATGTATTTTATGCGTAAACACACACATATAACCGGCCAACACTTCGAGTTTTTCAATATTTTCAGTTTCGTTTTCCGACCGGGTTGACAAATTTCAAATGCATTTATATGTGTGAAAATACACATCAAACCGGCCAAAACGTCAATTTTTCAATATTTTAATTTCGTTCCCCGACCGGGTAGACAAATTCAAATGCATTAATTAAGCGTAAACACTCACATATAAACGGCCAACACTTCGATTTTTCAATATTTTAATTTCGTTTTCCGGCCGGGTTAACAAATTTTAAATGCATTTATAAGTGTGAAAATACACATCAAACCGGCCAAAACGTCAATTTTTCAATATTTTATTTCGTTCGCCGGCCGCGATGATCAAATTGAAATGCATTTATATGTGTGAAAATACACATCAAACCAGCCATAACGTCAATTTTCAATATTTTTAATTTCGTTCCATGGCCGGGTAGATCAAATTCAAATGTATTTTTATGCGTAAACACACACATAAAACCGGCCAACACGTCGATTTTTGAATATTTTCAGTTTCGTTCTTCGGCCGGGAAGACAATTTAAATGCATTTATATGTGTGAAAATACACATCAAACCGGCCAAAACGTCAATTTTCAATATTTTTTAATTTCGTTCCCCGGCCGGGTAATCAAATTCAAATGCATTATTAAGCGTAAACAAACACATATAAAAGGCCAAAACGTCAAGTTTTCAATATTTTCAGTTTCGTTCCCCGGCCGCGTTGACCAATTTTAAATGCATTTATAAGTGTGAAAATACACATCAAACCGGCCAAAACGTCAATTTTTCAATATTTTTAATTTCGTTCGCCGGCCGCGATGATCAAATTGAAATGCATTTATATGTGTGAAAATACACATCAAACCAGCCATAACGTCAATTTTCAATATTTTAATTTCGTTCCTGGCCGGGTAGATCAAATTCAAATGTTTTTATGCGTAAACACACACATAAAACCGGCCAACACGTCGATTTTTTGAATATTTTCAGTTTCGTTCTTCGGCCGGGAAGACCAATTTTAAATGCATTATATGTGTGAAAATACACATCAAACCGGCCAAAACGTCAATTTTCAATATTTTTAATTTCGTTCCCCCGGCGAGCAAATTCAATGCATTATTAACGTAAACAAACACATATAAAAGGCCAAAACGTCAATTTTTCAATATTTTCAGTTTCGTTCCCCGGCCGCGTTGACCAATTTTAAATGCATTTATATGTATGAAAATACACATCAAACCAGCCATAATGTCAATTTTTCAATATTTTTAATTTCGTTCCCCGGCCAGGTAGATCAAATTCAAATGCATTATTTAAGCGTAAACACACACAATATAAAAGGCCAAAACGTCAATTTTGCAATATTTTCAGTTTCGTTCCCCGGCCGCGTGGACCAATTTTAAATGCATTTATATGTATGAAAATACCACGTCATAACCAGCCAAAACGATAATTTTTCAATATTTTTAATTCCGTTCCCATGGCCGGGTAGAACAATTCAAATCTATTTTATGCGTAAACACACACATAAAACCGGCCAAAACATCGATTTTTTTCAATATTTTCAGTTTCGTTCTCCGGCCGGGTTGACCAATTTTAAATGCATTTATAGTGTGTAAAATACACATCAAACCGGCCAAAACGTCAATTTTTCAATATTTTTAATTTCGTTTCATGGCTGGGCTAGATCAAATTCAAATGTATTTTTATGCGTAAACACACACATAAAACCGGCCAACACGTCGATTTTTTCAATATTTTCAGTTTCGTTCTTCGGCCGGGTTGACCAATTTTAAATGCATTTATATGCGTAAACACACACATAAAACCGGCCAATACGTCAATTTTTCAATATCTTTAATTTCGTTCCCCGGCCGGGTTGACAAATTTTAAATGCATTTATATGTGTGAAAATACACATCAAACCGGCCAAAACGTCAATTTTTCAATATTTTTAATTTCGTTCCATGGCCGGGTAGAACAAATTCAAATGTATTTTTATGCGTAAACACACACATAAAACCGGCCAAACATCGATTTTTTCAATATTTTCAGTTTCGTTCTCCGGCCGGGTTGACCAATTTTAATGCATTTATATGTGTAAAAATACACATCAACCGGCAAAACGTCAATTTTTCAATATTTTTAATTTCGTTTCATGGCTGGGCTAGATCAAATTCAAATGTATTTTTTTGCGTAAACACACACATAAAACCGGCCAACACGTCGATTGTTTCAATATTTTCAGTTTCATTCTTCGGCCGGGTTGACCAATTTTAAATACATTTATATGTATGAAAATACACATCAAACCAGCCATAACGTCAATTTTTCAATATTTTTAATTTCGTTCCATGGCCGGGTAGATCAAATTCAAATGTATTTTTATGCGTAAACACACACATACAAACGGCCAAAACGTCAATTATTCAATATTTTCAGTTTCGTTCCCCGGCCGGGAAGACCAATTTTAAATGCATTTATATGTGTAAAAATACACATCAAACCGGCCAAAACGTCAATTTTCAATATTTTTAATTTCGTTCCCCGGCCGGGTAGATCAAATTCAAATGTATTTTTATGCGTAAACACACACATATAACCGGCCAACACTTCGATTTTTTCAATATTTTCAGTTTCGTTTTCCGGCCGGGTTGACAAATTTCAAATGCATTTATATGTGTGAAAATACACATCAAACCAGCCATAACGTCAATTTTTCAATATTTTTAATTTCGTTCCATGGCCGGGTAGATCAAATTCAAATGTATTTTTATGCGTAAACACACACATAAAACCGGCCAACACGTCGATTTTTTGAATATTTTCAGTTTCGTTCTTCGGCCGGGAAGACCAATTTTAAATGCATTTATAAGTGTGAAAATACACATCAAACCGGCCAAAACGTCAATTTTTCAATATTTTTAATTTCGTTCGCCGGCCGCGATGATCAAATTGAAATGCATTTATATGTGTGAAAATACACATCAAACCAGCCATAACGTGAATTTTTCAATATTTTTAATTTCGTTCCCCGGCCGGGTAGATCAAATTCAAATGTATTTTTATGCGTAAACACACCCATAAAACCAGCCAAAACATCGATTTTTTGAATATTTTCAGTTTCGTTCTTCGGCCGGGAAGACCAATTTTAAATGCATTTATATGTGTGAAAATACACATCAAACCAGCCATAACGTCAATTTTTCAATATTTTTAATTTCGTTTCCCGGCCGGGTAGATCAAATTCAAATACATTATTAAGCGTAAACACACACATATAAACGGCCAAAACGTCAATTTTTCAATATTTTCAGTTTCGTTCCCCGGCCGCGTTGATCAAATTAAAATGCATTTATATGTGTGAAAATACACATCAAACCAGCCATAACGTCAATCTTTCAATATTTTTAATTTCGTTCCCCGGCCGGGTAGATCAAATTCAAATGTATTTTTATGCGTAAACACACACATATAACCGGCCAACACTTCGATTTTTTCAATATTTTCAGTTTCGTTTTCCGGCCGGGTTGACAAATTTCAAATGCATGTATATGTGTGAAAATACACATCAAACCAGCCATAACGTCAATTTTGCAATATTTTAATTTCGTTCCATGGCCGGGTAGATCAAATTCAAATGTATTTTTATGCGTAAACACACACATAAAACCGGCCAACACGTCGATTTTTGAATATTTTCAGTTTCGTTCTTCGGCCGGGAAGACCAATTTTAAATGCATTTATAAGTGTGAAAATACACATCAAACCGGCCAAAACGTTAATTTTTCAATATTTTAATTTCGTTCGCCGGCCGGATAGAACAAATTCAAATGTATTTTATGCGTAAACACACACATAAAACCGGCCAAAACATCGATTATTTCAATATTTTCAGTTCGTTCTCCGGCCGGGTTGACCAATTTTAAATGCATTTATATGTGTAAAAATACACATCAAACGGCCAAAACGTCAATTTTTCAATATTTTAATTTCGTTTCATGGCTGGGCTAGATCAAATTCAAATGTATTTTTATGCGTAAACGCACACATAAAACCGGCCAACACGTCGATTATTTCATATTTTCAGTTTCATTCTTCGGCCGGGAAGACCAATTTTAAATGCATTTATATGTGTGAAAATCACAAACCGGCCAAAACGTCAATTTTTCAATATTTTCAGTTTCGTTCTCCCCGGGTTGACCAATTTTAAATGCATTTATAGTGTAAAATACACATCAAACCGGCCAAAACGTCAATTTTCAATATTTTTAATTTCGTTCCATGGCCGGGTAGATCAATTCAAATGTATTTTTATGCGTAAACACACACATACAACGGCCAAAACGTCAATTATTCAATATTTTCAGTTTCGTTCCCCGGCCGGGACCAATTTTAAATGCATTTATATGTGTGAAAATACACATCAAACCGGCCAAAACGTCAATTTTCAATATTTTTAATTTCGTTCCCCGGCGGGTAGATCAAATTCAAATGTATTTTATGCGTAACACACCATAAACCAGCCAAAACATCGATTTTTTCAATATTTTCAGTTTCGTTCCCCGGCCGCGTTGATCAATTAAAATGCATTTATATGTGTAAAAATACACATCAAACCGGCCAAAACGTCAATTTTTCAATATTTTTAATTTCGTTCCATGGCCGGGTAGATCAATTCAAATGTATTTTTATGCGTAAACACACACATACAACGGCCAAAACGTCAATTATTCAATATTTTCAGTTTCGTTCCCCGGCCGGGAAGACCAATTTTAAATGCATTTATATGTGTGAAAATACACATCAAACCGGCCAAAACGTCAATTTTTCAATATTTTTAATTTCGTTCCCCGGCCGGGTAGATCAAATTCAAATGTATTTTTATGCGTAAACACACCCATAAAACCAGCCAAAACATCGATTTTTTCAATATTTTCAGTTTCGTTCCCCGGCCGCGTTGATCAAATTAAAATTCATTTATATGTGTGAAAATACACATCAAACCAGCCATAACGTCAATTTTCAATAATTTTAATTTCGTTCCATGGCCGGGTAGATCAAATTCAATGTATTTTTATGCGTAAACACACACATAAAACCGGCCAACACGTCGATTTTTTGAATATTTTCAGTTTCGTTCTTCGGCCGGGAAGACCAATTTTAAATGCATTTATATGTGTGAAAATACACATCGAACCGGCCAAAACGTCAATTTTCAATATTCTTAATTTCGTTCCCCGGCCGGGTAGATCAAATTCAAATACATTATTAAGCGTAAACACACACATATAAACGGCCAAAACGTCAATTTTTCATATTTTCAGTTTCGTTCCCCGGCCGCGTTGATCAAATTAAATGCATTTATATGTGTGAAAATACACATCAAACCAGCCATAACGTCAATTTTTCAATATTTTTAATTTCGTTCCCCGGCTGGGTAGATCAAATTCAAATGTATTTTTATGCGTAAACACACACATATAACCGGCCAACACTTCGATTTTTCCAATATTTTCAGTTTCGTTTTCCGGCCGGGTTGACCAATTTCAAATGCATTATATGTGTGAAAATACACATCAAACCAGCCATAACGTCAATTTTTCAATATTTTCAATTTCGTTCCATGGCCGGGTAGATCAAATTCAAATGTATTTTTATGCGTAAACACACACATAAAACCGGCCAACACGTCGATTTTTTGAATATTTTCAGTTTCGTTCTTCGGCCGGGAAGACCAATTTTAAATGCATTTATAAGTGTGAAAATACACATCAAACCTGCCAAAACGTCAATTTTTCAATATTTTAATTTCGTTCGCCGGCCGCGATGATCAAATTTAAATGCATTTATATGTGTGAAAATACACATCAAACCAGCCATAACGTCAATTTTTCAATATTTTTAATTTCGTTCCCCGGCCGGGTAGATCAAATTCAAATACATTATTAAGCGTAAACACACACATATAAACGGCCAAAACGTCAATTTTTCAATATTTTCAGTTTCGTTCCCCGGCCGCGTTGATCAAATTAAAATGCATTTTTATGTGTGAAAATACACATCAAACCAGCCATAACGTCAATTTTTCAATATTTTTAATTTCGTTCCATGGCCGGGTAGATCAAATTCAAATGTATTTTTATGCGTAATCACACACATAAAACCGGCCAACACGTCGATTTTTTGAATATTTTCAGTTCGTTCTTCGGCCGGGAAGACCAATTTTAAATGCATTTATATGTGTGAAAATACACATCAACCGGCCAAAACGTCAATTTTCAATATTTTAATTTCGTTCCCCGGCCGGGTAGATCAAATTCAAATGCATTATTAAGCGTAAACAAACACATATAAAAGGCCAAAACGTCAATTTTTCAATATTTTCAGTTTCGTTCCCCGGCCGCGTTGACCAATTTTAAATGCATTTATATGTATGAAAATACACATCAAACCAGCCATAATGTCAATTTTTCAATATTTTTAATTTCGTTCCTCGGCCAGGTAGATCAAATTCAAATGCATTATTAAGCGTAAACACACACATATAAAAGGCCAAAACGTCAATTTTGCAATATTTTCAGTTTCGTTCCCCGGCCGCGTGGACCAATTTTAAATGCATTTATATGTATGAAAATACACATCAAACCAGCCAAAACGATAATTTTTCAATATTTTTAATTCCGTTCCATGGCCGGGTAGAACAAATTCAAATCTATTTTTATGCGTAAACACACACATAAAACCGGCCAAAACATCGATTTTTTCAATATTTTCAGTTTCGTTCTCCGGCCGGGTTGACCAATTTTAAATGCATTTATATGTGTAAAAATACACATCAAACCGGCCAAAACGTCAATTTTTCAATATTTTTAATTTCGTTCGCCGGCCGGATAGAACAAATTCAAATGTATTTTTATGCGTAAACACACACACAAAACCGGCCAACACGTCGATTTTTTCAATATTTTCAGTTTCGTTCTTCGGCCGGGTTGACCAATTTTAAATGCATTTATATGCGTAAACACACACATAAAACCGGCCAATACGTCAATTTTTCAATATCTTTAATTTCGTTCCCCGGCCGGGTTGACAAATTTTAAATGCATTTATATGTGTGAAAATACACATCAAACCGGCCAAAACGTCAATTTTTCAATATTTTTAATTTCGTTCCATGGCCGGGTAGAACAAATTCAAATGTATTTTTATGCGTAAACACACACATAAAACCGGCCAAAACATCGATTTTTTCAATATTTTCAGTTTCGTTCTCCGGCCGGGTTGACCAATTTTAAATGCATTTATATGTGTAAAAATACACATCAAACCGGCAAAACGTCAATTTTTCAATATTTTTAATTTCGTTTCATGGCTGGGCTAGATCAAATTCAAATGTATTTTTTTGCGTAACACACACATAAAACCGGCCAACACGTCGATTATTTCAATATTTTCAGTTTCATTCTTCGGCCGGGTTGACCAATTTTAAATACATTTATATGTATGAAAATACACATCAAACCAGCCATAACGTCAATTTTTCAATATTTTTAATTTCGTTCCATGGCCGGGTAGATCAAATTCAAATGTATTTTTTTGCGTAAACACACACAAAAAACCGGCCAACACGTCGATTATTTCAATATTTTCAGTTTCATTCTTCGGCCGGGTTGACCAATTTTAAATACATTTATATGTATGAAAATACACATCAAACCAGCCATAACGTCAATTTTTCAATATTTTTAATTTCGTTCCATGGCCGGGTAGATCAAATTCAAATGTATTTTTATGCGTAACACACAATAAAACCAGCCAAAACATCGATTTTTTCAATATTTTCAGTTTCGTTCCCCGGCCGCGTTGATCAAATTAAAATGCATTTATATGTGTGAAAATACACATCAAACCAGCCATAACGTCAATTTTTCAATATTTTTAATTTCGTTCCATGGCCGGGTAGATCAAATTCAAATACATTTTAAGCGTAAACACACACATATAAACGGCCAAAACGTCAATTTTTCAATATTTTCAGTTTCGTTCCCGGCCGCGTTGATCAAATTAAAATGCATTTATATGTGTGAAAATACACATCAAACCAGCCATAACGTCAATCTTTCAATATTTTTAATTTCGTTCCCCGGCCGGTAGATCAAATTCAAATGTATTTTTATGCGTAAACACACACATATAACCGGCCAACACTTCGATTTTTTCAATATTTCAGTTTCGTTTCCGGCCGGGTTGACAAATTTCAAATGCATTTATATGTGTGAAAATACACATCAAACCAGCCATAACGTCAATTTTTCAATATTTTTAATTTCGTTCCATGGCCGGGTAGATCAAATTCAAATGTATTTTTATGCGTAAACACACACATAAAACCGGCCAACACGTCGATTTTTTGAATATTTTCAGTTTCGTTCTTCGGCCGGGAAGACCAATTTTAAATGCATTTATAAGTGTGAAAATACACATCAAACCGGCCAAAACGTCAATTTTTCAATATTTTTAATTTCGTTCGCCGGCCGCGATGATCAAATTGAAATGCATTTATATGTGTGAAAATACACATCAAACCAGCCATAACGTCAATTTTTCAATATTTTTAATTTCGTTCCCCGGCCGGGTAGATCAAATTCAAATGTATTTTTATGCGTAAACACACCCATAAAACCAGCCAAAACATCGATTTTTTCAATATTTTCAGTTTCGTTCCCCGGCCGCGTTGATCAAATTAAAATGCATTTATATGTGTGAAAATACACATCAAACCAGCCATAACGTCAATTTTTCAATATTTTTAATTTCGTTCCATGGCCGGGTAGATCAAATTCAAATGTATTTTTATGCGTAAACACACACATAAAACCGGCCAACACGTCGATTTTTTTCAATATTTTCAGTTTCGTTCTCCGGCCGGGTTGACCAATTTTAAATGCATTTATATGTGTAAAAATACACATCAAACCGGCCAAAACGTCAATTTTTCAATATTTTTAATTTCGTTTCATGGCTGGGCTAGATCAAATTCAAATGTATTTTTATGCGTAAAAACACACACAAAACCGGATAACACGTCGATTTTTTCAATATTTTCAGTTTCGTTCTTCGGCCGGGTTGACCAATTTTAATGCATTTATATGCGTAAACACACACATAAAACCGGCCAATACGTCAATTTTTCAATATCTTTAATTTCGTTCCCCGGCCGGGTTGACAAATTTTAAATGCATTTATATGTGTGAAAATACACATCAAACCGGCCAAAACGTCAATTTTTCAATATTTTTAATTTCGTTCCATGGCCGGGTAGAACAAATTCAAATGTATTTTTATGCGTAAACACACACATAAAACCGGCCAAAACATCGATTTTTTCAATATTTTCAGTTTCGTTCTCCGGCCGGTTTGACCAATTTTAAATGCATTTATATGTGTAAAAATACACATCAAACCGGCAAAACGTCAATTTTTCAATATTTTTAATTTCGTTTCATGGCTGGGCTAGATCAAATTCAAATGTATTTTTATGCGTAAACACACACATAAAACCGGCCAACACGTCGATTATTTCAATATTTTCAGTTTCATTCTTCGGCCGGGAAGACCAATTTTAAATGCATTTATATGTGTGAAAATACACATCAAACCGGCCAAAACGTCAATTTTTCAATATTTTCAGTTTCGTTCTCCGGCTGGGTTGACCAATTTTAAATGCATTTATATGTGTAAAAATACACATCAAACCGGCCAAAACGTCAATTTTTCAATATTTTTAATTTCGTTCCATGGCCGGGTAGATCAAATTCAAATGTATTTTTATGCGTAAACACACACATACAAACGGCCAAAACGTCAATTATTCAATATTTTCAGTTTCGTTCCCCGGCCGGGAAGACCAATTTTAAATGCATTTATATGTGTGAAAATACACATCAAACCGGCCAAAACGTCAATTTTTCAATATTTTTAATTTCGTTCCCCGGCCGGGTAGATCAAATTCAAATACATTATTAAGCGTAAACACACACATATAAACGGCCAAAACGTCAATTTTTCAATATTTTCAGTTTCGTTCCCCGGCCGCGTTGATCAAATTAAAATGCATTTATATGTGTGAAAATACACATCAAACCAGCCATAACGTCAATCTTTCAATATTTTTAATTTCGTTCCCCGGCCGGGTAGATCAAATTCAAATGTATTTTTATGCGTAAACACACACATATAACCGGCCAACACTTCGATTTTTTCAATATTTTCAGTTTCGTTTTCCGGCCGGGAAGACCAATTTTAAATGCATTTATATGTGTGAAAATACACATCATACCGGCCAAAACGTCAATATTTCAATATTTTTAATTTCGTTCCCCGGCCGGGTAGATCAAGTTCAAATGTATTTTTATGCGTAAACACACACTTAAAACCGGCCAACACTTCAATTTTTTCAATATTTTCAGTTTCGTTTTCCGGCCGGGTTGACAAATTTTAAATGCATTTATATGTGTGAAAATGCACATCAAACCGGCCAAAACGTCAATTTTTCAATATTTTTAATTTCGTTCCCCGGCCGGGTTGACAAATTTTAAATGCATTTATATGTGTGAAAATACACATCAAACCGGCCAAAACGTCAATTTTTCAATATTTTTAATTTCGTTCCATGGCCGGGTAGATCAAATTCAAATGTATTTTATGCGTAATTACACACATAAAACCGGCCAACACTTCGATTTTTTTCAATATTTTCAGTTTCGTTCCCCGGCCGCGTTGACCAATTATAATGCATTTATATGTGTGAAAATACACATCAAACCAGCCATAACGTCAATTTTCAATATTTTTAATTTCGTTCCCCGGCCGGGTAGATCAAGTTCAAATGTATTTTTATGCGTAAACACACACTTAAAACCGGCCAACACTTCAATTTTTTCAATATTTTCAGTTTCGTTTTCCGGCCGGGTTGACAAATTTTAAATGCATTTATATGTGTGAAAATACACATCAAGCCGGCCAAAACGTCAATTTTTCAATATTTTTAATTTCGTTCCATGGCCGGGTAGATCAAATTCAAATGTATTTTATGCGTAATTACACACATAAAACCGGCCAACACTTCGATTTTTTCAATATTTTCAGTTTCGTTCCCCGGCCGCGTTGACCAATTATAATGCATTTATATGTGTGAAAATACACATCAAACCAGCCATAACGTCAATTTTTCAATATTTTTAATTTCGTTCCCCGCCTGGGTAGATCAAGTTCAAATGTATTTTTATGCGTAAACACACACTTAAAACCGGCCAACACTTCAATTTTTTCAATATTTTCAGTTTCGTTTCCGGCCGGGTTGACAAATTTTAAATGCATTTATATGTGTGAAAATACACATCAAACCGGCCAAAACGTCAATTTTTCAATATTTTTAATTTCGTTCCCCGGCCGGGTTGACAAATTTTAAATGCATTTATATGTGTGAAAATACACATCAAACCGGCCAAAACGTCAATTTTTCAATATTTTTAATTTCGTTCCATGGCCGGGTAGATCAAATTCAAATGTATTTTTATGCGTAATTACACACATAAAACCGGCCAACACTTCGATTTTTTCAATATTTTCAGTTTCGTTCCCCGGCCGCGTTGACCAATTATAATGCATTTATATGTGTGAAAATACACATCAAACCAGCCATAACGTCAATTTTTCAATATTTTTAATTTCGTTCCATGGCCGGGTAGATCAAATTCAAATGTATTTTTATGCGTAAACACACACATAAAACCGGCCAACACGTCGATTATTTCAATATTTTCAGTTTCGTTCTTCGGCCGGGTTGACCAATTTTAAATGCATTTATATGTGTGAAAATACACATCAAACCGGCCAAAACGTCAATTTTTCAATATTTTTAATTTCGTTCCCCGGCCGGGTAGATCAAATTTAAATGTATTTTTATGCGTAAACACACACATATAAACGGCCAACACTTCGATTTTTTCAATATTTTCAGTTTCGTTCTCCGGCCGGGATGACCAATTTTAAATGCATTTATATGTGTGAAAATACACATCATACCGGCCAAAACGTCAATATTTCAATATTTTTAATTTCGTTCCCCGGCCGGGTAGATCAAGTTCAAATGTATTTTTATGCGTAAACACACACTTAAAACCGGCCAACACTTCAATTTTTTCAATATTTTCAGTTTCGTTTTCCGGCCGGGTTGACAAATTTTAAATGCATTTATATGTGTGAAAATACACATCAAACCGGCCAAAACGTCAATTTTTCAATATTTTTAATTTCGTTCCCCGGCCGGGTTGACAAATTTTAAATGCATTTATATGTGTGAAAATACACATCAAACCGGCCAAAACGTCAATTTTTCAATGTTTTTAATTTCGTTCCATGGCCGGGTAGATCAAATTCAAATGTATTTTTATGCGTAATTACACACATAAAACCGGCCAACACTTCGATTTTTTCAATATTTTCAGTTTCGTTCCCCGGCCGCGTTGACCAATTATAATGCATTTATATGTGAGAAAATACACATCAAACCGACCAAAACGTCAATTTTTCAATATTTTTAATTTCGTTCCCCGGCCGGGTAGATCAAATTCAAATGTATTTTTATGCGTAAACACACACATAAAACCGGCCAACACGTCGATTTTTTCAATATTTTCAGTTTCGTTCTTCGGCCGGGTTGACCAATTTTAAATGCATTTATATGTGTGAAAATACACATCAAACCGGCCAAAACGTCAATTTTTCAATATTTTTAATTTCATTCCATGGCCGGGTAGATCAAATTCAAATGTATTTTTCTGCGTAAACACACACATAAAACCGGCCAATACGTCGATTTTTTCAATATTTTCAGTTTCGTTCTCCGGCCGGGTTGACAAATTTTAAATGCATTTATATGTGTGAAAATACACATCAAACCGGCCAAAACGTCAATTTTTTAATATTTTTAATTTCGTTCCATGGCCGGGTAGATCAAGTTCAAATGTATTTTAAATACATTTGAACTTGATCTACCCAAACGTCAAATTTTCAATATTTTTAATTTCGTTTCATGGCTGGGCTAGATCAAATTCAAATGTATTTTTATGCGTAAACACACACATAAAACCGGCCAACACGTCGATTTTTTCAATACTGTCAGTTTCGTTTTCCGGCCGGGTTGACAAATTTTAAATGCATTTATATGTGTGAAAATACACATCAAACCGGCCAAAACGTCAATTTTTCAATATTTTTAATTTCATTCCCCGACCTGGTAGATCAAATTCAAATGCATTATTAAGCGTAAATACACACATATAAACGGCCAAAACGTCAATTTTTCAATATTTTCTGTTTCGTTCCCCGGCCGCGTTGCAAAAATTAAAATGCATTTATATGTATGAAAATACACATCAAACCAGCCATAACGTCAATTTTTCAATATTTTTAATTTCATTCCATGACCGGGTAGATCATATTCAAATGTATTTTTATGCGTAAACACACACATAAAACCGGCCAATACGTCGATTTTTTCAATATTTTCAGTTTCGTTCTCCGGCCGGGTTGACAAATTTTAAATGCATTTATATGTGTGAAAATACACATCAAACCGGCCAAAACGTCAATTTTTCAATATTTTTAATTTCGTTCCCCGGCCGGGTAGATCAAATTCAAATGTATTTTTATGCGTAAACACACACATATAAACGGCCAACACTTCGATTTTTTCAATATTTTCAGTTTCGTTCGCCGGCCGGGTTGACCAATTTTAAATGCATTTATATGTGTGAAAATACACATCATACCGGCCAAAACGTCAATATTTCAATATTTTTAATTTCGTTCCCCGGCCGGGTAGATCAAGTTCAAATGTATTTTTATGCGTAAACACACACTTAAAACCGGCCAACACTTCGATTTTTTCAATATTTTCAGTTTCGTTCCCCGGCCGCGTTGACCAATTTTAAATGCATTTATATGTGTGAAAATACACATCAAACCAGCCATAACGTCAATTTTTTAATATTTTTAATTTCATTCCATGGCCGGGTAGATCAAATTCAAATGTATTTTTCTGCGTAAACACACACATAAAACCGGCCAATACGTCGATTTTTTCAATATTTTCAGTTTCGTTCTCCGGCCGGGTTGACAAATTTTAAATGCATTTATATGTGTGAAAATACACATCAAACCGGCCAAAACATCAATTTTTTAATATTTTTAATTTCGTTTCATGGCCGGGTAGATCAAGTTCAAATGTATTTTTATGCGTAAACACACACTTAAAACCGGCCAACACTTCGATTTTTTCAATATTTTCAGTTTCGTTCGCCGGCCGGGTTGACAAATTTTAAATGCATTTATATGTGTGAAAATACACATCAAACCGGCCAAAACGTCAATTTTTCAATATTTTTAATTTCATTCCCCGACCTGGTAGATCAAATTCAAACGCATTATTAAGCGTAAATACACACATATAAACGGCCAAAACGTCAATTTTTCAATATTTTCTGTTTCGTTCCCCGGCCGCGTTGCAAAAATTAAAATGCATTTATATGTATGAAAATACACATCAAACCAGCCATAACGTCAATCTTTCAATATTTTTAATTTCATTCCATGGCCGGGTAGATCAGATTCAAATGTATTTTTATGCGTAAACACACACATAAAACCGGCCAATACGTCGATTTTTTCAATATTTTCAGTTTCGTTCTCCGGCCGGGTTGACAAATTTTAAATGCATTTATATGTGTGAAAATACACATCAAACCGGCCAAAACGTCAATTTTTCAATATTTTTAATTTCGTTCCCCGGCCGGGTAGATCAAATTTAAATGTATTTTTATGCGTAAACACACACATATAAACGGCCAACACTTCGATTTTTTCAATATTTTCAGTTTCGTTCTCCGGCCGGGTTGACCAATTTTAAATGCATTTATATGTGTGAAAATACACATCATACCGGCCAAAACGTCAATATTTCAATATTTTTAATTTCGTTCCCCGGCCGGGTAGATCAAGTTCAAATGTATTTTTATGCGTAAACACACACTTAAAACCGGCCAACACTTCAATTTTTTCAATATTTTCAGTTTCGTTTTCCGGCCGGGTTGACAAATTTTAAATGCATTTATATGTGTGAAAATGAACATCAAACCGGCCAAAACGTCAATTTTTCAATATTTTTAATTTCGTTCCCCGGCCGGGTTGACAAATTTTAAATGCATTTATATGTGTGAAAATACACATCAAACCGGCCAAAACGTCAATTTTTCAATATTTTTAATTTCGTTCCATGGCCGGGTAGATCAAATTCAAATGTATTTTTATGCGTAATTACACACATAAAACCGGCCAACACTTCGATTTTTTCAATATTTTCAGTTTCGTTCCCCGGCCGCGTTGACCAATTATAATGCATTTATATGTGTGAAAATACACATCAAACCAGCCATAACGTCAATTTTTCAATATTTTTAATTTCGTTCCATGGCCGGGTAGATCAAATTCAAATGTATTTTTATGCGTAAACACACACATAAAACCGGCCAACACGTCGATTATTTCAATATTTTCAGTTTCGTTCTTCGGCCGGGTTGACCAATTTTAAATGCATTTATATGTGTGAAAATACACATCAAACCGGCCAAAACGTCAATTTTTCAATATTTTTAATTTCGTTCCCCGGCCGGGTAGATCAAATTTAAATGTATTTTTATGCGTAAACACACACATATAAACGGCCAACACTTCGATTTTTTCAATATTTTCAGTTTCGTTCTCCGGCCGGGTTGACCAATTTTAAATGCATTTATATGTGTGAAAATACACATCATACCGGCCAAAACGTCAATATTTCAATATTTTTAATTTCGTTCCCCGGCCGGGTAGATCAAGTTCAAATGTATTTTTATGCGTAAACACACACTTAAAACCGGCCAACACTTCAATTTTTTCAATATTTTCAGTTTCGTTTTCCGGCCGGGTTGACAAATTTTAAATGCATTTATATGTGTGAAAATACACATCAAGCCGGCCGAAACGTCAATTTTTCAATATTTTTAATTTCGTTCCATGGCCGGGTAGATCAAATTCAAATGTATTTTTATGCGTAAACACACACATAAAACCGGCCAACACTTCGATTTTTTCAATATTTTCAGTTTCGTTCTCCGGCCGGGTTGACCAATTTTAAATGCATATATATGTGTGAAAATACACATCATACCGGCCAAAACGTCAATATTTCAATATTTTTAATTTCGTTCCCCGCCTGGGTAGATCAAGTTCAAATGTATTTTTATGCGTAAACACACACTTAAAACCGGCCAACACTTCAATTTTTTCAATATTTTCAGTTTCGTTTTCCGGCCGGGTTGACAAATTTTAAATGCATTTATATGTGTGAAAATACACATCAAACCGGCCAAAACGTCAATTTTTCAATATTTTTAATTTCGTTCCCCGGCCGGGTTGACAAATTTTAAATGCATTTATATGTGTGAAAATACACATCAAACCGGCCAAAACGTCAATTTTTCAATATTTTTAATTTCGTTCCATGGCCGGGTAGATCAAATTCAAATGTATTTTTATGCGTAATTACACACATAAAACCGGCCAACACTTCGATTTTTTCAATATTTTCAGTTTCGTTCCCCGGCCGCGTTGACCAATTATAATGCATTTATATGTGTGAAAATACACATCAAACCAGCCATAACGTCAATTTTTCAATATTTTTAATTTCGTTCCATGGCCGGGTAGATCAAATTCAAATGTATTTTTATGCGTAAACACACACATAAAACCGGCCAACACGTCGATTATTTCAATATTTTCAGTTTCGTTCTTCGGCCGGGTTGACCAATTTTAAATGCATTTATATGTGTGAAAATACACATCAAACCGGCCAAAACGTCAATTTTTCAATATTTTTAATTTCGTTCCCCGGCCGGGTAGATCAAATTTAAATGTATTTTTATGCGTAAACACACACATATAAACGGCCAACACTTCGATTTTTTCAATATTTTCAGTTTCGTTCTTCGGCCGGGATGACCAATTTTAAATGCATTTATATGTGTGAAAATACACATCATACCGGCCAAAACGTCAATATTTCAATATTTTTAATTTCGTTCCCCGGCCGGGTAGATCAAGTTCAAATGTATTTTTATGCGTAAACACACACTTAAAACCGGCCAACACTTCAATTTTTTCAATATTTTCAGTTTCGTTTTCCGGCCGGGTTGACAAATTTTAAATGCATTTATATGTGTGAAAATACACATCAAACCGGCCAAAACGTCAATTTTTCAATATTTTTAATTTCGTTCCCCGGCCGTGTTGACAAATTTTAAATGCATTTATATGTGTGAAAATACACATCAAACCGGCCAAAACGTCAATTTTTCAATATTTTTAATTTCGTTCCATGGCCGGGTAGATCAAATTCAAATGTATTTTTATGCGTAATTACACACATAAAACCGGCCAACACTTCGATTTTTTCAATATTTTCAGTTTCGTTCCCCGGCCGCGTTGACCAATTATAATGCATTTATATGTGTGAAAATACACATCAAACCAGCCATAACGTCAATTTTTCAATATTTTTAATTTCGTTCCATGGCCGGGTAGATCAAATTCAAATGTATTTTTATGCGTAAACACACACATAAAACCGGCCAACACTTCGATTATTTCAATATTTTCAGTTTCGTTCCCCGGCCGCGTTGACCAATTATAATGCATTTATATGTGTGAAAATACACATCAAACCAGCCATAACGTCAATTTTTCAATATTTTAATTTCGTTCCATGGCCGGGTAGATCAAATTCAAATGTATTTTTATGCGTAAACACACACATAAAACCGGCCAACACGTCGATTATTTCAATATTTTCAGTTTCGTTCTTCGGCCGGGATGACAAATTTTAAATGCATTTATATGTGTGAAAATACACATCAAACCGGCCAAAACGTCAATTTTTCAATATTTTTAATTTCGTTCCCCGGCCGGGTTGACAAATTTTAAATGCATTTATATGTGTGAAAATACTCATCAAACCGGCCAAAACGTCAATTTTTCAATGTTTTTAATTTCGTTCCATGGCCGGGTAGATCAAATTCAAATGTATTTTTATGCGTAATTACACACATAAAACCGGCCAACACTTCGATTTTTTCAATATTTTCAGTTTCGTTCCCCGGCCGCGTTGACCAATTATAATGCATTTATATGTGTGAAAATACACATCAAACCAGCCATAACGTCAATTTTTCAATATTTTTAATTTCGTTCCATGGCCGGGTAGATCAAATTCAAATGTATTTTTATGCGTAAACACACACATAAAACCGGCCAACACGTCGATTATTTCAATATTTTCAGTTTCGTTCTTCGGCCGGGTTGACCAATTTTAAATGCATTTATATGTGTGAAAATACACATCAAACCAGCCATAACGTCAATTTTTCAATATTTTTAATTTCGTTCCCCGGCCGGGTAGATCAAATTCAAATGTATTTTTATGCGTAAACACACACATATAAACGGCCAAAACGTCAATTTTTCAATATTTTCAGTTTCGTTCCCCGGCCGCGTTGACCAATTTAAATGCATTTATATGTGTGAAAATACACATCAAACCGGCCAAAACATCAATTTTTCAATATTTTTAATTTCGTTCCCCGCCCGCGATGATCAAATTGAAATGCATTATATGTGTGAAAATACACATCAAACCAGCCATAACGTCAATTTTTCAATATTTTTAATTTAGTTCCCCGGCCGGGTAGATCAAATTCAAATGTATTTTATGCGTAAACACACACATATAAACGGCCAAAACGTCAATTTTTCAATATTTTCTGTTTCGTTCCCCGGCCGCGTTGAACAATTTTAAATGCATTTATATGTGTGAAAATACACATCAAACCGGCCAAAACATCAATTTTTCAATATTTTTAATTTCGTTCCCCGCCCGCGATGATCAAATTGAAATGCATTTATATGTGTGAAAATACACATCAAACCAGCCATAACGTCAATTTTTCAATATTTTTAATTTCGTTCCCCGGCCGGGTAGATCAAATTCAAATGTATTTTTATGCGTAAACACACACATATAAACGGCCAAAACGTCAATTTTCCAATATTTTCAGTTTCGTTCCCCGTCCGCGTTGACCAATTTTAAATACATTTATATGTATGAAAAATACACATCAAACCAGCCATAACGTCAATTTTTCAATATTTTTAATTTCGTTCCCCGGCCGGGTAGATCAAATTTAAATGTATTTTTATGCGTAAACACACACATAAAACCGGCCAAAACATCGATTTTTTCAATATTTTCAGTTTCGTTCTACGACCGGGTTGACCAATTTTAAATGCATTTATATGTGTAAAAATACACATCAAACCGGCCAAAACGTCAATTTTTCAATATTTTTAATTTCGTTTCATGGCTGGGCTAGATCAAATTCAAATGTATTTTTATGCGTAAACACACACATAATACCGGCCAACACGTCGATTTTTTCAATATTTTCAGTTTCGTTTTCCGGCCGGGTTGACAAATTTTAAATGCATTCATATGTGTGAAAATACACATCAAACCGGCCAAAACGTCAATTTTTCAATATTTTTAATTTCATTCCCCGACCTGGTAGATCAAATTCAAATGCATTATTAAGCGTAAATACACACATATAAACGGCCAAAACGTCAATTTTTCAATATTTTCTGTATCGTTCCCCGGCCGCGTTGCAAAAATTAAAATGCATTTATATGTATGAAAATACACATCAAACCAGCCATAACGTCAATTTTTCAATATTTTTAATTTCATTCCATGGCCGGGTAGATCAAATTCAAATGTATTTTTATGCGTAAACACACACATAAAACCGGCCAATACGTCGATTTTTTCAATATTTTCAGTTTCGTTCTCCGGCCGGGTTGACAAATTTTAAATGCATTTATATGTGTGAAAATACACATCAAACCGGCCAAAACGTCAATTTTTCAATATTTTTAATTTCGTTCCCCGGCCGGGTAGACCAAATTCAAATGTATTTTTATGCGTAAACACACACATATAAACGGCCAACACTTCGATTTTTTCAATATTCTCAGTTTCGTTCTCCGGCCGGGTTGACCAATTTTAAATGCATTTATATGTGTGAAAATACACATCATACCGGCCAAAACGTCAATATTTCAATATTTTTAATTTCGTTCCCCGGCCGGGTAGATCAAGTTCAAATGTATTTTTATGCGTAAACACACACTTAAAACCGGCCAACACTTCGATTTTTTCAATATTTTCAGTTTCGTTTTCCGGCCGGGTTGACAAATTTTAAATGCATTTATATGTGTGAAAATACACATTAAACCGGCCAAAACGTCAATTTTTCAATATTTTTAATTTCGTTCCCCGGCCGGGTTGACAAATTTTAAATGCATTTATATGTGTGAAAATACACATCAAACCGGCCAAAACGTCAATTTTTCAATATTTTTAATTTCGTTCCATGGCCGGGTAGATCAAATTCAAATGTATTTTTATGCGTAATTACACACATAAAACCGGCCAACACTTCGATTTTTTCAATATTTTCAGTTTCGTTCTTCGGCCGGGTTGACCAATTTTAAATGCATTTATATGTGTGAAAATACACATCAAACCGGCCAAAACGTCAATTTTTCAATATTTTTAATTTCGTTCCCCGGCCGGGTAGATCAAATTCAAATGCATTATTAAGCGAAAACACTCAGATATATACGGCCAAAACGTCAATTTTTCAATATTTTCAGTTTCGTTCCCCGTCCGCGTTGACCAATTTTAAATACATTTATATGTATGAAAATACACATCAAACCAGCCATAACGTCAATTTTTCAATATTTTTAATTTCGTTCCCCGGCCGGGTAGATCAAATTTAAATGTATTTTTATGCGTAAACACACACATAAAATCGGCCAAAACATCGATTTTTTCAATATTTTCAGTTTCGTTCTACGGCCGGGTTGACCAATTTTAAATGCATTTATATGTGTAAAAATACACATCAAACCGGCCAAAACGTCAATTTTTCAATATTTTTAATTTCGTTTCATGGCTGGGCTAGATCAAATTCAAATGTATTTTTATGCGTAAACACACACATAATACCGGCCAACACGTCGATTTTTTCAATATTTTCAGTTTCGTTTTCCGGCCGGGTTGACAAATTTTAAATGCATTTATATGTATGAAAATACACATCAAACCAGCCATGACGTCAATATTTCAATATTTTTAATTTCGTTCCCCGGCCGGGTAGATCAAATTCAAATGTATTTTTATGCGTAAACACACACATATAAACGGCCAACACTTCGATTTTTTCAATATTTTCAGTTTCGTTCTCCGGCCGGGTTGACCAATTTTAAATGCATTTATATGTGAGAAAATACACATCAAACCAGCCAAAACGTCAATTTTTCAATATTTTTAATTTCGTTCCCCGCCCGGGATGATCAAATTGAAATGCATTTATATGTGTGAAAATACACATCAAACCAGCCATAACGTCAATTTTTCAATATTTTTAATTTCGTTCCCCGGCCGGGTAGATCAAATTCAAATGTATTTTTATGCGTAAACACACACATATAAACGGCCAAAACGTCAATTTTTCAATATTTTCAGTTTCGTTCCCCGGCCGCGTAGACCAATTTTAAATGCATTTATATGTATGAAAATACACATCAAACCAGCCATAACGTCAATTTTTCAATATTTTTAATTCGTTCCCCGGCCGGGTAGATCAAATTCAAATGTATTTTTATGCGTAAACACACACATATAAACGGCCAACACTTCGATTTTTTCAATATTTTCAGTTTCGTTCTCCGGCCGGGTTGACAAATTTTAAATGCATTTATATGTGTGAAAATGCACATCAAACCGGCCAAAACGTCAATTTTTCAATATTTTTAATTTCGTTCCCCGCCCGCGATGATCAAATTGAAATGCATTTATATGTGTGAAAATACACATCAAACCAGCCATAACGTCAATTTTTCAATATTTTTAATTTCGTTCCCCGGCCGGGTAGATCAAATTCAAATGTATTTTTATGCGTAAACACCACATATAAACGGCCAACACTTCGATTTTTTCAATATTTTCAGTTTCGTTCTCCGGCCGGGTTGACCAATTTTAAATGCATTTATATGTGAGAAAATACACATCAAACCAGCCAAAACGTCAATTTTTCAATATTTGTAATTTCGTTTAATGGCTGGGCTACTTCAAATTCAAATGTATTTTTATGCGTAAAGACACACATAAAACCGGCCAACACTTCGATTTTTTCAATATTTTCAGTTTCGTTCTTCGGCCGGGTTCACCAATTTTAAATGCATTTATATGTGTGAAAATACACATCATACCCGGCCAAAACGTCAATATTTCAATATTTTTAATTTCGTTCCCCGGCCGGGTAGATAAAATTCAAATACATTATTAAGCGTAAACACACACATATAAACGGCCAAAACGTCGATTTTTCAATATTTTCAGTTTCGTTCCCCGGCCACGGTTGACCAATTTTAAATGCATTTATATGTGTGAAAATACACATCAAACCGGCCAAACGTCAATTTTTCAATATTTTTAATTCGTTCCCCGGCCGCGTTGACAAATTTTAAATGCATTTATATGTATGAAAATACACATCAAACCAGCCATAACGTCAATATTTTCAATATTTTTAATTTCGTTCCCCGGCCGGGTAGATCAAATTCAAATGCATTTATTAGCGTAAACACACACATATAAACGGCCAAAACGTCAATTTTTCAATATTTTCAGTTTCGTTCCCCGGCCGCGGTAGACCAATTTTAATGCATTATATGTATGAAAATACACATCAAACCAGCCAAACGATTATTTTTCAATATTTTTAATTCCGTTCCATGGCCGGGTAGATCAAATTCAAATGTATTTTTATGCGTAAACACACACATAAAACCGGCCAACACGTCGATTTTTCAATATTTTCAGTTTCGTTCTTCTTGCGGAATGACCAATTTTAAATGCATTTATATGTATGAAAATACACATCAAACCAGCCATAACGTCAATTTTTCAATATTTTTAATTTCGTTCCAGGCCGGGTAGATCAAATTCAAATGTATTTTTATGCGTAAACACACACATAAAACCGGCCAATACGTCGATTTTTTCAATATTTTCAGTTTCGTTCTCCGGCCGGGTTGACAAATTTTAAATGCATTTATATGTGTGAAAATACACATCATACCGGCCAAAACGTCAATATTTCACTATTTTTAATTTCGTTCCCCGGCCGGGTAGATAAAATTCAAATGCATTATTAGCGTAAACACACACTAATAAACGGCCAAAACGTCAATTGTTCAATATTTTCAGTTCGTTCCCGGCCGCGTTGACCAATTTTAATGCATTTATATGTGTGAAAATACACATCAAAACCGGCCATAACGTCAATTTTTCAATATTTTTAATTTCGTTCCCCGGCGGGTCGATCAAATTTCACATGTATTTTTATGCGTAAACACACACATATAAACGGCCAACACTCGATTTTTTTCAATATTTTTCAGTTTCGTTCTCCGGCCGGGTTGACAAATTTTTAAATGCATTTATATGTTTGAAAATGCACATCAAACCGGCCAAACGTCAATTTTTCAATATTTTTAATTTCGTTCCCCGCCCGCGGATGATCAAATTGAAATGCATTTATATGTGTGAAAATACACATCAAACCAGCCATAACGTCAATTTTTCAATATTTTTAATTTCGTTCCCCGGCCGGGTAGATCAAATTCAAATGTATTTTTATGCGTAAACACACACATATAACGGCCAACACTTCAATTTTTTCAATATTTTCAGTGTTCGTTCTTCGGCCGGGTTCACCATTTTAAATGCATTTATATGTGTGAAAAACACATCATACCGGCCAAACGTCAATATTTCAATATTTTTAATTTCGTTCCCCTGGCCGGGTAGATAAAATTCAAATGCATTATTAAGCGTAAACACACACATATAAACGGCCAAAACGTCAATTTTTTCAATATTTTTTCAGTTTCGTTCCCCGGCCGGTTGACCAATTTTAAATGCATTTATATGTGTGAAAATACACATCAAACCGGCCAAAACATCAATTTTTCAATATTTTTAATTTCGTTCCCCGGCCGCGTTGACCAATTTAAATGCATTTATATGTATGAAAATACACATCAAACCAGCCATAACGTCAATATTTTCAATATTTTTAATTTCGTTCCCGGCCGGGTAGATCAAATTCAAATGCATTATTAAGCGTAAACACACACATATAACGGCCAAAACGTCAATTTTTTCAATATTTTCAGTTTCGTTCCCCGGCCGCGTAGACCAATTTTAAATGCATTTATATGTATGAAAATACACATCAAACCAGCCAAAACGATTATTTTTCAATATTTTTAATTCCGTTCCATGGCCGGGTAGATCAAATTCAAATGTATTTTTATGCGTAAACACACACATAAAACCGGCCAACACGTCGATTTTTTCAATATTTTCAGTTTCGTTCTTCTTGCGGGAAGACCAATTTTAAATGCATTTATATGTATGAAAATACACATCAAACCAGCCATAACGTCAATTTTTCAATATTTTTAATTTCATTCCATGGCCGGGTAGATCAAATTCAAATGTATTTTTATGCGTAAACACACACATAAAACCGGCCAATACGTCGATTTTTTCAATATTTTCAGTTTCGTTCTCCGGCCGGGTTGACAAATTTTAAATGCATTTATATGTGTGAAAATACACATCATACCGGCCAAAACGTCAATATTTCACTATTTTTAATTTCGTTCCCCGGCCGGGTAGATAAAATTCAAATGCATTATTAAGCGTAAACACACACATATAAACGGCCAAAACGTCAATTTTTCAATATTTTCAGTTTCGTTCCCCGGCCGGGTTGACCAATTTTAAATGCATTTATATGTGTGAAAATACACATCAAACCGGCCAAAACGTCAATTTTTCAATATTTTTAATTTCGTTCCCCGGCCGGGTAGATCAAATTCAAATGCATTATTAAGCGAAAACACTCACATATAAACGGCCAAAACGTCAATTTTTCAATATTTTCAGTTTCGTTCCCCGTCCGCGTTGACCAATTTTAAATACATTTATATGTATGAAAATACACATCAAACCAGCCATAACGTCAATTTTTCAATATTTTTAATTTCGTTCCCCGGCCGGGTAGATCAAATTTAAATGTATTTTTATGCGTAAACACACACATAAAACCGAGCAAAACATCGATTTTTTCAATATTTTCAGTTTCGTTCTACGGCCGGGTTGACCAATTTTAAATGCATTTATATGTGTAAAAATACACATCAAACCGGCCAAAACGTCAATTTTTCAATATTTTTAATTTCGTTTCATGGCTGGGCTAGATCAAATTCAAATGTATTTTTATGCGTAAACACACACATAATACCGGCCAACACGTCGATTTTTTCAATATTTTCAGTTTCGTTTTCCGGCCGGGTTGACAAATTTTGAATGCATTTATATGTATGAAAATACACATCAAACCAGCCATAACGTCAATATTTCAATATTTTTAATTTAGTTCCCCGGCCGGGTAGATCAAATTCAAATGCATTATTAAGCGTAAACACACACATATAAACGGACAAAACGTCAATTTTTCAATATTTTCAGTTTCGTTCCCCGGCCGCGTAGACCAATTTTAAATGCATTTATATGTATGAAAATACACATCAAACCAGCCATAACGTCAATTTTTCAATATTTTTAATTTCGTTCCTCGGCCGGGTAGATCAAATTCAAATGTATTTTTATGCGTAAACACACACATATAAACGGCCAACACTTCGATTTTTTCAATATTTTCAGTTTCGTTCTCCGGCCGGGTTGACCAATTTTAAATGCATTTATATGTGAGAAAATACACATCAAACCAGCCAAAACGTCAATTTTTCAATATTTTTAATCTCGTTCCCCGCCCGGGATGATCAAATTGAAATGCATTTATATGTGTGAAAATACACATCAAACCAGCCATAACGTCAATTTTTCAATATTTTTAATTTCGTTCCCCGGCCGGGCAGATCAAATTCAAATGTATTTTTATGCGTAAACACACACATATAAACGGCCAAAACGTCAATTTTTCAATATTTTCAGTTTCGTTCCCCGGCCGCGTTGACCAATTTTAAATGCATTTATATGTGTGAAAATACACATCAAACCGGCCAAAACATCAATTTTTCAATATTTTTAATTTCGTTCCCCGCCCGCGATGATCAAATTGAAATGCATTTATATGTGTGAAAATACACATCAAACCGGCCAAAACATCAATTTTTCAATATTTTTAATTTCGTTCCCCGCCCGCGATGATCAAATTGAAATGCATTTATATGTGTGAAAATACACATCAAACCAGCCATAACGTCAATTTTTCAATATTTTTAATTTCGTTCCCCGGCCGGGTAGATCAAATTCAAATGTATTTTTATGCGTAAACACACACATATAAACGGCCAAAACGTCAATTTTCAATATTTTCAGTTTCGTTCCCCGGCCGCGTTGACAAATTTTAAATGCATTTATATGTGTGAAAATACACATCAAACCGGCCAAAACGTCAATTTTTCAATATTTTTAATTTCGTTCCCCGGCCGGGTAGATCAAATTCAAATGTATTTTTATGCGTAAACACACACATATAAACGGCCAAAACGTCAATTTTTCAATATTTTCAGTTTCGTTCCCCGTCCGCGTTGACCAATTTTAAATACATTTATATGTATGAAAATACACATCAAACCAGCCATAACGTCAATTTTTCAATATTTTTAATTTCGTTCCCCGGCCGGGTAGATCAAATTTAAATGTATTTTTATGCGTAAACACACACATCAAACCGGCCAAAACATCGATTTTTTCAATATTTTCAGTTTCGTTCTACGGCCGGGTTGACCAATTTTAAATGCATTTATATGTGTAAAAATACACATCAAACCGGCCAAAACGTCAATTTTTCAATATTTTTAATTTCGTTTCATGGCTGGGCTAGATCAAATTCAAATGTATTTTTATGCGTAAACACACACATAATACCGGCCAACACGTCGATTTTTTCAATATTTTCAGTTTCGTTCTCCGGCCGGGTTGACAAATTTTAAATGCATTTATATGTGTGAAAATACACATCAAACCGGCCAAAACGTCAATTTTTCAATATTTTTAATTTCGTTCCCCGGCCGGGTAGATCAAATTCAAATGTATTTTTATGCGTAAATACACACATATAAACGGCCAAAACGTCAATTTTTCAATATTTTCTGTTTCGTTCCCCGGCCGCGTTGCAAAAATTAAAATGCATTTATATGTATGAAAATTCACATCAAACCAGCCATAACGTCAATTTTTCAATATTTTTAATTTCATTCCATGGCCGGGTAGATCAAATTCAAATGTATTTTTATGCGTAAACACACACATAAAACCGGCCAATACGTCGATTTTTTCAATATTTTCAGTTTCGTTCTCCGGCCGGGTTGACAAATTTTAAATGCATTTATATGTGTGAAAATACACATCAAACCGGCCAAAACGTCAATTTTTCAATATTTTTAATTTCGTTCCCCGGCCGGGTAGATCAAATTCATATGTATTTTTATGCGTAAACACACACATATAAACGGCCAACACTTCGATTTTTTCAATATTTTCACTTTCGTTCTCCGGCCGGGTTGACCAATTTTAAATGCATTTATATGTGTGAAAATACACATCATACCGGCCAAAACGTCAATATTTCAATATTTTTAATTTCGTTCCCCGGCCGGGTAGATCAAGTTCAAATGTATTTTTATGCGTAAACACACACTTAAAACCGGCCAACACTTCGATTTTTTCAATATTTTCAGTTTCGTTTTCCGGCCGGGTTAACAAATTTTAAATGCATTTATATGTGTGAAAATACACATCAAACCGGCCAAAACGTCAATTTTTCAATATTTTTAATTTCGTTCCCCGGCCGGGTTGACAAATTTTAAATGCATTTATATGTGTGAAAATACACATCAAACTTGCCAAAACGTCAATTTTTCAATTTTTTTAATTTCGTTCCATGGCCGGGTAGATCAAATTCAAATGTATTTTTATGCGTAATTACACACATAAAACCGGCCAACACTTCGATTTTTTCAATATTTTCATTTTCGTTCTTCGGCCGGGTTGACCAATTTTAAATGCATTTATATGTGTGAAAATACACATCAAACCGGCCAAAACGTCAATTTTTCAATATTTTTAATTTCGTTCCCCGGCCGGGTAGATCAAATTCAAATGCATTATTAAGCGAAAACACTCACATATAAACGGCCAAAACGTCAATTTTTCAATATTTTCAGTTTCGTTCCCCGTCCGCGTTGACCAATTTTAAATACATTTATATGTATGAAAATACACATCAAACCAGCCATAACGTCAATTTTTCAATATTTTTAATTTCGTTCGCCGGCCGGGTAGATCAAATTTAAATGTATTTTTATGCGTAAACACACACATAAAACCGGCCAAAACATCGATTTTTTCAATGTTTTCAGTTTCGTTCTACGGCCGGGTTGACCAATTTTAAATGCATTTATATGTGTAAAAATACACATCAAACCGGCCAAAACGTCAATTTTTCAATATTTTTAATTTCGTTTCATGGCTGGGCTAGATCAAATTCAAATGTATTTTTATGCGTAAACACACACATAATACCGGCCAACACGTCGATTTTTTCAATATTTTCAGTTTCGTTTTCCGGCCGGGTTGACCAATTTTAAATGCATTTATATGTGAGAAAATAAACATCAAACCAGCCAAAACGTCAATTTTTCAATATTTTTAATTTCGTTCCCCGCCCGGGATGATCAAATTGAAATGCATTTATATGTGTGAAAATACACATCAAACCAGCCATAACGTCAATTTTTCAATATTTTTAATTTCGTTCCCCGGCCGGGTAGATCAAATTCAAATGTATTTTTATGCGTAAACACACACATATAAACGGCCAAAACGTCAATTTTTCAATATTTTCAGTTTCGTTCCCCGGCCGCGTAGACCAATTTTAAATGCATTTATATGTATGAAAATACACATCAAACCAGCCATAACGTCAATTTTTCAATATTTTTAATTTCGTTCCCCGGCCGGGTAGATCAAATTCAAATGTATTTTTATGCGTAAACACACACATATAAACGGTTACACTTCGATTTTTTCAATATTTTCAGTTTCGTTCTCCGGCCGGGTTGACCAATTTTAAATGCATTTATATGTGAGAAAATACACATCAAACCAGCCAAAACGTCAATTTTTCAATATTTTTAATTTCGTTCCCCGCCCGGGATGATCAAATTGAAATGCATTTATATGTGTGAAAATACACATCAAACCAGCCATAACGTCAACTTTTCAATATTTTTAATTTCGTTCCCCGGCCGGGTAGATCAAATTCAAATGTATTTTTATGCGTAAACACACACATATAAACGGCCAAAACGTCAATTTTTCAATATTTTCAGTTTCGTTCCCCGGCCGCGTTGACAAATTTTAAATGCATTTATATGTGTGAAAATACACATCAAACCGGCCAAAACGTCAATTTTTCAATATTTTTAATTTCGTTCCCCGGCCGGGTAGATCAAATTCAAATGTATTTTTATGCGTAAACACACACATATAAACGGCCAACACTTCGATTTTTTCAATATTTTCAGTTTCGTTCTCCGGCCGGGTTGACCAATTTTAAATGCATTTATATGTGTGAAAATACACATCATACCGGCCAAAACGTCAATATTTCAATATTTTTAATTTCGTTCCCCGGCCGGGTAGATCAAGTTCAAATGTATTTTTATGCGTAAACACACACTTAAAACCGGCCAACACTTCGATTTTTTCAATATTTTCAGTTTCGTTTTCCGGCCGGGTTGACAAATTTTAAATGCATTTATATGTGTGAAAATACACATCAAACCGGCCAAAACGTCAATTTTTCAATATTTTTAATTTCTTTCCCCGGCCGGGTTGACAAATTTTAAATGCATTTATATGTGTGAAAATACACATCAAACTTGCCAAAACGTCAATTTTTCAATTTTTTTAATTTCGTTCCATGGCCGGGTAGATCAAATTCAAATGTATTTTTATGCGTAATTACACACATAAAACCGGCCAACACTTCGATTTTTTCAATATTTTCAGTTTCGTTCTTCGGCCGGGTTGACCAATTTTAAATGCATTTATATGTGTGAAAATACACATCAAACCGGCCAAAACGTCAATTTTTCAATATTTTTAATTTCGTTCCCCGGCCGGGTAGATCAAATTCAAATGCATTATTAAGCGAAAACACTCACATATAAACGGCCAAAACGTCAATTTTTCAATATTTTCTGTTTCGTTCCCCGTCCGCGTTGACCAATTTTAAATACATTTATATGTATGAAAATACACATCAAACCAGCCATAACGTCAATTTTTCAATATTTTTAATTTCGTTCCCCGGCCGGGTAGATCAAATTTAAATGTATTTTTATGCGTAAACACACACATAAAACCGGCCAAAACATCGATTTTTTCAATATTTTCAGTTTCGTTCTACGGCCGGGTTGACCAATTTTAAATGCATTTATATGTGTAAAAATACACATCAAACCGGCCAAAACGTCAATTTTTCAATATTTTTAATTTCGTTTCATGGCTGGGCTAGATCAAATTCAAATGTATTTTTATGCGTAAACACACACATAATACCGGCCAACACATCGATTTTTTCAATATTTTCAGTTTCGTTTTCCGGCCGGGTTGACCAATTTTAAATGCATTTATATGTGAGAAAATAATCATCAAACCAGCCAAAACGTCAATTTTTCAATATTTTTAATTTCGTTCCCCGCCCGGGATGATCAAATTGAAATGCATTTATATGTGTGAAAATACACATCAAACCAGCCATAACGTCAATTTTTCAATATTTTTAATTTCGTTCCCCGGCCGCGTTGCAAAAATTAAAATGCATTTATATGTATGAAAATACACATCAAACCAGCCATAACGTCAATTTTTCAATATTTTTAATTTCATTCCATGGCCGGGTAGATCAAATTCAAATGTATTTTTATGCGTAAACACACACATAAAACCGGCCAATACGTCGATTTTTTCAATATTTTCAGTTTCGTTCTCCGGCCGGGTTGACAAATTTTAAATGCATTTATATGTGTGAAAATACACATCAAACCGGCCATAACGTCAATTTTTCAATATTTTTAATTTCGTTCCCCGGCCGGGTAGATCAAATTCAAATGTATTTTTATGCGTAAACACACACATATAAACGGTTAACACTTCGATTTTTTCAATATTTTCAGTTTCGTTCCCCGCCCGGGATGATCAAATTGAAATGCATTTATATGTGTGAAAATACACATCAAACCAGCCATAACGTCAATTTTTCAATATTTTTAATTTCGTTCCCCGGCCGCGTTGCAAAAATTAAAATGCATTTATATGTATGAAAATACACTTCAAACCAGCCATAACGTCAATTTTTCAATATTTTTAATTTCATTCCATGGCCGGGTAGATCAAATTCAAATGTATTTTTATGCGTAAACACACACATATAAACGGCCAAAACGTCAATTTTTCAATATTTTCAGTTTCGTTCCCCGGCCGCGTAGACCAATTTTAAATGCATTTATATGTATGAAAATACACATCAAACCAGCCATAACGTCAATTTTTCAATATTTTTAATTTCGTTCCCCGGCCGGGTAGATCAAATTCAAATGTATTTTTATGCGTAAACACACACATATAAACGGTTAACACTTCGATTTTTTCAATATTTTCAGTTTCGTTCTCCGGCCGGGTTGACCAATTTTAAATGCATTTATATGTGAGAAAATACACATCAAACCAGCCAAAACGTCAATTTTTCAATATTTTTAATTTCGTTCCCCGCCCGGGATGATCAAATTGAAATGCATTTATATGTGTGAAAATACACATCAAACCAGCCATAACGTCAACTTTTCAATATTTTTAATTTCGTTCCCCGGCCGGGTAGATCAAATTCAAATGTATTTTTATGCGTAAACACACACATATAAACGGCCAAAACGTCAATTTTTCAATATTTTCAGTTTCGTTCCCCGGCCGCGTTGACCAATTTTAAATGCATTTATATGTGTGAAAATACACATCAAACCGGCCAAAACGTCAATTTTTCAATATTTTTAATTTCATTCCATGGCCGGGTAGATCAAATTCAAATGTATTTATATGCGTAAACACACACATAAAACCGGCCAATACGTTGATTTTTTCAATATTTTCAGTTTCGTTCTCCGGCCGGGTTGACAAATTTTAAATGCATTTATATGTGTGAAAATACACATCAAACCGGCCAAAACGTCAATTTTTCAATATTTTTAATTTCGTTCCCCGCCCGCGATGATCAAATTGAAATGCATTTATATGTGTGAAAATACACATCAAACCAGCCATAACGTCAATTTTTCAATATTTTTAATTTCGTTCCCCGGCCGGGTAGATCAAATTCAAATGTATTTTTATGCGTAAACACACACATATAAACGGCCAACACTTCGATTTTTTCAATATTTTCAGTTTCGTTCTCCGGCCGGGTTAAAGAAAGAAAAAGGGGGGGGGGGTGGTGGGGCCCCTCCGTCGCCCCAACCAGTGAGGTACGTCCAGCCCGGAAGATTGTTTATATGTCCCCGTCGTGGATGAAATCCACGGCGGGCGGCATATCTCCAATCCCGTTACCTCTCCTTAAGAAGGAAAAATCGCGTGGGAGGTGAAAGTGCATTGCTAAAGTTAGCATTTTCGCACAATAATAAAAAGATGAGTTTACAGAACGTTTAGAGAAAGCAGAAGTAAGCCGAAGCTTACGTTAAGTAGGAAAAAGCACTAGGCTGAAAAAACCTACTTGTAGTAATGTGTAAGTTAAAAGAATGAAAAATGAGATGAAAGGTGGAATGGATATGAGGTTGAGTGGAAAAAGAAAGAGAAATAAATAGACTATGTGATGGGGTGCATTGATGAGCCGAGCAGGGCCATTCTACAGAGCTCCGGCTGGTTCTTCCGGCGAAATGCCTACGAGAAGCAGCCATCCACCCTGCATATGTTTCCTCCCCAACCCATCAATGTTAATTAAATAGAATTTATTTCTGAATGACGAATAGTTGTTCCTACGGGGCGGACAGAAAGTCCTTTGGTCGTGCATGTTTGTTTTTAGGATCGAGTTCGTATTTACCGAGGTTGTTTATTAGAGCGTATTTTGATTTCGCGGAGTTTTCGTAAAATTTTTCGGTCGAGGTTTTAATGAAATTATGTAAATATTCTATTTCGAGTTCTTTATGGATTAATGAATTTTTAGTGAACCGTATCGCGTTTGTTATTTTTCGTAACGTTTTATTTTGAATTATTTGAAGTTTATAAATGTTTGTTTTACACGTACCGCCCCAGACCGCTGAGGCGTATGTTAGTATTGGTCGGATTAAGGCTTTATACATTATTATGCCGTTTTTTAGGTTTAGAGACGAGTGATTTCTTAAAAGCGGATTTAGTTTAGTTAAGACCCCGATGGCTTTGTTACGAACGTTAGTAGTGTGTTGTGTGTAGGTGAGTTTACGATCGAGTGTTACGCCGAGATATTTTACCGCGGGTTTCCATTCTATTGGTGTTTTATCGAAGTTAGGTGGATTTAGGTTTGCGGTTGGCGCTCTCTTTTTAGAGAACATTATTGCTTCGGATTTAGTCGCGTTGATTTTAATTTTCCATTTACTGCAGAATTGATGAATGTCGTTTAGCGCGTTGTTAAGTAATCTTACGATTTTTTCGTTACTTCGCGAGGTCGCGTATATTACCGTGTCGTCCGCGTAGATCCCGATATTTACGTTGTCGGTCGAGGGTAGGTCGTTAATGTAAATTAAAAAGAGCAGAGGTCCCAACAGGCTGCCCTGAGGGACTCCCGCTTTTATAGGAAATTCGCGAGATTCTGCGTCGTTTAGTTTAACTTTAAATTTCCGGTTGTTTAGATAGGAAGCTAAAATGTGAATTAGGTTAGAGTTTATTTTATTTTCGATTAGTTTGCGAAGGAGACCGTTTATCCAGACGCTGTCGAAGGCTTTCTCGACGTCGAGAAGTACCGCCCCGGTGTTTCGTTTCCAGTTAAAATTCCGAGTAATGTCTTCGGTTAGTCTAAGTATTTGGTGTTGTGTAGAATGAGCCTGTCTAAACCCGAATTGTTCCTGTCTGATCGTCAGGCGTTCAGTCATGTCGTCCCGAAGTCTATTGATGAGCAAGTGCTCGAATGCCTTGCTCATTGTGTTAAGGAGGCTAATTGGTCTGTAGCTAGTCGGGAGGGTCGGGTCTTTACCTGCTTTGGGAAACACCAAGACGGTCGCCGTTTTCCAGACGTCTGGGAAATATTTATGTTTAATGCACGCGTTGAGTATGTCGGTTAAGTGGGTTAATGCTTTTATAGGTAATTTTTTCAAAATGAAGTTACTTATTGTATCCGGGCCAGGTGCTTTATTGTTTTTCGTGCGTTTAAGATATTTTTTAAGTTCGAACGGAATTATCGGTGGAATTGTATTAGGGTTATTGTTAGAATTGTTTAGAAAATTTAAGATTAAATTATCCGTTTCTGCAGAAAAATTGGAATTGTTATGAGGCATTTTATGCGGTGTGAACGTTTTCGCGAAGTTTTCGGCTAATTGGTTAGCTTTATCGCCCGGTGAAAAATATTTAAGTTGATTATGTGAATCTTTTAACGGTGGAATGTTAGTGTGAGTTCGCGTAAAGGCTTTGGTCATTCTCCACAAACTATTGTCTTTAATGTTTAAGGATTTTACTTTGTTATTCCACGATTCGCATTTAAAGTTTTTAATTTGGTTGTCTATTAAGCGTCTAATTGAATTAATATGGTTTTTAAGTATTGGATTATATCGTTTACGGTTTTCGCGGATTAATACGTTTCTATGTTTTATTGATTTAATTATTTCGTCCAGTAACGGAAGGTTGCCGGTTTTATTTTCGTTTAATGGTGTGGAAATGTCTATTGCTTTGTGGATGGTTTGTGTAAAGTCAGTGATAACTGTGTCGATTTCGTCTTTTCTGTCTATGTCTTGTAGTGTAATGATGTTTTCGTCAAAGTAATTGTTAAATGTCTGCCAGTTAGTTTTTGCAAAGTTGTATTTGATTTTTGTCGGATTGTAAATTGTTGTTAAGTTGATAGTTATGTATACGGGGCAATGGTCTGAGTCTAATTCGGAATCTGGGAGAGTGCAGATATTAGAGGAAAAATTTAAGTTTTTAGAGATCATGAAATCTATTATATCGGGTTTGCATTTTTTGTTGTAAGGATAGTGAGTGAAGCTCGTTGGGGCGTGAATGTAAAGTTGTTTATTAATGCAATATTTACTGAGTTGGCTACCGAGTGCGTTTATAGTGCGACTCCCCCAGCGCGTATGTTTAGCGTTAAAGTCACCGGCGGCTATTACTGTGTCGGCTGTTTTAAAGATTTTATCGTAGTCGTTTTTGTTGAATTTAACAGTAGGTGAGTTATAAGTAGCTATTATCGCGATGTCGGTTCCGCGGGTTTTGATTTTAATTGCCGTTGCTTCTAAGTTTTCGGTATTTAAGGGTATATTATAATGTTTTAGGCTGTTTTTAACTATTACCGCGGTGCCCCGGTTTATGTTATTTTTATAGACAGTGTAGTTTCGTAGTTTAAATGTACTGTTGTTTTTTAAAAGTGTTTCGTCAAGTAGGCAAATGTCAATGTCTTTTGTGTGTAGTAGTGTCTCTAGTTCGAGTTTTTTGTGTGTTAGTCGTCCGTTGGCGTTCCAAGCACAAATGGTTAGTTGTTTATTTGGTGTATTATTCATGGTCCGGTTTTTTGTTTATTGGATGCAACCGCAAGGGCCGAATTTAGAAGTTTTTGAGTTATTACCGCGACTTGGATATACGCGTCGTTTATTGAGATTGATCCCGAGGAGATACTGATAGAGAGGTTGGTTGCCTCCCGCAGTATTTCTAACAGCGCGGTTGCGTCTTCCGGGTTGACGGGTTTTTTATCATTTTTAATGTTATTTTCATTTTTGTGTTTGTTTTGTAATGATTTAAATTTAAATATTGGTATGTTCGTTGGTGATTGGGTTTTAGCTTTAACCGGTAATGCGGGAAAATGACCTCCATCGTTTAACGGAATGACTTTAGGTTTTTCAGTATTTTTATTATTGCTGTTATTGCTATTAATTTTAGTGGGTTTGGGAGTTTTGGCTTTATTCGCGTAAGATTGTTTTGTTGTTTTATAGGCTGGACAGCCTTTGTAATTCGCGGTGTGGTTGCCTCCACAGTTTGCGCATTTTAAATTTTCTTTATCGCGGGGCTTAGTGCACGTGGCGGAGTCATGGTTCTCTCCACACTTAACGCATTTGGGTTGAGCGTGGCAGAACCGTGACACATGATTATAACGTTGGCATTTATAACATTGTACCGGGCGTTTAGGTTTAATATACGGTTCTATTTTTATTTTCAAGAACGCGATTGTTTTTAATTGATTAATATTTTTGATGTTGTCTGTTTTTTCTAAAGTAATTAGGAAAAGAGGGAGCGGGGTGGCATTTTTCCCGCTTCCTCTCTTCATTTGCGCGACGTTGTGGACTGTATATCCACCCCGCAGTAATTCGTCCGCGATTTCGTCGGTGGCCATTGAAATGGGTAGGCCCCTAATGACGAATTTGACCGGAGGTTCGGAATCCGGAGATTTGAAGAAAAAATATTGGAACCTTTCGGTGTCCAATTCCCGGAGGAGGGTTCGATAGTCCTCCAGGGTTGAAACCCGGACGGACATGAAGTTGTCGCGGAGTTTGTATACTACCGCGCTGAATTTTAATTTTTTAATAATGGTTTGGAGGAGTTTGTAGGGAAAGTTAAGCTCATCACAGTAAACGTTTACTGGAGTGATCTTAACCTTTTTTTCGGCGGAAGTGCCGGCTAGTATAGAAAATTGGTTGTGGGTAGCAACCGGTGGAAGTACCGTGTTGCTGGTCTTGGTAATCAGACTTGTTCGGTCTGATTGAGTGTCCCGAGGTGTTTGGCGGGCACGTTTTCGCCTGCGAGGCTCCTTGAAGCCTTCGCAATCCATGGTAAGGGCTGTGTCCATTAAGGACTCAGCGGTGGAGGCGATGCTCTCGGAGCCATCGCAGTACGAAAATGTGGATTTTTGCCCAGTGGCCATGATGGCTCACAATGGGCTGAGATGGAATTATAATAGAAAAATAGGGACAGGTTTGCACCTGCTATTGAGAATTCGATAAATCGAGAGTCAATAGAAATAATTTTCTATATAATGAGAATAGGTGTTTCCTCTACGAAGGTTCGAGAGGAACTCCGATCATTCCGACCGGGTTGACCAATTTTAAATGCATTTATATGTGAGAAAATACACATCAAACCAGCCAAAACGTCAATTTTTCAATTTTTTTAATTTCGTTTAATGGCTGGGCTAGTTCAAATTCAAATGTATTTTTATGCGTAAAGACACACATAAAACCGGCCAACACTTCGATTTTTTCAATATTTTCAGTTTCGTTCTTCGGCCGGGTTCACCAATTTTAAATGCATTTATATGTGTGAAAATACACATCATACCGGCCAAAACGTCAATATTTCAATATTTTTAATTTCGTTCCCCGGCCGGGTAGATAAAATTCAAATGCATTATTAAGCGTAAACACACACATATAAACGGCCAAAACGTCAATTTTTCAATATTTTAAGTTTCGTTCCCCGGCCGCGTTGACCAATTTTAAATGCATTTATATGTGTGAAAATACACATCAAACCGGCCAAAACATCAATTTTTCAATATTTTTAATTTCGTTCCCCGGCCGCGTTGACCAATTTTAAATGCATTTATATGTATGAAAATACACATCAAACCAGCCATAACGTCAATATTTCAATATTTTTAATTTCGTTCCCCGGCCGGGTAGATCAAATTCAAATGCATTATTAAGCGTAAACACACACATATAAACGGCCAAAACGTCAATTTTTCAATATTTTCAGTTTCGTTCCCCGGCCGCGTAGACCAATTTTAAATGCATTTATATGTATGAAAATACACATCAAACCAGCCAAAACGATTATTTTTCAATATTTTTAATTCCGTTCCATGGCCGGGTAGATCAAATTCAAATGTATTTTTATGCGTAAACACACACATAAAACCGGCCAACACGTCGATTTTTTCAATATTTTCAGGTTCGTTCTTCTTGCGGGAAGACCAATTTTAAATGCATTTATATGTGTGAAAATACACATCAAACCGGCCAAAACGTCAATTTTTCAATATTTTTAATTTCATTCCATGGCCGGGTAGATCAAGTTCAAATGTATTTTTATGCGTAAACACACACTTAAAACCGGCCAACACTTCGATTTTTTCAATATTTTCAGTTTCGTTCTCCGGCCGGGTTGACCAATTTTAAATGCATTTATATGTGTGAAAATACACATCAAACCGGCCAAAACGTCAATTTTTCAATATTTTTAATTTCGTTCCCCGGCCGGGTAGATCAAATTCAAATGTATTTTTATGCGTAAACACACACATATAAACGGCCAAAACGTCAATTTTTCAATATTTTCAGTTTCGTTCTCCGGCCGGGTTGACCAATTTTAAATGCATTTATAGTAGTGAAAATACACATCAAACCAGCCAATAACGATCAATTTTTCAATATTTTTAATTTCGTTCCATGGCCGGGTAGATCAAATTCAAATGTATTTTTATGCGTAAACACACACTATAAAACCGGCCAACACGTCGATTTTTCAATATTTCAGTTTCGTTCTTCTTGCGGGTAAGACCAATTTTAAATGCATTTATATGTGTGAAAATACACATCAAACCGGCCAAAACGTCAATTTTTCAATATTTTTAATTTCGTTCCCGGCCGGGTAGATCAAATTCAAATGTATTTTTATGCGTAAACACACACATTAAACGGCCAAAACGTCAATTTTTCAATATTTTCAGTTTCGTTCTCCGGCCGGGTTGACCATTTTAAATGCATTTATATGTGTGAGAAATACACATCAAACCGGCCAAAACGTCAATTTTTCAATATTTTTAATTTCGTTCCCGGCCTGGGCTAGATCAAATTCAAATGTATTTTTATGCGTAAACACACACATTAAAATCGGCCAACACTTCGAATTTTTCAATATTTTCAGTTTCGTTCTCCCGGCCGCGTTGACCAATTTAAATGCATTTATATGTGTGAAAATACACATCAAACCAGCCAAAACGTCAATTTTTCAATATTTTTAATTTCGTTCCATGGCCGGGTAGATCAAATTCAAATGTATTTTTATGCGTAAACACACACATAAAACCGGCCAACACGTCGATTTTTTCAATATTTTCAGTTTCGTTCTCCGGCCGGGTTGACCAATTTTAAATGCATTTATATGTGTGAAAATACACATCAAACCGGCCAAAACGTCAATTTTTCAATATTTTTAATTTCGTTCCCCGGCCGGGTAGATCAAATTCAAATGTATTTTTATGCGTAAACACACACATAAAACCGGCCAACACGTCGATTTTTCAATATTTTCAGTTTCGTTCTCGGCCGGGTTGACCAATTTTAAATGCATTTATATGTGTGAAAATACACATCATACCGGCCAAAACGTCAATATTTCAATATTTTTAATTTCGTTCCCCGGCCGGGTAGATCAAGTTCAAATGTATTTTTATGCGTAAACACACACTTAAAACCGGCCAACACTTCGATTTTTTCAATATTTTCAGTTTCGTTTACCGGCCGGGTTGACAAATTTTAAATGCATTTATATGTGTGAAAATACACATCAAACCGGCCAAAACGTCAATTTTTCAATATTTTTAATTTCGTTCCCCGGCCGGGTTGACAAATTTTAAATGCATTTATATGTGTGAAAATACACATCAAACCGGCCAAAAGGTCAATTTTTCAATATTTTTAATTTCGTTCCATGGCCAGGTAGATCAAATTCAAATGTATTTTTATGCGTAATTACACACATAAAACCGGCCAACACTTCGATTTTTTCAATATTTTCAGTTTCGTTCCCCGGCCGCGTTGACCAATTATAATGCATTTATATGTGTGAAAATACACATCAAACCAGCCATAACGTCAATTTTTCAATATTTTTAATTTCGTTCCATGGCCGGGTAGATCAAATTCAAATGTATTTTTATGCGTAAACACACACATAAAACCGGCCAACACGTCGATTATTTCAATATTTTCAGTTTCGTTCTTCGGCCGGGTTGACCAATTTTAAATGCATTTATATGTGTGAAAATACACATCAAACCGGCCAAAACGTCAATTTTTCAATATTTTTAATTTCGTTCCCCGGCCGGGTAGATCAAATTCAAATGCATTATTAAGCGTAAACACACACATAAAACCGGCCAACACGTCGATTATTTCAATATTTTCAGTTTCGTTCTTCGGCCGGGTTGACCAATTTTAAATACATTTATATGTGTGAAAATACACATCAAACCGGCCAAAACGTCAATTTTTCAATATTTTTAATTTTGTTCCCCGGCCGGGTAGATCAAATTCAAATGCATTATTAAGCGAAAACACTCACATATAAACGGCCAAAACGTCAATTTTTCAATATTTTCAGTTTCGTTCCCCGTCCGCGTTGACCAATTTTAAATACATTTATATGTATGAAAATACACATCAAACCAGCCATAACGTCAATTTTTCAATATTTTAATTTCGTTCCCCGGCCGGGTAGATCAAATTTATATGTATTTTTATGCGTAAACACACACATAAAACCGGCCAAAACATCGATTTTTTCAATATTTTCAGTTTCGTTTTCCGGCCGGGTTGACAAATTTTAAATGCATTTATATGTGTGAAAATACACATCAAACCTGCCAAAACGTCAATTTTTCAATATTTTTAATTTCGTTCCCCGGCCGGGTTGACAAATTTTAAATGCATTTATATGTGTGAAAATACACATCAAACCGGCCAAAACGTCAATTTTTCAATATTTTTAATTTCGTTCCATGGCCAGGTAGATCAAATTCAAATGTATTTTTATGCGTAATTACACACATAAAACCGGCCAACACTTCGATTTTTTCAATATTTTCAGTTTCGTTCCCCGGCCGCGTTGACCAATTATAATGCATTTATATGTGTGAAAATACACATCAAACCAGCCATAACGTCAATTTTTCAATATTTTTAATTTCGTTCCATGGCCGGGTAGATCAAATTCAAATGTATTTTTATGCGTAAACACACACATAAAACCGGCCAACACGTCGATTATTTCAATATTTTCAGTTTCGTTCTTCGGCCGGGTTGACCAATTTTAAATGCATTTATATGTGTGAAAATACACATCAAACCGGCCAAAACGTCAATTTTTCAATATTTTTAATTTCGTTCCCCGGCCGGGTAGATCAAATTCAAATGCATTATTAAGCGTAAACACACACATAAAACCGGCCAAAACATCAATTTTTCAATATTTTTAATTTCGTTCCCCGCCCGCGATGATCAAATTGAAATGCATTTATATGTGTGAAAATACACATCAAACCAGCCATAACGTCAATTTTTCAATATTTTTAATTTCGTTCCCCGGCCGGGTAGATCAAATTCAAATGTATTTTTATGCGTAAACACACACATAAAACCGGCCAAAACATCGATTTTTTCAATATTTTCAGTTTCGTTCTCCGGCCGGGTTGACAAATTTTAAATGCATTTATATGTGTGAAAATACACATCAAACCAGCCATAACGTCAATTTTTCAATATTTTTAATTTCGTTCCCCGGCCGGGTAGATCAAATTTAAATGTATTTTTATGCGTAAACACACACATAAAACCGGCCAAAACATCGATTTTTTCAATATTTTCAGTTTCGTTCTACGGCCGGGTTGACCAATTTTAAATGCATTTATATGTGTAAAAATACACATCAAACCGGCCAAAACGTCAATTTTTCAATATTTTTAATTTCGTTTCATGGCTGGGCTAGATCAAATTCAAATGTATTTTTATGCGTAAACACACACATATAAACGGCCAACACTTCGATTTTTTCAATATTTTCAGTTTCGTTCTCCGGCCGGGTTGACAAATTTTAAATGCATGTATATGTGTGAAAATACACATCAAACCGGCCAAAACGTCAATTTTTCAATATTTTTAATTTCATTCCCCGACCTGGTAGATCAAATTCAAATGCATTATTAAGCGTAAACACACACATAAAACCGGCCAACACGTCGATTATTTCAATATTTTCAGTTTCGTTCTTCGGCCGGGTTGACCAATTTTAAATACATTTATATGTGTGAAAATACACATCAAACCGGCCAAAACGTCAATTTTTCAATATTTTTAATTTTGTTCCCCGGCCGGGTAGATCAAATTCAAATGCATTATTAAGCGAAAACACTCAATATAAACGGCCAAAACGTCAATTTTTCAATATTTTCAGTTTCGTTCCCCGTCCGCGTTGACCAATTATAATGCATTTATATGTGTGAAAATACACATCAAACCGGCCAAAACGTCAATTTTTCAATATTTTTAATTTAGTTCCCCGGCCGGGTAGATCAAATTCAAATGTATTTTTATGCGTAAACACACACATATAAACGGCCAAAACGTCAATTTTTCAATATTTTCAGTTTCGTTCTCCGGCCGGGTTGACCAATTTTAAATGCATTTATATGTATGAAAATACACATCAAACCAGCCATAACGTCAATTTTTCAATATTTTTAATTTCATTCCATGGCCGGGTAGATCAAGTTCAAATGTATTTTTATGCGTAAACACACACTTAAAACCGGCCAACACTTCGATTTTTTCAATATTTTCAGTTTCGTTCTCCGGCCGGGTTGACCAATTTTAAATGCATTTATATGTGTGAAAATACACATCAAACCGGCCAAAACGTCAATTTTTCAATATTTTTAATTTCGTTCCCCGGCCGGGTAGATCAAATTCAAATGTATTTTTATGCGTAAACACACACATATAAACGGCCAAAACGTCAATTTTTCAATATTTTCAGTTTCGTTCTCCGGCCGGGTTGACCAATTTTAAATGCATTTATATGTGTGAAAATACACATCATACCGGCCAAAACGTCAATATTTCAATATTTTTAATTTCGTTCCCCGGCCGGGTAGATCAAGTTCAAATGTATTTTTATGCGTAAACACACACTTAAAACCGGCCAACTACTTCGATTTTTACAATATTTTCAGTTTCGTTCTCCGGCCGGGTTGACCAATTTTAAATGCATTTATATGTGTGAAAATACACATCAACCGGCCAAAACGTCAATATTTTCAATATTTTTAATTTCGTTCCCCGGCCGCGTTGACCAATTTTAAATGCATTTATATGTATGAAAATACACATCAAACCAGCCATAACGTCAATTTTTCAATATTTTTAATTTCGTTCCATGGCCGGGGTAGATCAAATTCAAATGTATTTTTATGCGTAAACACACACATAAAACCGGCCAACACGTCGATTTTTTCAATATTTTCAGTTTCGTTCTCCGGCCGGGTTGACATATTTTAAATGCATTTATATGTGTGAAAATACACATCAAACCGACCAAAACGTCAATTTTTCAATATTTTTAATTTCGTTCCCCGGCCGGGTAGATCAAATTCAAATGCATTATTATGCGTAAACACACACATATAAACGGCCAAAACGTCAATTTTTCAATATTTTCAGTTTCGTTCCCCGGCCGCGTTGACCAATTTTAAATGCATTTATATGTATGAAAATACACATCAAACCAGCCATAACGTCTATTTTTCAATATTTTTAATTTCGTTCAATGGCCGGGTATATCAAATTCAAATGTATTTTTATGCGTAAACACACACATAAAACCGGCCAACACTTCGATTTTTTCAATATTTTCAGTTTCGTTCTTCGGCCGGGTTGACCAATTTTAAATGCATTTATATGTGTGCAAATACACATCAAACCGGTCAAAACGTCAATATTTCAATATTTTTAATTTCGTTTCCCGGCCGGGTAGATAAAATTCAAATGCATTATTAAGCATAAACACACACATATAAACGGTTAAAACGTCAATTTTTCAATATTTTCAGTTTCGTTCCCCGGCCGCGTTGATCAAATTAAAATGCATTATTAAGCGTAAATACACACATATAAACGGTCAAAACGTCAATTTTTCAATATTTTTAATTTCGTTCCCCGGCCGGGTTGACCAATTTTAAATGCATTTATATGTGTGAAAATACACATCAAACCGGCCAAACGGTCAATTTTTCAATATTTTTAATTTCGTTCCATGGCCAGGTAGATCAAATTCAAATGTATTTTTATGCGTAATTACACACATAAAACCGGCCAACACTTCGATTTTTTCAATATTTTCAGTTTCGTTCCCCGGCCGCGTTGACCAATTATAATGCATTTATATGTGTGAAAATACACATCAAACCAGCCATAACGTCAATTTTTCAATATTTTTAATTTCGTTCCATGGCCGGGTAGATCAAATTCAAATGTATTTTTATGCGTAAACACACACATAAAACCGGCCAACACGTCGATTATTTCAATATTTTCAGTTTCGTTCTTCGGCCGGGTTGACCAATTTTAAATGCATTTATATGTGTGAAAATACACATCAAACCGGCCAAAACGTCAATTTTTCAATATTTTTAATTTCGTTCCCCGGCCGGGTAGATCAAATTCAAATGCATTATTAAGCGTAAACACACACATAAAACCGGCCAACACGTCGATTATTTCAATATTTTCAGTTTCGTTCTTCGGCCGGGTTGACCAATTTTAAATACATTTATATGTGTGAAAATACACATCAAACCGGCCAAAACGTCAATTTTTCAATATTTTTAATTTTGTTCCCCGGCCGGGTAGATCAAATTCAAATGCATTATTAAGCGAAAACACTCACATATAAACGGCCAAAACGTCAATTTTTCAATATTTTCAGTTTCGTTCCCCGTCCGCGTTGACCAATTTTAAATACATTTATATGTATGAAAATACACATCAAACCAGCCATAACGTCAATTTTTCAATATTTTTAATTTCGTTCCCCGGCCGGGTAGATCAAATTTATATGTATTTTTATGCGTAAACACACACATAAAACCGGCCAAAACATCGATTTTTTCAATATTTTCAGTTTCGTTTTCCGGCCGGGTTGACAAATTTTAAATGCATTTATATGTGTGAAAATACACATCAAACCTGCCAAACGTCAATTTTTCAATATTTTTAATTTCGTTCCCCGGCCGGGTTGAAAAATTTTAAATGCATTTATATGTGTGAAAATACACATCAAACCGGCCAAAACGTCAATTTTTCAATATTTTTAATTTCGTTCCATGGCCAGGTAGATCAAATTCAAATGTATTTTTATGCGTAATTACACACATAAAACCGGCCAACACTTCGATTTTTTCAATATTTTCAGTTTCGTTCCCCGGCCGCGTTGACCAATTATAATGCATTTATATGTGTGAAAATACACATCAAACCAGCCATAACGTCAATTTTTCAATATTTTTAATTTCGTTCCATGGCCGGGTAGATCAAATTCAAATGTATTTTTATGCGTAAACACACACGTAAAAACGGCCAATACGTCGATTTTTTCAATATTTTCAGTTTCGTTCTTCGGCCGGGTTGACCAATTTTAAATGCATTTATATGTGCGAAAATACACATCAAACCGGCCAAAACGTCAATTTTTCAATATTTTTAATTTCGTTCCCCGGCCGGGTAGATCAAATTCAAATGCATTATTAAGCGTAAACACACACATAAAACCGGCCAAAACATCAATTTTTCAATATTTTAATTTCGTTCCCCGCCCGCGATGATCAAATTGAAATGCATTTATATGTGTGAAAATACACATCAAACCAGCCATAACGTCAATTTTTCAATATTTTTAATTTCGTTCCCCGGCCGGGTAGATCAAATTCAAATGTATTTTTATGCGTAAACACACACATAAAACCGGCCAAAACGTCAATTTTTCAATATTTTCAGTTTCGTTCTCCGGCCGGGTTGATCAAATTTTAAAATGCATTTATATGTGTGAAAATACACATCAAACCAGCCATAACGTCAATTTTTCAATATTTTAATTTCGTTCCCCGGCCGGGTAGATCAAATTTAAATGTATTTTTATGCGTAAACACACACATAAAACCGGCCAAAACATCGATTTTTTCAATATTTTCAGTTTCGTTCTACGGCCGGGTTGACCAATTTTAAATGCATTTATATGTGTAAAAATACACATCAAACCGGCCAAAACGTCAATTTTTCAATATTTTTAATTTCGTTTCATGGCTGGGCTAGATCAAATTCAAATGTATTTTTATGCGTAAACACACACATATAAACGGCCAACACTTCGATTTTTTCAATATTTTCAGTTTCGTTCTCCGGCCGGGTTGACAAATTTTAAATGCATGTATATGTGTGAAAATACACATCAAACCGGCCAAAACGTCAATTTTTCAATATTTTTAATTTCATTCCCCGACCTGGTAGATCAAATTCAAATGCATTATTAAGCGTAAATACACACATATAAACGGCCAAAACGTCAATTTTTCAATATTTTCTGTTTCGTTCCCCGGCCGCGTTGCTCAAATTAAAATGCATTTATATGTATGAAAATACACATCAAACCAGCCATAACGTCAATTTTTCAATATTTTTAATTTCGTTCCCCGGCCGGGTAGATCAAATTCAAATGTATTTTTATGCGTAAACACACACATATAAACGGCCAACACTTCGATTTTTTCAATATTTTCAGTTTCGTTCTCCGGCCGGGTTGACCAATTTTAAATGCATTTATATGTGAGAAAATACACATCAAACCAGCCAAAACGTCAATTTTTCAATATTTTTAATTTCGTTCCCCGCCCGCGATGATCAAATTGAAATGCATTTATATGTGTGAAAATACACATCAAACCAGCCATAACGTCAATTTTTCGATATTTTTAATTTCGTTCCCCGGCCGGGTAGATCAAATTCAAATGTATTTTATGCGTAAACACACACATATAAACGGCCAACACTTCGATTTTTCAATATTTTCAGTTTCGTTCTCCGCGCCGGGTTGACCAATTTTAAATGCATTTATATGTGAGAAAATACACATCAAACCGGCCAAAACGTCAATTTTTCAATATTTTTAATTTCATTCCCCGACCTGGTAGATCAAATTCAAATGCATTATTAAGCGTAAATACACACATATAAACGGCCAAAACGTCAATTTTTCAATATTTTCTGTTTCGTTCCCCGGCCGCGTTGCTCAAATTAAAATGCATTTATATGTATGAAAATACACATCAAACCAGCCATAACGTCAATTTTTTCAATATTTTTAATTTCGTTCCCCGCCGGGTAGATCAAATTCAAATGTATTTTTATGCGTAAACACACACATATAAACGGCCAACACTTCGATTTTTTCAATATTTTCAGTTTCGTTCTCCGGCCGGGTTGACCAATTTAAATGCATTATATGTGTAGAAAATACACATCAAACCAGCCAAAACGTCAATTTTTCAATATTTTTAATTTCGTTCCCGCCCGCGATGATCAAATTGAAATGCATTTATATGTGTGAAAATACACATCAAACCAGCCATAACGTCAATTTTTCGATATTTTTAATTTCGTTCACCGGCCGGGTAGATCAAATTCAAATGTATTTTTATGCGTAAACACACACAATAAACGGCCAACACTTCGATTTTTTTCAATATTTTCAGTTTCGTTCTCCGGCCGGTTGACCAATTTCTAAATGCATTTATATGTGATGAAAATACACATCAAACCGGCCAAAACGTCACATTTTTCAATATTTTAATTTCATTCCCCGACCTGGTAAGATCAAATTCAAATGCATTATTAAGAGTTAACTACCACACATATGAAACGGCCAAAACGTCAATTTGTCATATTTCAGTTCGTTCCCGGCCGCGTTGCTACAAATTAAATGCATTTATCTGTATGAAAATACACATCAAACCAGCCATAACGTCAATTTTTCAATATTTTTAATTTCGTTCCCCGGCCGGGTAGATCAAATTCAAATGTATTATTATGCGTAATCCCACACATAAAACGGCCCAACACTTCGATTTTTTCAATATTTTCAGTTTCGTTCCGGCCGGGTTGACCAATTTTAAATGCATTTATCTGTAAGAAAATACCCATCACAACCAGCCATAACGTCAATTTTTCAATATTTTTAATTTCGTTCCCCGGCGGGTAGATCAAATTCAAATGTATTTTTATGCGTAACACACACATAAAACCGGCCAACACTTCGATTTTTTCAATATTTTCAGTTCGTTCTTCGGCCGGGTTCACCAATTTTAAATGCATTTATATGTGTGAAAATACACATCATACCGGCCAAAACGTCAATATTTCAATATTTTTAATTTCGTTCCCCGGCCGGGTAGATAAAATTCAAATGCATTATTAAGCGTAAACACACACATATAAACGGCCAAAACGTCGATTTTTTCAATATTTTCAGTTTCGTTCCCCGGCCGCGTTGACCAATTTTAAATGCATTTATATGTGTGAAAATACACATCAAACCGGCCAAAACATCAATTTTTCACTATTTTAATTCGTTCCCCGGCCGCGTTGACCAATTTTAAATGCATTTATATGTATGAAAATACACATCAAACCAGCCATAACGTCAATATTTCAATATTTTTAATTTCGTTCCCCGGCCGGGTAGATCAAATTCAAATAGCATTATTAAGCGTAAACCACACATATAAACGACCAAAACGTCAATTTTTCAATATTTTCAGTTCGTTCTTCGTCCGTAAGACCAATTTTAAATGCATTTATATTGTGACAATACACATCAACCGGCCAAAACTCAATTTTTCAATATGTTTAATTCGTTCCACGGCCGGGGAGATCAATTCAAATGCATATTAAGCGTAAAGCCACAAGATATAAACGCCAAACGTTAATTTTTTCATATTTTCAGTTTCGTTCTCCGGCCGGTTGACCAATTTTATGCATTATATGTGAGAAAATACCAGCAAACCAGCCAAACGTCAAATTTTTCCAATAATTTAATTTGTTCCCCGGACGCGTTGACCAATTTAAATGCAGTTAATATGGTATGAAAATCACATCAAACCACCATACGTCAATTTTTCAATATTTTTTAATTTCGTTCCCCGCCGCGTTGACCAATTTTAATGCATTTATATGGATGAAAATACACATCAAACCAGCCAAAACGTCAATTTTTCAATATTTTTAATTCCGTTCCATGGCCGGGTAGATCAAATTCAAATGTATTTTTATGCGTAAGACAGCACATAAAACCGGCCAATACGTCGATTTTTTTCAATATTTTCAGTTTCGTTCTCCGGCCGGGTTGACAAATTTTAAATGCATTTATATGTGTGAAAATACACATCAAACCGGCCAAAACAGTCAATTTTTAATATTTTAATTTCGTTCCATGGCCGGGTAGATCAAAGTTCAAATGTATTTTTATGCGTAAACACAACATAAAACCGGCCAATACTTCGATTTTTTCAATATTTTCAGTTTCGTTTCCGGCCGGGTTGACCAATTTTAAATGCATTTATATCTGTGAAAATACACATCAAACCGGCCAAAACGTCAATATTTCAATATTTTTAATTTCGTTCCCCGGCGGGTAGATCAAAGTCAAATACATTATTAAGCGTAAACACACACATATAAACGACCAAATACGTCGATTTTTCAATATTTTCAGTTTCGTTCGTCGTCCGGGAAGTGACCAAATTTTAAATGCATTTAGATGTGTGAAAATACACATCAACCGGCCAAAACAGTCAATATTTCAATATTTTATTTCGTTCCCACGGCCGGGTAGATCAAATTCAAATGCATTATTAAGCGTAAACACACAGATATAAAACGGCCAAAACGTTAATTTTTCAATATTTTCAGTTTCGTTCCTCCGGCCGGGTTGACCAATTTTAAATGCATTTATAGGTGAGAAAATACACATCAAACCAGCCAAAACGTCAATTTTTCAATAATTAATTTCGTTCCCCGGCCGCGTTGACCAATTTTAAATGCATTTATATGTATGAAAATACACATCAAACCAGCCATAACGTCAATTTTTCAATATTTTTAATTACGTTCCCCGGCCGCGTTGACCAATTTTAAATGCATTTATATGTATGAAAATACACATCAAACCAGCCAAAACGATTATTTTTCAATATTTTTATTTCCGTTCCATGGCCGGGTAGATCAAATTCAAATGCATTATTAAGCGTAAACACACACATATAAACGGCCAAAACGTCAATTTTTCAATATTTTTAATTTCGTTCCCCGACTGGGTAGAGAAATTCAAATGCATTATTAAGCGTAAACACACACATAAAACCGGCCAACACGTCGATTTTTCAATTTTTTCAGTTTCGTTTTCCGTCCGGGAAGACCAATTTTAAATGCATTTATATGTGTGACAATACACATCAAACCGGCCAAAACATCAATTTTTCAATATTTTTAATTTCGTTCCACGGCCGGGTAGATCAAATTCAAATGCATTATTAAGCGTAAACACACAGATATAAACGGCCAAAACGTTAATTTTTCAATATTTTCAGTTTCGTTCTCCGGCCGGGTTGACCAATTTTAAATGCATTTATATGTGAGAAAATACACATCAAACCAGCCAAAACGTCAATTTTTCAATAATTTAATTTCGTTCCCCGGCCGCGTTGACCAATTTTAAATGCATTTATATGTATGAAAATACACATCAAACCAGCCATAACGTCAATTTTTCAATATTTTTAATTTCGTTCCCCGGCCGCGTTGACCAATTTTAAATGCATTTATATGTGTGAAAATACATCAAACCAGCCAAAACGATTATTTTTCAATATTTTTATTTCCGTTCCATGGCCGGGTAGATCAAATTCAAATGCATTATTAAGCGTAAACACACACATATAAACGGCCAAAACGTCAATTTTTCAATATTTTTAATTTCGTTCCCCGACTGGGTAGAGAAATTCAAATGCATTATTAAGCGTAAACACACACATAAAACCGGCCAACACGTCGATTTTTCAATTTTTTCAGTTTCGTTTTCCGGCCGGGTTGACAAATTTTAAATGCATTTATATGTGTGAAAATACACATCAAACCGGCCAAAACGTCAATTTTTCAATATTTTTAATTTCGTTCCCCGGCCGGGTAGATCAAATTCAAATGCATTATTAAGAGTAAACACACACATATAAACGGCCAAAACGTCAATTTTTCAATATTTTCAGTTTCGTTTCCCGGCCGCGTTGACCAATTTTAAATGCATTATATGTATGAAAATACACATCAAACCAGCCAAAACGATTATTTTTCAATATTTTTATTTCCGTTCCATGGCCGGGTAGATCAAATTCAAATGTATTTTTATGCGAAAACACACACATAAAACCGGCCAACACGTCGATTTTTTCAATATTTTCAGTTTCGTTCTTCTTCCGGGAAGACCAAATTTAAATGCATTTATATGTGTGAAAATACACATCAAACCGGCCAAAACGTCAATTTTTCAATAATTTAATTTCGTTCCCCGGCTGGGTAGATAAAATTCAAATGCATTATTAAGCGTAAACACACACATATAAACGGCCAAAACGTCAATTTTTGAATATTTTCAGTTTCGTTCCCCGGCCGCGTTGAACAATTTTAAATGCATTTATATGTGTGAAAATACACATCAAACCAGCCATAAACGTCATTTTTCAATATTTTTAATTTCGTTCCATGGCCCGGGTAGATCAAATTCAAATGTATTTTTATGCGTAAACACACACATAAACCGGCCAATACGTCGATTTTTCAATCTTTTCAGTTTCGTTCTCCGGCCGGGTTGACAAATTTTAAATGCATTTATATGTGTGAAAATACACATCAAACCGACCAAAACGTCAATTTTTCAATATTTTTTAATTTCGTTCCCCGGCCGCGTGACCAATTTTAAATGCATTTATATGTATGAAAATACACATCAAACCAGCCATAACGTCTATTTATCAATATTTTTAATTTCGTTCCCCGGCGGGTAGATCAAATTCAAATGCATTATTAAGCGTAAACACACACATATAAACGGCCAAAACGTCAATTTTTCAATATTTTTAATTTCGTTCCCCGGCCGGGTAGATCAAATTCAAATGCATTATTAAGCGTAAACACCACACATATAAACGGCCAAAACGTCAATTTTTCAATATTTTCAGTTTCGTTCTCCGGCCGGGTTGACCAATTTTAAATGCATTTATATGTGAGAAAATACACATCAAACCAGCCAAACGTCAATTTTTCAATATTTTTAATTTCGTTTAATGGCTGGGCTAGTTCAAATTCAAATGTATTTTTATGCGTAAACACACACATAAATCGGCCAACACTTCGATTTTTTCAATATTTTCAGTTTCGTTCTTCGGCCGGGTTGACCAATTTTAAATGCATTTTTATGTGTGAAAATACACATCAAACCGGCCAAAACGTCAATTTTTCAATATTTTTAATTTCGTTCCCCGGCCGGGTAGATAAAATTCAAATGCATTATTAAGCGTAAACACACACATATAAACGGCCATAACGACAATTTTTCAATATTTTCAGTTTCGTTCCCCGGCCGCGTTGACCAATTTTAAATGCATTTATATGTGTGAAAATACACATCAAACCAGCCATAACGTCAATTTTTCAATATTTTAATTTCGTTCAATGGCCGGGTATATCAAGTTCAAATGTATTTTTATGCGTAAACACACACATAAAACCGGCCAATACTTCGATTTTTTCAATATTTTCAGTTTCGTTTTCCGGCCGGGTTGACAAATTTTAAATGCATTTATATGTGTGAAAATACACATCAAACCGGCCAAAACGTCAATATTTCAATATTTTAATTTCGTTCCCCGGCCGGGTAGATCAAATTCAAATGCATTATTAAGCGTAAACACACAGATATAAACGGCCAAAACGTCAATTTTTCAATATTTTCAGTTTCGTTCTCCGGCCGGGTTGACCAATTTTAAATGCATTTATATGTGAGAAAATACACATCAAACCAGCCAAAACGTCAATTTTTCAATAATTTAATTTCGTTCCCCGGCCGCGTTGACCAATTTTAAATGCATTTATATGTATGAAAATACACATCAAACCAGCCATAACGTCAATTTTTCAATATTTTTAATTACGTTCCCCGGCCGCGTTGACCAATTTTAAATGCATTTATATGTATGAAAATACACATCAAACCAGCCAAAACGATTATTTTTCAATATTTTTATTTCCGTTCCATGGCCGGGTAGATCAAATTCAAATGCATTATTAAGCGTAAACACACACATATAAACGGCCAAAACGTCAATTTTCCAATATTTTCAGTTTCGTTCCCCGGCCGCGTTGACCAATTTTAAATGCATTTATATGTATGAAATACACATCAAACCAGCCAAAACGATTATTTTTCAATAGTTTTATTTCCGTTCCATGGCCGGGTAGATCAAATTCAAATGTATTTTTATGCGAAAACACACACATAAAACCGGCCAACACGTCGATTTTTTCAATATTTTGAGTTTCGTTCTTCTTCCGGGAAGACCAAATTTAAATGCATTTATATGTGTGAAAATACACATCAAACCGGCCAAAACGTCAATTTTTCAATATTTTTAATTTCGTTCCCCGGCCGGGTAGATCAAATTCAAATGCATTATTAAGCGTAAACACACACATATAAACGGCCAAAACGTCAATTTTTCAATATTTTCAGTTTCGTTCTCCGGCCGGGTTGACCAATTTTAAATGCATTTATATGTGAGAAAATACACATCATACCAGCCAAAACGTCAATTTTTCAATATTTTTAATTTCGTGTAATGGCTGGGCTAGTTCAAATTCAAATGTATTTTTATGCGTAAACACACACATAAATCGGCCAACACTTCGATTTTTTCAATATTTTCAGTTTCGTTCTTCGGCCGGGTTGACCAATTTTAAATGCATTTTTATGTGTGAAAATACACATCAAACCGGCCAAAACGTCAATTTTTCAATATTTTTAATTTCGTTCCCCGGCTGGGTAGATAAAATTCAAATGCATTATTAAGCGTAAACACACACATATAAACGGCCAAAACGTCAATTTTTCAATATTTTCAGTTTCGTTCCCCGGCCGCGTTGACCAATTTTAAATGCATTTATATGTGTGAAAATACACATCAAACCAGCCATAACGTCAATTTTTCAATATTTTTAATTTCGTTCCATGCCCGGGTAGATGAAATTCAAATGTATTTTTATGCGTAAACACACACATAAAACCGGCCAATACGTCGATTTTTTCAATATTTTTAATTTCGTTCCCCGGCCGCGTTGACCAATTTTAAATGCATTTATATGTATGAAAATACACATCAAACCAGCCATAACGTCTATTTTTCAATATTTTTAATTTCGTTCCCCGGCCGGGTAGATCAAATTCAAATGCATTATTAAGCCTAAACACACACATATAAACGGCCAAAACGTCAATTTTTCAATATTTTTAATTTCGTTCCCGGCCGGGCAGATCAAATTCAAATGCATTATTAAGCGTAAACACACACATACAAACGGCCAAAACGTCAATTTTTCAATATTTTCAGTTTCGTTCTCCGGCCGGGTTGACCAATTTTAAATGCATTTATATGTGAGAAAATACACATCAAACCAGCCAAAACGTCAATTTTTCAATATTTTTAATTTCGTTTAATGGCTGGGCTAGTTCAAATTCAAATGTATTTTATGCGTAAACACACACATAAATCGGCCAACACTTCGATTTTTTCAATATTTTCAGTTTCGTTCTTCGGCCGGGTTGACCAATTTTTAAATGCATTTTTATGTGTGAAAATACACATCAAACCGGCCAAAAACGTCAATTTTTCAATATTTTTAATTTCGTTCCCCGGCCGGGTAGATAAAATTCAAATGCATTATTAAGCGTAAACACACACATATAACGGCCATAACGACAATTTTTCAATATTTTCAGTTCGTTCCCCGGCCGCGTTGACCAATTTTAAATGCATTTATATGTGTGAAAATACACATCAAACCAGCCATAACGTCAATTTTTCAATATTTTTAATTTCGTTCCCTGGCCGCGTTTGACCAATTTTAAATGCATTTATATGTAAGAAAATACACATCAAACCAGCCATAACGTCTATTTTTTCAATATTTTTAATTTCGTTCCCCGGCCGGGTAGATCAAATTCAAATGCATTATTAAGCGTAAACACACACATATAACGGCCAAAACGTCAATTTTTCAATATTTTTAATTTCGTTCCCCGGCCGGGCAGATCAAATTCAAATGCATTATTAAGCGTAAACACACACATATAAACGGCCAAAACGTCAATTTTTCAATATTTTCAGTTTCGTTCTCCGGCCGGGTTTGACCAATTTTAAATGCATTTATATGTGAGAAAATACACATCAAACCAGCCAAAACGTCAATTTTTCAATATTTTTAATTTCGTTTAATGGCTGGGCTAGTTCAAATTCAAATGTATTTTTATGCGTAAACACACACATAAAACCGGCCAACACTTCGATGTTTTCAAAATTTTCATTTCGTTTTCCGTCCGGGTTGACAAATTTTAAATGCATTTATATGTGTGAAAATACACATCAAACCGGCCAAAACGTCAATTTTTCAATATTTTTAATTTCGTTCCCCGGCCGGGTAGATCAAATTCAAATGCATTATTAAGAGTAAACACACACATATAAACGGCCAAAACGTCAATTTTTCAATATTTTCAGTTTCGTTTCCCGGCCGCGTTGACCAATTTTAAATGCATTTATATGTATGAAAATACACATCAAACCAGCCAAAACGATTATTTTTCAATATTTTTATTTCCGTTCCATGGCGGGTAGATCAAATTCAAATGTATTTTTATGCGAAAACACACACATAAAACCGGCCAACACGTCGATTTTTTCAATATTTTCAGTTTCGTTCTTCTTCCGGGAAGACCAAATTTAAATGCATTTATATGTGTGAAAATACACATCTAACCGGCCAAAACGTCAATTTTTCAATATTTTTAATTTCGTTCCCCGGCTGGGTAGATAAAATTCAAATGCATTATTAAGCGTAAACACACACATATAAACGGCCAAAACGTCAATTTTTGAATATTTTCAGTTTCGTTCCCCGGCCGCGTTGAACAATTTTAAATGCATTTATATGTGTGAAAATACACATCAAACCAGCCATAACGTCAATTTTTCAATATTTTTAATTTCGTTCCATGCCCGGGTAGATCAAATTCAAATGTATTTTTATGCGTAAACACACACATAAAACAGGCCAATACGTCGATTTTTTCAATCTTTTCAGTTTCGTTCTCCGGCCGGGTTGACAAATTTTAAATGCATTTATATGTGTGAAAATACACATCAAACCGACCAAAACGTCAATTTTTCAATATTTTTAATTTCGTTCCCCGGCCGCGTTGACCAATTTTAAATGCATTTATATGTATGAAAATACACATCAAACCAGCCATAACGTCTATTTATCAATATTTTTAATTTCGTTCCCCGGCCGGGTAGATCAAATTCAAATGCATTATTAAGCGTAAACACACACATATAAACGGCCAAAACGATTATTTTTCAATATTTTTAATTTCGTTCCCCGGCCGGGTAGATCAAATTCAAATGCATTATTAAGCGTAAACACACACATATAAACGGCCAAAACGTCAATTTTTCAATATTTTCAGTTTCGTTCTCCGGCCGGGTTGACCAATTTTAAATGCATTTATATGTGTGAAAATACACATCAAACCGACCAAAACGTCAATTTTTCAATATTTTTAATTTCGTTCCCCGGCCGCGTTGACCAATTTTAAATGCATTTATATGTATGAAAATACACATCAAACCAGCCATAACGTCTATTTATCAATATTTTTAATTTCGTTCCCCGGCCGGGTAGATCAAATTCAAATGCATTATTAAGCGTAAACACACACATATAAACGGCCAAAACGTCAATTTTTCAATATTTTTAATTTCGTTCCCCGGCCGGGTAGATCAAATTCAAATGCATTATTAAGCGTAAACACACACATATAAACGGCCAAAACGTCAATTTTTCAATATTTTCAGTTTCGTTCTCCGGCCGGGTTGACCAATTTTTAATGCATTTATATGTGAGAAAATACACATAAAACCAGCCAAAACGTCAATTTTTCAATATTTTTAATTTCGTTTAATGGCTGGGCTAGTTCAAATTCAAATGTATTTTTATGCGTAAACACACACATAAATCGGCCAACACTTCGATTTTTTCAATATTTTCAGTTTCGTTCTTCGGCCGGGTTGACCAATTTTAAATGCATTTTTATGTGTGAAAATACACATCAAACCGGCCAAAACGTCAATTTTTCAATATTTTTAATTTCGTTCCCCGGCCGGGTAGATAAAATTCAAATGCATTATTAAGCGTAAACACACACATATAAACGGCCATAACGACAATTTTTCAATATTTTCAGTTTCGTTCCCCGGCCGCGTTGACCAATTTTAAATGCATTTATATGTGTGAAAATACACATCAAACCAGCCATAACGTCAATTTTTCAATATTTTTAATTTCGTTCAATGGCCGGGTATATCAAGTTCAAATGTATTTTTATGCGTAAACACACACATAAAACCGGCCAATACTTCGATTTTTTCAATATTTTCAGTTTCGTTTTCCGGCCGGGTTGACAAATTTTAAATGCATTTATATGTGTGAAAATACACATCAAACCGGCCAAAACGTCAATATTTCAATATTTTAATTTCGTTCCCCGGCCGGGTAGATCAAATTCAAATGCATTATTAAGCGTAAACACACAGATATAAACGGCCAAAACGTCAATTTTTCAATATTTTCAGTTTCGTTCTCCGGCCGGGTTGACCAATTTTAAATGCATTTATATGTGAGAAAATACACATCAAACCAGCCAAAACGTCAATTTTTCAATAATTTAATTTCGTTCCCCGGCCGCGTTGACCAATTTTAAATGCATTTATATGTATGAAAATACACATCAAACCAGCCATAACGTCAATTTTTCAATATTTTTAATTACGTTCCCCGGCCGCGTTGACCAATTTTAAATGCATTTATATGTATGAAAATACACATCAAACCAGCCAAAACGATTATTTTTCAATATTTTTATTTCCGTTCCATGGCCGGGTAGATCAAATTCAAATGCATTATTAAGCGTAAACACACACATATAAACGGCCAAAACGTCAATTTTCCAATATTTTCAGTTTCGTTCCCCGGCCGCGTTGACCAATTTTAAATGCATTTATATGTATGAAAATACACATCAAACCAGCCAAAACGATTATTTTTCAATAGTTTTATTTCCGTTCCATGGCCGGGTAGATCAAATTCAAATGTATTTTTATGCGAAAACACACACATAAAACCGGCCAACACGTCGATTTTTTCAATATTTTGAGTTTCGTTCTTCTTCCGGGAAGACCAAATTTAAATGCATTTATATGTGTGAAAATACACATCAAACCGGCCAAAACGTCAATTTTTCAATATTTTTAATTTCGTTCCCCGGCCGGGTAGATCAAATTCAAATGCATTATTAAGCGTAAACACACACATATAAACGGCCAAAACGTCAATTTTTCAATATTTTCAGTTTCGTTCTCCGGCCGGGTTGACCAATTTTAAATGCATTTATATGTGAGAAAATACACATCATACCAGCCAAAACGTCAATTTTTCAATATTTTTAATTTCGTGTAATGGCTGGGCTAGTTCAAATTCAAATGTATTTTTATGCGTAAACACACACATAAATCGGCCAACACTTCGATTTTTTCAATATTTTCAGTTTCGTTCTTCGGCCGGGTTGACCAATTTTAAATGCATTTTTATGTGTGAAAATACACATCAAACCGGCCAAAACGTCAATTTTTCAATATTTTTAATTTCGTTCCCCGGCTGGGTAGATAAAATTCAAATGCATTATTAAGCGTAAACACACACATATAAACGGCCAAAACGTCAATTTTTCAATATTTTCAGTTTCGTTCCCCGGCCGCGTTGACCAATTTTAAATGCATTTATATGTGTGAAAATACACATCAAACCAGCCATAACGTCAATTTTTCAATATTTTTAATTTCGTTCCATGCCCGGGTAGATGAAATTCAAATGTATTTTTATGCGTAAACACACACATAAAACCGGCCAATACGTCGATTTTTTCAATCTTTTCAGTTTCGTTCTCCGGCCGGGTTGACAAATTTTAAATGCATTTATATGTGTGAAAATACACATCAAACCGACCAAAACGTCAATTTTTCAATATTTTTAATTTCGTTCCCCGGCCGCGTTGACCAATTTTAAATGCATTTATATGTATGAAAATACACATCAAACCAGCCATAACGTCTATTTTTCAATATTTTTAATTTCGTTCCCCGGCCGGGTAGATCAAATTCAAATGCATTATTAAGCCTAAACACACACATATAAACGGCCAAAACGTCAATTTTTCAATATTTTTAATTTCGTTCCCCGGCCGGGCAGATCAAATTCAAATGCATTATTAAGCGTAAACACACACATACAAACGGCCAAAACGTCAATTTTTCAATATTTTCAGTTTCGTTCTCCGGCCGGGTTGACCAATTTTAAATGCATTTATATGTGAGAAAATACACATCAAACCAGCCAAAACGTCAATTTTTCAATATTTTTAATTTCGTTTAATGGCTGGGCTAGTTCAAATTCAAATGTATTTTTATGCGTAAACACACACATAAATCGGCCAACACTTCGATTTTTTCAATATTTTCAGTTTCGTTCTTCGGCCGGGTTGACCAATTTTAAATGCATTTTTATGTGTGAAAATACACATCAAACCGGCCAAAACGTCAATTTTTCAATATTTTTAATTTCGTTCCCCGGCCGGGTAGATAAAATTCAAATGCATTATTAAGCGTAAACACACACATATAAACGGCCATAACGACAATTTTTCAATATTTTCAGTTTCGTTCCCCGGCCGCGTTGACCAATTTTAAATGCATTTATATGTGTGAAAATACACATCAAACCAGCCATAACGTCAATTTTTCAATATTTTTAATTTCGTTCCCCGGCCGCGTTGACCAATTTTAAATGCATTTATATGTATGAAAATACACATCAAACCAGCCAAAACGATTATTTTTCAATATTTTTATTTCCGTTCCGTGGCCGGGTAGATCAAATTCAAATGTATTTTTATGCGTAAACACACACATAAAACCGGCCAATACGTCGATTTTTTCAATCTTTTCAGTTTCGTTCTCCGGCCGGGTTGACAAATTTTAAATGCATTTATATGTGTGAAAATACACATCAAACCGACCAAAACGTCAATTTTTCAATATTTTTAATTTCGTTCCCTGGCCGCGTTGACCAATTTTAAATGCATTTATATGTAAGAAAATACACATCAAACCAGCCATAACGTCTATTTTTCAATATTTTTAATTTCGTTCCCCGGCCGGGTAGATCAAATTCAAATGCATTATTAAGCGTAAACACACACATATAAACGGCCAAAACGTCAATTTTTCAATATTTTTAATTTCGTTCCCCGGCCGGGCAGATCAAATTCAAATGCATTATTAAGCGTAAACACACACATATAAACGGCCAAAACGTCAATTTTTCAATATTTTCAGTTTCGTTCTCCGGCCGAGTTGACCAATTTTAAATGCATTTATATGTGAGAAAATACACATCAAACCAGCCAAAACGTCAATTTTTCAATATTTTTAATTTCGTTTAATGGCTGGGCTAGTTCAAATTCAAATGTATTTTTATGCGTAAACACACACATAAAACCGGCCAACACTTCGATGTTTTCAAAATTTTCATTTTCGTTTTCCGTCCGGGTTGACAAATTTTAAATGCATTTATATGTGTGAAAATACACATAAAACCGGCCAAAACGTCAATTTTTCAATATTTTTAATTTCATTCCATGGCCGGGTAGATCAAATTCAAATGTATTTTTATGCGTAAATACGCACATAAAACCGGCCAATACGTCGATTTTTTCAATATTTTCAGTTTCGTTCTCCGGCCGGGTTGACAAATTTTAAATGCATTTATATGTGTGAAAATACACATCAAACCGGCCAAAACGTCAAATTTTCAATATTTTTAATTTCGTTCCCCGGCCGCGTTGACCAATTTTAAATGCATTTATATGTTGTAACAGGGTTATTCTCGTACGTCAGGAGGGTTATGTTCGTCCTGTACATCTGTTCGATGTACAGGAAATCAATGCAATACCGAGGTCAGCTGTCTCACCATACAGCCGACAAATCGGTGAAAATTACCTTTCGGGACTACCGGAGCTAGCCTCAAGCTCCGAACGACGACGTTGGCCCTGTGTACAATGTGTGCACTTACTTAGTGCACACTTATCCTCCGATGATGCTCGTACTCGGCTACTCAGTTAAGTGTGTCGTGCTGAGTACAATGCACGACACCCGCGGGGCATGGCGGTATTCGCCTTTGGGATAGGAACTACTCGCGGGTTTAATGAATCGACACTCGCGATTAAAAATGTCAGTGTAATTTATTCTATATCAACAAAAATTAACGGGATACAAAAGCTTATAAATTATGTCGGGACGAGCCAAGGCAATGCTAAACCTTGGCTCAATAACGGTTAAATCAAAAGAACGTAAACAAACGCGGGAACTAAAAATGTATACAGTGCGCGTGTGTGTGTGTGTGTGCCCGCCGCAAATTACGCTCCGAGACACGGTGTCTCGATATGTTCGGGGGAATGAGATTGCACCAGGTATCGAACACCTGGTTGGGCAGAAGGCCTGGTACGGGTAAGTTATTGTTGCCGGAGTGTGGAGCACTCCGGCTTATCGAACGCGTGCCTACGCGGTAGAGAGAGACACGGCGAGAGTATCCGGCCTCTCGCCCGGGCGATATGGTGCGTCGGGGTACCGCGCGTATCCCGATGCCGCTCGCGGATCGCGTCGTATTTTCGAAACGGCGTACGCCTGGCCAGGACTTACTTGCCTTTTCAGAGCTGCGAATTGGCCCTCCCGATGTCCGCTTTTTCTCACTCTCTCTCTCTCTCTCTCGAACCTTCCTTCGCTCTCTCTCTTCCTCCTTCACCACAGTTCGGAGTCACGGGGCCTTGACCGATCTCACGCTAGGTCGAGCTGCGAACCGAACGATGCTGCCGATCCCGTGTTGTTCGAGGTTCGAACGATACTGCCGGTGTGTCGTGCACACCGGCTCTCCGACGCGCTCGCGCATGCGCCTTACGCGTCTTCAACGGTAGACTCACGCGATCGGTACGATTTTCGTCTCGCGTGAACCGTCTACCGTTACACCCCCCTTCCAGACGCAAGGTATATTTCCATATACCATGCTCTGACCTTTCCTAGACGCGTCAGGATGTGGTTAGGGGTCTGATGCTGAATAAAATCGCTTTATTTCACGATTTCGATAGCCAGGGGATTTTTACCCTGGTGATCTCGTCCTGATTCAGATTTGTCAGGAGCTATCGGCTCTTTCTGACTTAGCTAGTGGTGGTTCGACCGACTGGGGCATGTACATAGGTTATGTATCCCCTACCAACCACACACAAAATAGCGTTAGTGCTTTTTCGTCTTGTCGACGGCGAACTCGTTGAATCGGGTTCAGTGTTGGCATCCGTCTACGTCAGCAAATTATTTATACAGTGATTAATATATTTTTCACTGCCGCTTCGCTTGCGCGCGCGTCTTTCTACGGACTATCGACGACCCTGATCTCCCGAGTACGGATTCGACGTCATTATTTTCTACACCGCGTTTCACTATGTTCTTCTCGTGGGGTCTCGCGACGGTCTTTGCTGATTTTCGCGGACGGCCGCGCTTTCGTGCATTCGGCGTTTTGACTCTCGCAGAAGTCTGTTTTCGCACGCTGGTGTCACCCGCTATGACTCGCGCAGGAGTCCGCACGCAATCTGGTGACTGTACGCTCGCACGGAGCGGGTCGCGCGTCGCCCCTTCTCCCACGATGTCCCTCGGCGGATGTTCTTCTTCCTCGTCTGCGTCGAGATCCGGCGAGATGCAGTGTTTAAGGTGTTCGGCGTGTGCCAGGTCGGTCACCTTACCGTCTTTATCCAACAACGTATAAGTATTGGATCCTGGTTGGCCTATTATGATATACGGACCGGTCGCCTTCGGAGCCAGCTTAGCCGAAATACCCTGAGCTGCTGAGGACAGGACTCTGTTCTTCTTCCACACCATATCTCCTACTGTGAAAGGTGTGTCCCTCCTTTTAGCGTTGTAACAGCTTGCTTGCCGCTCATGTTGTTGGTCTGAGCGTGCAGCTGCAGACTCATGTACTTCCCTGAGCTTTCGAATTCGCTCTTGCCACAATTTTATCTTATGGTGCTGCTCCTCTTCTATGCCAGCCTGTTCTTTGTTCCTCTTGATGGTACCGGGGGGCATAGGCTCTCGTCCGTAATTTAGCATTGCCGGAGTTGTACCCGTCGACTCGTGGACGGTGTTGTTCAACGAGAATACGAGCTCCGGCAATTTCTCGTCCCAGGTATTGTGGTTTTCTTCGATGAAAGCCACAATCCTGGTTTTCAGCGTTCGGTTGACGCGTTCAACCGGATTCGCTTGGGGGAAATATGGCGGAGTGGTGGTATGGTGTATCCCAACCTCTTGTAGGTATTCGTCGACGGCCTTATTCTTGAATTCGGTACCGTTATCCGATAGAAATACCTCAGGAGTACCAAATCTTAAAACTATTCTCTCTTTGAACTCCTTGAGAATGGTTTTCGCGTTGGCTTTGCGAATTGGTACACACTCCGCCCACCGGGTGAATAAATCCAAGAATACGAGGATGTATTCGTACCCGCCCTTGCTCCTTACAAAGGGTCCGGTGATATCCCCTGCCACGACTTGCCAGGGACGCTCGACCGTGCGTTTTCCCAGTCAGTCCTGCAGGTGGTCGCTGATCCACCTTGCATTGTTGACAGACGAGACAGCGACGCACGTAGTCCTTCACGTCGGCGTAATAACCTGGCCAGTAGTAATACTTAGCCAGACTGGCAAACGTCTTCTCGCGTCCAGCATGGCCAGACGTAGGAGAGTCGTGGCTTTCCTCGAGGACCGCTTTCCGGTGTTCCTTTGGAATCACTAACTTCCACGCGTCCTCGTCTCCGAGTGTTTCGTCGATCAACTCGTTCGGCTTGTGGAAGTATAGTCGTCCTCCGACACACTTCCAACGAGGGAAATCCCTTGGACTGGATTTAACTCGTTTCAGCCAATTCTGAAACCACTCGTCTTGGGACTCCTCTACCCAAGATATTGCGTTGATGGCGAGGGCCTCCTCCTCACTCATCCGTGATAGCGCGTCGGGTACGTAGTTCAGGGCGCCTTTTCGATGCTCCACATCAAAGCTGTGTCCCTGCAACTCTAACGCCCATCGCGCTAACCTACCCGTTGGGCTGTGTAAGCTACGCAGCCAACGTAAGCTACTGTGGTCGGTTATGACGCGGAAATGATAGCCTTCGATATAAGGTCTATATTTCCCAATCGCCCATATAACCGCCAGGCACTCTCGTTCCGTAACGCTATAATTGCGTTCGGCCTGGTTTAACGTCCTACTGGCGAATTCCAGTACTCGTTCTTCTCCGTTAATCACCTGGAGAAGTACTGCGCCAATGCCAGTGTCGCTTGCGTCCGTCTGTATAACGAACTGCACGTCGAACTCCGGCCTCGCTAGGACGGGAGCAGTTGCGATCAGCGCCTTAATCTGATCGAATGCCTGTTGCTGCTCCTCGAGCCATTCAAACTTACGATCTTTCTTGGTAAGCCTGGTTAGCGGCTCGGCCAAGGTAGCGAAGTCTCGTAAGAATTTCCGGTACCACGAACCCATACCAAGGAATCTTCTAAGCTGTTTTAGATTCTTTGGCGCCGGATAATTAATGATCGGCTCGATTTTCTCGGGGTCTGGCCTGATTCCATCACGATTTACCAGGACTCCGAGATATTTTACCTCAGTACGTCCAAACACACTTTTATCCCGATTCACTGTGAGACTAGCCTCGTTGATTCTCTTCAGGACATACTTTAGCCACTTCTCGTGTTCCTCGAAGGTCTCTGTGGCGATGATTATATCATCGAGGTACGAAAATGCATAGGGCTCGAGCTCAGGCCCTATGATTTTGTCCACTAACCTTTGGAACGTGGCTCCCGCCTGGGATAGGCCATAAGGCATCCTTTTAAATTGGAATAAGCCTAGCCCAGGTACTGTGAACGCAGTTACAGCCGCTGACTCCGGTCTTAGCGGTATCTGGTGATACGCGCTACTCAGATCTAGCGTGCTGATGTACCTCGCGTTCTTGAGCTTCCGTAGGATGCCGTCCATGTTAGGCAGCGGGTAAGCATCGGTCTTCGATACTGCATTGACCTTGCGATAATCGATGCAGAACCGATATTTCCCGTTAGGTTTACGGACCATTACTACGGGGCTCGACCATCCGCTGGTTGATGGCTCGATCACCCCTGCGTCGAGCATCTCTTTAACCTGGGCGTGCATCTCCTCCTCTATTCGCTTAGAGACGGGATAATATTTCTGCTTGATCGGCCGCGTCGCACCCACGTCGATCGCGTGCTCAATCAAGGAGGTACACCCCAACGGCCTCCCCGTTGTGCCCAGGTATCGGTCAGCCAGTGTATGCAGTCTTTCTTGCTCCTCTGGCAGTAAGTCTGCAAGTCCTATCGATGCTATCTCGAATGCATCGATTCGCGATATGCTCGCTACTTCCAGATCTACGGACTTGTTGGCCGCTTTGATCCAAAGTTTATTCTCGTTTGGATCCAAAACTGCGCCAAAACCACGGATGAAGTCCGCTCCGACGTAACAGTCGATTTGATCGTCCGGAAGTACGGCAACGCGAATATCTCGCTTTATCCCGGCAACCTCGAAAGGCAGGTCTACGTAACCAGCGATCGACACCGTCTGGTTTCCTGGCACTTTCGCTTTCCTTCCGTTGCTCGGGATGAGTGGACAGCCACAGGCCGTGGCCAATTGTAGGCCAATCGAGCCCATTACCGTGCGCGATGCTCCTGTGTCGAACAAGGCGCGTACGCGGTAGCCGGCAATGCCCACTTGGACCCACCAACGAGTTTCTTTTTCACTCGGAGGGCCTTCTCCTCCAGCCCTATCATCATGATCTCGGGTAGCGGCCGCTATCTGGTGTTGATCTGGCATTTCCGTCGATCTCACAGAATTCGGGCTGAGACAGCCGCTATCTTTCTCGGACTCAGCCGATGTCGTCGGCACTCCCGACGACTCTTTTGCTGCCGAGTTCTCCTCACAGCGCTCGGCTGTAGTTGGGATATCTGTTCGGGTCTTACGCGGGGCAGGAACGGGAACGACCCTTTTTAACCGCTCCTGTTTGCGTTTCCCGAACAGTCCAGGCAATCTGCGCGCTTATACCCTAGCCGCCCACAACCAAAGCATTTCAATGGTTGCGTGGCTTGCGGTCTCGCGTTCTCGTTCCGATTGCCTTTTTCCTCCTTCGATCCGCCGTACGTCCTTTCGGCGGAACCCTTCGCATTCTTCGTCCGGTTTGGTTCCCTCGGTTTGCCAATTCCGCTCCGGGGTGTGGTCATTGAAAGGACGAATTCTCTCATCTTCTCTTCCAGAACTTTGGCCAGGGTTTTCGCCAAGTCCTCTGGCGGATTCTTCTTGGTCTGCGGATTTGGTGTTGTCGGTTGCACCGCTGCAATCTTCGTCTTGGCCCTCTTTTCATCCTTCGGTTTGTAAGCCGACTCGGGTATTAGGGCCGTCTCGGGTGGCGGAGGGTGTCTATACGCTTTCTGTCCCTCCAGCGTAAGCTCGGCTTCGACAGCAAGATCGAGAAGAGTGTGGATCGAATCACAATCCGTCCTGCGCACCAAATTTTGTATTTCGGGGCGCAGGTTGCCGTGCAGTGTATCTAACTGCTGCTCGATCCTTGGGATTGGATCGAGTCTTCTTATCATATGCACTAAACACGTAATATAATCCCGTGTTTTCTCGCCGGGTCCTTGATAGCGAGAATTTATTTCGGCAATCAACCTCTTCTGAAACCGCCTATTTGTTCCAAACCAGTGACGAGCTTCTTTTTGGAATTCAGACCACGTCGACCACGTATCTCTTTCGTTTTTGAACCAGAGTGCTGCAACGCCTTTGAATAACTCTGGCAGTGAGCTTAGCAATTCGGATTCTGAAAGATTGGCCAGAATCCGACATTCCTCGACTCGTTCGAGAAATGAGTCTATGCTCTGGTCGCCATCTGCTGAGAACTGTAGTCCCCATTTCCGGACAATTTGACCGACATCTTTCAGTGACTGTCCTGCACTTCTCTGCCAGGTGCTGTTCTCGGTCCTGGTACCACTCGTATTTCCAAGTCTTTCCTGACCTTGGAAGTTCCCCCCCTCCCAGGCTTGGCCGACTCTCCTTGCGAGTGGTGCTGGGGGGTCAGGTTGTGGTAATTCGGTTGTATTATCCAGGTAATGGTACGTCATTGTGTCCTGGAATCCTACTTGCTGTCGTTGGCTCCGGACTTCGTGTCGTGGCTGGTCCAATCTAGTGCTTGTTAAAATAGGCTGAGCTTGCGCTGCTGTTAGCGCATTTACTTTTTCAGTTAATTGCTTAACTGTGTCCGACATTCCTTGCATAAAATTTGCGAATTCTAGTGGGATTTCGAATGATCCTCCGTCTGTTGCAGTGAGTCTTATTCTGTTTGAATTATGGTCATCGTTTAAAATATTTTCGGCAGCTTTATCATTCGTTGATGTTGATTCCGTGGTTTCTTGCAACATTGCCGTGGTTTCATTGTCTTGGAGGTGTTGAACTCTTCTACGACTTGTTTCCATATTTTCTTTAACTTTTTCGTCGTTGTTAAGAGTTAATAATGGATGGCTTGTGTTGTCGTCAATTGTCGAGTTCTCCCACGGGTGTTCTGCCGAGCTATATTTTGTGATGAAATTTTGCCTGAGTTCCTCCCGATGGTACCAGACGGTGATTTCATCCTGCTCAGGTTCTTCAACGAAATCCCTTGGCTCGTAATCTCCTAGGAGCCATTTTGTCAGACGACTTAACTTGTCAAATTTATTGCCTGTACCTTTGAGTGACAGGTCGTTAAGATATTGACGAATATCTTTGTCTCTATAAAACAAACACCAGTCTTCGATCTTCTGTTGTGTCGAACACGCCATATTTATAATAACGATTTAAATAAATAATTTACAATAAATACAAAAAAATAATTTATTTCGCTTTACCAGAGCAGTCCAATTGCGCGGCTATCGTGGGGTCGTTCGCTCGCGTTTTCCCTAAGGCACACAATTATAATCGCAAAATACAAAGAATATATATGATTGGACTATACGGCCTAACTATTGGGTTGCTCTGGCTTTGTCCTACCGTGTACGCTAATGCAAGGTTGTGTGGGTTACTTCGACTCTGGTTGTACCAAGTTGTAACAATATCGGCTTGATGTTGCCAGAGTAAGGATTAAATAATTAAATATGAAATATTAATTGTGGGTACTACAAACGCCTCTTTAATTTAAAACAGTTAAAATAACCCGAATAAAACAATAAGTGTTTTATTTTTGCCCACATAATCTTTCAGCACGTCAATTAAAATTTATTGAACGTGTATCAGGATAATTCTAATTGATAAACGAAATTAAAATAAAACGAAGACGAATTATAAATAAAATGAAGACTTCAATTATACGTCTTTTTATTTTTATAGTTCTAAATTAGTGCCAATTAATTATCTAGTTAATTAATTGGTTAAAGCTTAGCGTACACTTTACACCAAATCTATTGTCTCTCTCTCGCCTATTATGCTACGCAGAAATATATAACGAGAAATTACAATTCTAAGGGTATCGTTCTAGCGCTCGTATTTTTCCGACGCACACACTTTATTTTTCGATTTGTGAAATCGTATTATTCACTTTGAAAAATTTTCCAGATTACCGCAAAAAAAAATAATATCTTTTCGAGGATTCTAAAATAATTCGAAAGATTCGGAAAAATTTACGAATTCCGAAAAAATTGGAAAAATTCCGAAAACCTACAAAAATTTTGCAAATATGAAAAATTTGAAAATTTTCTAAAAATCTGACAAAAAATTATGGAAGATTTTTAAATATCGAAAAATTTAAAAAAATCTTGAAAATCTCGAAAATTTTGAAAACCTCGAAAAATTTAAAAATTTCTAAAAAAATTTGAAGATTTCAGAAAATTTGAAAATTTTGAGAAATTTTGAAAAAACTTGAAAATTCTGAAAATTTTGTAAAATTTGGAAAAAATTGCAAATTTCGAAAAATTTGAGAAGATTGAAAATTTCGGAAAATTTGGAAAATTTTTAATTTTTGGGAAAATTTGGAAACTTAATTTGTTTATAAAATTTATGTCTGTTATGAATTATTACTTTAAGAAATTTATTTAATTCGAATTTTAAATTTAATTTAACTCGAAAATAATAAGTCTTATTTCGAAAATAATAAGTATTATTTCGAGTCAATTCCGAGAATTATGTTCGTTTGTACTCGGCTCGTGTTGTTGTTTACATATGTTCGTCGCGACGAACTCGCAACGTACTCGCAACCACTCGTTGCGATTTATATGTACAACAACGTCCGCAGTACAAGATTCAACTAAATGGAAAATTTTTCCTATCCCGAGGAAACTCACGTGTTGGGCGCCAGTTGTAACAGGGTTATTCTCGTACGTCAGGAGGGTTATGTTCGTCCTGTACATCTGTTCGATGTACAGGAAATCAATGCAATACCGAGGTCAGCTGTCTCACCATACAGCCGACAAATCGGTGAAAATTACCTTTCGGGACGACCAGAGCTAGCCTCAAGCTCCGAACGACGACGTTGGCCCTGTGTACAATGTGTGCACTTACTTAGTGCACACTTATCCTCCGATGATGCTCGTACTCGGCTACTCAGTTAAGTGTCGTGCTGAGTACAATGCACGACACCCGCGGGGCATGGCGGTATTCGCCTTTGGGATAGGAACTACTCGCGGGTTTAATGAATCGACACTCGCGATTAAAAATGTCAGTGTAATTTATTCTATATCAACAAAAATTAACGGGATACAAAAGCTTATAAATTATGTCGGGACGAGCCAAGGCAATGCTAAACCTTGGCTCAATAACGGTTAAATCAAAAGAACGTAAACAAACGCGGGAACTAAAAATGTATACAGTGCGCGTGTGTGTGTGTGTGCGCCCGCCGCAAATTACGCTCCGAGACACGGTGTCTCGATATGTTCGGGGGAATGAGATTGCACCAGGTATCGAACACCTGGTTGGGCAGAAGGCCTGGTACGGGTAAGTTATTGTTGCCGGAGTGTGGAGCACTCCGGCTTATCGAACGCGTGCCTACGCGGTAGAGAGAGACACGGCGAGAGTATCCGGCCTCTCGCCCGGGCGATATGGTGCGTCGGGGTACCGCGCGTATCCCGATGCCGCTCGCGGATCGCGTCGTATTTTCGAAACGGCGTACGCCTGGCCAGGACTTACTTGCCTTTTCGGAGCTGCGAATTGGCCCTCCCGATGTCCGCTTTTTCTCACTCTCTCTCTCTCTCTCTCTCGAACCTTCCTTCGCTCTCTCTCTTCCTCCTTCACCACAGTTCGGAGTCACGGGGCCTTGACCGATCTCACGCTAGGTCGAGCTGCGAACCGAACGATGCTGCCGATCCCGTGTTGTTCGAGGTTCGAACGATACTGCCGGTGTGTCGTGCACACCGGCTCTCCGACGCGCTCGCGCATGCGCCTTACGCGTCTTCAACGGTAGACTCACGCGATCGGTACGATTTTCGTCTCGCGTGAACCGTCTACCGTTACAATGTATGAAAATACACATCAAACCAGCCAAAACGATTATTTTTCAATATTTTTATTTCCGTTCCGTGGCCGGGTAGATCAAATTCAAATGTATTTTTATGCGAAAACACACACATAAAACCGGCCAACACGTCGATTTTTTCAATATTTTCAGTTTCGTTCTTCTTCCGGAAAGACCAATTTTAAATGCATTTATATGTGTGAAAATACACATCAAACCAGCCAAAACGATTATTTTTCAATATTTTTATTTCCGTTCCATGGCCGGGTAGATCAAATTCAAATGTATTTTTATGCGAAAACACACACATAAAACCGGCCAACACGTCGATTTTTTCAATATTTTCAGTTTCGTTCTTCTTCCGGAAAGACCAATTTTAAATGCATTTATATGTGTGAAAATACACATCAAACCGGCCAAAACGTCAATTTTTCAATATTTTTAATTTCGTTCCCCGGCCGGGTAGATAAAATTCAAATGCATTATTAAGCGTAAACACACACATTTAAACGGCCATAACGTCAATTTTTCAATATTTTCAGTTTCGTTCCCCGGCCGCGTTGACCAATTTTAAATGCATTTATATGTGTGAAAATACACATCAAACCAGCCATAACGTCAATTTTTCAATATTTTTAATTTCGTTCCATGCCCGGGCAGATCAAATTCAAATGTATTTTTATGCGTAAACACACACATAAAACCGGCCAATACGTCGATTTTTTCAATCTTTTCAGTTTCGTTCTCCGGCCGGGTTGACAAATTTTAAATGCATTTATATGTGTGAAAATACACATCAAACCGACCAAAACGTCAATTTTTCAATATTTTTAATTTCGTTCCCCGGCCGCGTTGACCAATTTTAAATGCATTTATATGTATGAAAATACACATCAAACCAGCCATAACGTCTATTTTTCAATATTTTTAATTTCCGTTCCCCGGCCGGGTAGATCAAATTCAAAGCATTATTAAGCGTAAACACACACATATAAACGGCCAAAACGTCAATTTTTCAATATTTTCAGTTTCGTTCCCCGGCCGCGTTGATCAAATTAAAATGCATTTATATGTGTGAAAATACACATTAAACCGGCCAAAACGTCAATTTTTCAATATTTTTAATTTCGTTTAATGGCTGGGCTAGTTCAAATTCAAATGCATTTATATGTGTGAAAATACACATCAAACCAGCCATAACGTCAATTTTTCAATATTTTTAATTTCGTTCCATGCCCGGGTAGATCAAATTCAAATGTATTTTTATGCGTAAACACACACATAAAACCGGCCAATACGTCGATTTTTTCAATCTTTTCAGTTTCGTTCTCCGGCCGGGTTGACAAATTTTAAATGCATTTATATGTGTGAAAATACACATCAAACCGACCAAAACGTCAATTTTTCAATATTTTTAATTTCGTTCCCCGGCCGCGTTGATCAAATTAAAATGCATTTATATGTGTGAAAATACACATCAAACCAGCCATAACGTCTATTTTTCAATATTTTTAATTTCGTTCCATGCCCGGGTAGATCAAATTCAAATGTATTTTTATGCGTAAACACACACATAAAACCGGCCAATACGTCGATTTTTTCAATCTTTTCAGTTTCGTTCTCCGGCCGGGTTGACAAATTTTAAATGCATTTATATGTATGAAAATACACATCAAACCAGCCATAACGTCTATTTTTCAATATTTTTAATTTCGTTCCCCGGCCGGGTAGATCAAATTCAAATGCATTATTAAGCGTAAACACACACATATAAACGGCCAAAACGTCAATTTTTCAATATTTTCAGTTTCGTTCCCCGGCCGCGTTGATCAAATTAAAATGCATTTATATGTGTGAAAATACACATCAAACCAGCCATAACGTCAATTTTTCAATATTTTTAATTTCGTTCCATGCCCGGGTAGATCAAATTCAAATGTATTTTTATGCGTAAACACACACATAAAACCGGCCAATACGTCGATTTTTTCAATCTTTTCAGTTTCGTTCTCCGGCCGGGTTGACAAATTTTAAATGCATTTATATGTGTGAAAATACACATCAAACCGACCAAAACGTCAATTTTTCAATATTTTTAATTTCGTTCCCCGGCCGCGTTGACCAATTTTAAATGCATTTATATGTATGAAAATACACATCAAACCAGCCATAACGTCTATTTTTCAATATTTTTAATTTTGTTCCCCGGCCGGGTAGATCAAATTCAAATGCATTATTAAGCGTAAACACACACATATAAACGGCCAAAACGTCAATTTTTCAATATTTTTAATTTCGTTCCCCGGCCGGGTAGATCAAATTCAAATGCATTATTAAGCGTAAACACACACATATAAACGGCCAAAACGTCAATTTTTCAATATTTTCAGTTTCGTTCTTCGTCCGGGAAGACCAATTTTAAATGCATTTATATGTGTGAAAATACACATCAAACCGGCCAAACGTCAATTTTTCAATATTTTTAATTTCGTTCCCCGGACGGGTAGATCAAATTAAAATACATTATTAAGCGTAAACACACACATATAAACGGCCAAAACGTCAATTTTTCAATATTTTCAGTTTCGTTCTCCGGCCGGGCTGACCAATTTTAAATGCATTTTAATGTGTGAAAATACACATCAAACCGGCCAAAACGTCAATATTTCAATATTTTTAATTTCGTTCCCCGGCCGCGATGATCAAATTGAAATGCATTTATATGTGAGAAAATACACATCAAACCAGCCATAACGTCAATTTTTCAATATTTTTAATTTCGTTCCCCGGCCGGGTAGATCAAATTCAAATACATTATTAAGCGTAAACACACACATATAAACGGCCAAAACGTCAATTTTTCAATATTTTCAGTTTCGTTCTTCGTCCGGGAAGACCAATTTTAAATGCATTTAATGTGTGAAAATACACATCAAACCGGCCAAAACGTCAATTTTTCAATATTTTTAATTTCGTTCCCCGGACGGGTAGATCAAATTCAAATACATTATTAAGCGTAAACACACACATATAAACGGCCAAAACGTCAATTTTTCAATATTTTCAGTTTCGGTCTCCGGCCGGGTTGACCAATTTTAAATGCATTTATATGTGAGAAAATACACATCAAACCAGCCAAAACGTCAATTTTTCAATATTTTTAATTTCGTTTAATGGCTGGGCTAGTTCAAATTCAAATGTATTTTATGCGTAAACACACACATAAATCGGCCAACACTTCGATTTTTTCAATATTTTCAGTTTCGTTCTTCGGCCGGGTTGACCAATTTTAAATGCATTTTTATGTGTGAAAATACACATCAAACCGGCCAAAACGTCAATTTTTCAATATTTTTAATTTCGTTCCCCGGCCGGGTAGATAAAATTCAAATGCATTATTAATCGTAAACACACACATAAAACCGGCCAACACTTCGATTTTTTCAATATTTTCAGTTTCGTTCCCCGGCCGCGTTGACCAATTATAATGCATTTATATGTGTGAAAATACACATCAAACCAGCCATAACGTCAATTTTTCAATATTTTTAATTTCGTTCCATGGCCGCGTTGACCAATTTTAAATGCATTTATATGTATGAAAATACACATCAAACCAGCCATAACGTCTATTTTTCAATATTTTTAATTTCGTTCCCCGGCCGGGTAGATCAAATTCAAATGCATTATTAAGCGTAAACACACACATATAAACGGCCAAAACGTCAATTTTTCAATATTTTCAGTTTCGTTCCCCGGCCGCGTTGATCAAATTAAAATGCATTTATATGTGTGAAAATACACATCAAACCAGCCATATCGTCAATTTTTCAATATTTTTAATTTCGTTCAATGGCCGGGTATATCAAATTCAAATGTATTTTTATGCGTAAACACACACATAAAACCGGCCAACACTTCGATTTTCAAAATTTTCAGTTTCGTTCTCCGGCCGGGTTGACCAATTTTAAATGCATTTATATGTGAGAAAATACACATCAAACCAGCCGAAACGTCAATTTTTCAATATTTTTAATTTCGTTTAATGGCTGGGCTAGTTCAAATTCAAATGTATTTTTATGCGTAAACACACACATAAATCGGCCAACACTTCGATTTTTTCAATATTTTCAGTTTCGTTCTTCGGCCGGGTTGACCAATTTTAAATGCATTTTTATGTGTGAAAATACACATCAAACCGGCCAAAACGTCAATTTTTTCAATAATTTTAATTTCGTTCCCCGGCCGGGTAGATAAAATTCAAATGCATTATTAATCGTAAACACACACATAAAACCGGCCAATACGTCGATTTCTTCAATCTTTTCAGTTTCGTTCTCCGGCCGGGTTGACAAATTTTAAATGCATTTATATGTGTGAAGATACACATCAAACCGACCAAAACGTCAATTTTTCAATATTTTTAATTTCGTTCCCCGGCCGCGTTGACCAATTTTAAATGCATTTATATGTATGAAAATACACATCAAACCAGCCATAACGTCTATTTTTCAATATTTTTAATTTCGTTCCCCGGCCGGGTAGATCAAATTCAAATGCATTATTAAGCGTAAACACACACATATAAACGGCCAAAACGTCAATTTTTCAATATTTTCAGTTTCGTTCTTCGTCCGGGAAGACCAATTTTAAATGCATTTAATGTGTGAAAATACACATCAAACCGGCCAAAACGTCAATTTTTCAATATTTTAATTTCGTTCCCCGGACGGGTAGATCAAATTCAAATACATTATTAAGCGTAAACACACACATATAAACGGCCAAAACGTCAATTTTTCAATATTTTCAGTTTCATTCTCCGGCCGGGTTGACCGATTTTAAATGCATTTATATGTGAGAAAATACACATCAAACCAGCCGAAACGTCAATTTTTCAATATTTTTAATTTCGTTTAATGGCTGGGCTAGTTCAAATTCAAATGTATTTTTATGCGTAAACACACACATAAATCGGCCAACACTTCGATTTTTTCAATATTTTCAGTTTCGTTCTTCGGCCGGGTTTACCAATTTTAAATGCATTTTTATGTGTGAAAATACACATCAAACCGGCCAAAACGTCAATTTTTCAATATTTTTAATTTCGTTCCCCGGCCGGGTAGATAAAATTCAAATGCATTATTAATCGTAAACACACACATAAAACCGGCCAATACGTCGATTTTTTCAATCTTTTCAGTTTCGTTCTCCGGCCGGGTTGACAAATTTTAAATGCATTTATATGTGTGAAAATACACATCAAACCAGCCATAACGTCAATTTTTCAATATTTTTAATTTCGTTCAATGGCCGGGTAGATCAAATTCAAATGTATTATTAAGCGTAAACACACACATATAAACGGCCAAAACGTCAATTTTTCAATATTTTCAGTTTCGTTCTCCGGCCGCGTTGATCAAATTAAAATGCATTTATATGTATGAAAATACACATCAAACCAGCCAAAACGATTATTTTTCAATATTTTTAATTTCGTTCCATGGCCGGGTAGATCAAGTTCAAATGTATTTTTATGCGTAAACACACACATAAAACCGGCCAATACTTAGATTTTTTCAATATTTTCAGTTTCGTTTTCCGGCCGGGTTGACAAATTTTAAATGCATTTATATGTGTGAAAATACACATCAAACCGGCCAAAACGTCAATTTTTCAATATTTTTAATTTCGTTCCCCAACCGGGTAGATCAAATTCAAATGCATTATTAAGCGTAAACACTCACATTAACGGCCAAAACGTCAATTTTTCAATATTTTCAGTTTCGTTCCCCTGCCGCGTTGATCAAATTAAAATGCATTAATATGTATGAAAATACACATCAAACCAGCCTTATCGTCAATTTTTCAATATTTTTAATTTCGTTCCATGGCCGGGTAGATCAAATTCAAATGTATTTTTATGCGTAAATACGCACATAAAACCGGCCAATACGTCGATTTTTTCAATATTTTCAGTTTCGTTCTCCGGCCGGGTTGACAAATTTTAAATGCATTTATATGTGTGAAAATACACATCAAACCGGCCAAAATGTCAATATTTCAATATTTTTAATTTGATTCCCCGGCCGCGATGATCAAATTGAAATGCATTTATATGTGTGAAAATACACATCAAACCAGCAATAACGTCAATTTTTCAATATTTTTAATTTCGTTCCCCGGCCCGGTAGATCAAATTCAAATAAATTATTAAGCGTAAACACACACATATAAACGGCCAAAACGTCAATTTTTCAATATTTTCAGTTTTGTTCTTCGTCCGGGAAGACCAATTTTAAATGCATTTATATGTGTGAAAATACACATCAAACCGGCCAAAACGTCAATTTTTCAATATTTTTAATTTCGTTCCACGGCCGGGTAGATCAAATTCAAATGCATTATTAAGCGTAAACACACACATATAAACGGCCAAAACGTCAATTTTTCAATATTTTCAGTTTCGTTCTCCGGCCGGGTTGACCAATTTAAATGCATTTATATGTGAGAAAATACACATCAAACCAGCCAAAACGTCAATATTTCAATAATTTAATTTCGTTCCCCGGCCGCGTTGACCAATTTTAAATGCATTTATATGTATGAAAATACACATCAAACCAGCCAAAACGATTATTTTTCAATATTTTTAATTCCGTCCCATGGCCGGGTAGATCAAATTCAAATGTATTTTTATGCGTAAACACACACATAAAACCGGCCAACACTTCGATTTTTTCAATATTTTCAGTTTCGTTTCCGGCCGGGTTGACAAATTTTAAATGCATTTATATGTGTGAAAATACACATCAAACCGGCGAAAACGTCAATATTTCAATATTTTTAATTTCGTTCCCCGGCCGGGTAGATAAAATTCAAATGCATTATTAAGCGTAAACACACACATATAAACGGCCAAAACGTCAATTTTTCAATATTTTCAGTTTCGTTCTCCGGCCGCGTTGATCAAATTAAAATGCATTTATATGTGTGAAAATGCACATCAGACCAGCCATAACGTCAATTTTTCAATATTTTTAATTTCGTTCCATGGCCGGGTAGATCAAATTCAAATGCATTATTAATCGTAAACACACACATAAAACCGGCCAATACGTCGATTTTTTCAATCTTTTCAGTTTCGTTCTCCGGCCGGGTTGACAAATTTTAAATGCATTTATATGTGTGAAGATACACATCAAACCGACCAAAACGTCAATTTTTCAATATTTTAATTTCGTTCCCCGGCCGCGTTGACCAATTTTAAATGCATTTATATGTATGAAAATACACATCAAACCAGCCATAACGTCTATTTTTCAATATTTTTAATTTCGTTTAATGGCTGGGCTAGTTCAAATTCAAATGTATTTTTATGCGTAAACACACACATAAATCGGCCAACACATCGATTTTTTCAATATTTTCAGTTTCGTTCTTCGGCCGGGTTGACCAATTTTAAATGCATTTTTATGTGTGAAAATACACATCAAACCGGCCAAAACGTCAATTTTTCAATATTTTTAATTTCGTTCCCCGGCCGGGTAGATAAAATTCAAATGCATTATTAATCGTAAACACACACATAAAACCGGCCAATACGTCGATTTTTTCAATCTTTTCAGTTTCGTTCTCCGGCCGGGTTGACAAATTTTAAATGCATTTATATGTGTGAAGATACACATCAAACCGACCAAAACGTCAATTTTTCAATATTTTAATTTCGTTCCCCGGCCGCGTTGACCAATTTTAAATGCATTTATATGTATGAAAATACACATCAAACCAGCCATAACGTCTATTTTTCAATATTTTTAATTTCGTTCCCCGGCCGGGTAGATCAAATTCAAATGCATTATTAAGCGTAAACTCACACATATAAACGGCCAAAACGTCAATTTTTCAATATTTTCAGTTTCGTTCCACGGCCGCGTTGATCAAATTAAAATGCATTTATATGTGTGAAAATACACATCAAACCAGCCATAACGTCAATTTTTCAATATTTTTAATTTCGTTCAATGGCCGGGTATATCAAATTCAAATGTATTTTTATGCGTAAACACACACATAAAACCGGCCAACACTTCGATTTTCAAAATTTTCATTTTCGTTTTCCGGCCGGGTTCACAAATTTTATATGCATCTATATGTGTGAAAATACACATCAAACCGGCCAAAACATCAATTTTTCAATATTTTTAATTTCGTTCCCCGACCAGGTAGATCAAATTCAAATGCATTATTAAGCGTAAACACACACATTAACGGCCAAAACGTCAATTTTTCAATATTTTCAGTTTCGTTCCCCGGCCGCGTTGATCAAATTAAAATGCATTTATATGTGTGAAAATGCACATCAAAACAGCCATAACGTCAAATTTCAATATTTTTAATTTCGTTCCATGCCCGGGTAGATCAAATTCAAATGTATTTTTATGCGTAAACACACACATAAAACCGGTCAATACGTCGATTTTTTCAATATTTTCAGTTTCGTTCTCCGGCCGGGTTGACAAATTTTAAATGCATTTATATGTGTGAAAATACACATCAAACCGGCCAAATCGTCAATTTTTTAATATTTTTAATTTCGTTCCATGGCCGGGTAGATCAAGTTCAAATGTATTTTTATGCGTAAACACACACATAAAACCGGCCAATACTTCGATTTTTTCAATATTTTCAGTTTCGTTCTCCGGCCGGGTTGACAAATTTTAAATGCATTTATATGTGTGAAAATACACATCAAACCGGCCAAAACGTCAATTTTTCAATATTTTTAATTTCGTTCCCCGACCGGGTAGATCAAATTCAAATGCATTATTAAGCGTAAACACACACATATGAACGGCCAAAACGTCAATTTTTCAATATTTTCAGTTTCGTTCCCCGGCCGCGTAGACCAATTTTAAATGCATTTATATGTATGAAAATACACATCAAACCAGCCAAAACGATTATTTTTCAATATTTTTAATTCCGTTCCATGGCCGGGTAGATCAAATTCAAATGTATTTTTATGCGTAAACACACACATAAAACCGGCCAATACGTCGATTTTTTCAATATTTTCAGTTTCGTTCTCCGGCCGGGTTGACAAATTTTAAATGCATTTATATGTGTGAAAATACACATCAAACCGGCCAAAACTTCAATTTTTTAATATTTTTAATTTCGTTCCATGGCCGGGTAGATCAAGTTCAAATGTATTTTTATGCGTAAACACACACATAAAACCGGCCAATATTTCGATTTTTTCAATATTTTCAGTTTCGTTTTCCGGCCGGGTTGACAAATTTTAAATGCATTTATATGTGTGAAAATACACATCAAACCGGCCAAAACGTCAATTTTTCAATATTTTTAATTTCGTTCCCCGGCCGGGTAGACCAAATTCAAATGCATTATTAAGCGTAAACACAAACATATAAACGGCCAAAACGTCAATTTGCAATATTTTCAGTTTCGTTCTCCGGCCGGGTTGACCAATTTTAAATGCATTTTTATGTGTGAAAATACACATCAAACCGGCCAAAACGTCAATTTTTCAATATTTTTAATTTCGTTCCCCGGCCGGGTAGATAAAATTCAAATGCATTATTAAGCGTAAACACACACATATAAACGGCCATAACGTCAATTATTCAATATTTTCAGTTTCGTTCCCCGGCCGCGTTGACCAATTTTAAATGCATTTATATGTGTGAAAATACACATCAAACCAGCCATAACGTCAATTTTTCAATATTTTCAGTTTCGTTCTCCGGCCGGGTTGACCAATTTTAAATGCATTATTAAGCGTAAACACACACATATAAACGGCCAAAACGTCAATTTTTCAATATTTTCAGTTTCGTTCTCCGGCCGGGTTGACCAATTTTAAATGCATTTATATGTGAGAAAATACACATCAAACCAGCCAAAACGTCAATATTTCAATAATTTAATTTCGTTCCCCGGCCGCGTTGACCAATTTTAAATGCATTTATATGTATGAAAATACACATCAAACCAGCCAAAACGATTATTTTTCAATATTTTTAATTCCGTCCCATGGCCGGGTAGATCAAATTCAAATGTATTTTTATGCGTAAACACACACATAAAACCGGCCAACACTTCGATTTTTTCAATATTTTCAGTTTCGTTTCCGGCCGGGTTGACAAATTTTAAATGCATTTATATGTGTGAAAATACACATCAAACCGGCGAAAACGTCAATATTTCAATATTTTTAATTTCGTTCCCCGGCCGGGTAGATAAAATTCAAATGCATTATTAAGCGTAAACACACACATATAAACGGCCAAAACGTCAATTTTTCAATATTTTCAGTTTCGTTCTCCGGCCGCGTTGATCAAATTAAAATGCATTTATATGTGTGAAAATGCACATCAGACCAGCCATAACGTCAATTTTTCAATATTTTTAATTTCGTTCCATGGCCGGGTAGATCAAATTCAAATGTATTTTTATGCGTAAACACACACATGAAACCGGCCAACACGTCGATTTTTTCCATATTTTCAGTTTCGCTCTCCGGCCGGGTTGACAAATTTTAAATGCATTTATATGTGTGAAAATACACATCAAACCGGCCAAAACGTCAATTTTTTAATATTTTTAATTTCGTTCCATGGCCGGGTAGATCAAGTTCAAATGTATTTTTATGCGTAAACACACACATAAAACCGGCCAACACTTCGATTTTTTCAATATTTTCAGTTTCGTTTTCCGGCCGGGTTGATAAATTTTAAATCCATTTATATGTGTGAAAATACACATCAAACCGGCCAAAACGTCAATTTTTCAATAATTTTAATTTCGTTCCCCGACCGGGTAGATCAAATTCAAATGTATTATTAAGCGTAAACACACACATATAAACGGCCAAAACGTCAATTTTTCAATATTTTCAGTTTCGTTCTCCGGCCGCGTTGATCAAATTAAAATGCATTTATATGTATGAAAATACACATCAAACCAGCCAAAACGATTATTTTTCAATATTTTTAATTTCGTTCCATGGCCGGGTAGATCAAGTTCAAATGTATTTTTATGCGTAAACACACACATAAAACCGGCCAATACTTAGATTTTTTCAATATTTTCAGTTTCGTTTTCCGGCCGGGTTGACAAATTTTAAATGCATTTATATGTGTGAAAATACACATCAAACCGGCCAAAACGTCAATTTTTCAATATTTTTAATTTCGTTCCCCAACCGGGTAGATCAAATTCAAATGCATTATTAAGCGTAAACACTCACATTAACGGCCAAAACGTCAATTTTTCAATATTTTCAGTTTCGTTCCCCTGCCGCGTTGATCAAATTAAAATGCATTAATATGTATGAAAATACACATCAAACCAGCCTTATCGTCAATTTTTCAATATTTTTAATTTCGTTCCATGGCCGGGTAGATCAAATTCAAATGTATTTTTATGCGTAAATACGCACATAAAACCGGCCAATACGTCGATTTTTTCAATATTTTCAGTTTCGTTCTCCGGCCGGGTTGACAAATTTTAAATGCATTTATATGTGTGAAAATACACATCAAACCGGCCAAAATGTCAATATTTCAATATTTTTAATTTGATTCCCCGGCCGCGATGATCAAATTGAAATGCATTTATATGTGTGAAAATACACATCAAACCAGCAATAACGTCAATTTTTCAATATTTTTAATTTCGTTCCCCGGCCCGGTAGATCAAATTCAAATAAATTATTAAGCGTAAACACACACATATAAACGGCCAAAACGTCAATTTTTCAATATTTTCAGTTTTGTTCTTCGTCCGGGAAGACCAATTTTAAATGCATTTATATGTGTGAAAATACACATCAAACCGGCCAAAACGTCAATTTTTCAATATTTTTAATTTCGTTCCACGGCCGGGTAGATCAAATTCAAATGCATTATTAAGCGTAAACACACACATATAAACGGCCAAAACGTCAATTTTTCAATATTTTCAGTTTCGTTCTCCGGCCGGGTTGACCAATTTTAAATGCATTTATATGTGAGAAAATACACATCAAACCAGCCAAAACGTCAATTTTTCAATAATTTAATTTCGTTCCCCGGCCGCGTTGACCAATTTTAAATGCATTTATATGTATGAAAATACACATCAAACCAGCCAAAACGATTATTTTTCAATATTTTTAATTCCGTTCCATGGCCGGGTAGATCAAATTCAAATGTATTTTTATGCGTAAACACACACATAAAACCGGCCAACACTTCGATTTTTTCAATATTTTCAGTTTCGTTTCCGGCCGGGTTGACAAATTTTAAATGCATTTATATGTGTGAAAATACACATCAAACCGGCGAAAACGTCAATATTTCAATATTTTTAATTTCGTTCCCCGGCCGGGTAGATCAAATTCAAATGTATTTTTATGCGTAAACACACACATGAAACCGGCCAACACGTCGATTTTTTCAATATTTTCAGTTTCGTTTCCGGCCGGGTTGACAAATTTTAAATGCATTTATATGTGTGAAAATACACATCAAACCGGCGAAAACGTCAATATTTCAATATTTTTAATTTCGTTCCCCGGCCGGGTAGATCAAATTCAAATGTATTTTTATGCGTAAACACACACATGAAACCGGCCAACACGTCGATTTTTTCCATATTTTCAGTTTCGCTCTCCGGCCGGGTTGACAAATTTTAAATGCATTTATATGTGTGAAAATACACATCAAACCGGCCAAAACGTCAATTTTTTAATATTTTTAATTTCGTTCCATGGCCGGGTAGATCAAGTTCAAATGTATTTTTATGCGTAAACACACACATAAAACCGGCCAACACTTCGATTTTTTCAATATTTTCAGTTTCGTTTCCGGCCGGGTTGACAAATTTTAAATGCATTTATATGTGTGAAAATACACATCAAACCGGCGAAAACGTCAATATTTCAATATTTTTAATTTCGTTCCCCGGCCGGGTAGATAAAATTCAAATGCATTATTAAGCGTAAACACACACATATAAACGGCCAAAACGTCGATTTTTTCAATATTTTCAGTTTCGTTTTCCGGCCGGGTTGATAAATTTTAAATGCATTTATATGTGTGAAAATACACATTAAACCGGCCAAAACGTCAATTTTTCAATATTTTTAATTTCGTTCCCCGACCGGGTAGATCAAATTCAAATGCATTATTAAGCGTAAACACACACATATAAACGGCCAAAACGTCAATTTTTCAATATTTTCAGTTTCGTTCTCCGGCCGCGTTGATCAAATTAAAATGCATTTATATGTATGAAAATACACATCAAACCAGCCAAAACGATTATTTTTCAATATTTTTAATTCCGTTCCATGTCCGGGTAGATCAAATTCAAATGTATTTTTATGCGTAAACACACACATAAAACCGGCCAACACGTCGATTTTTTCAATATTTTCAGTTTCGTTCTTCTTGCGGGAAGACCAATTTTAAATGCATTTATATGTGTGAAAATACACATCAAACCGGCCAAAACGTCAATTTTTCAATATTTTTAATTTCGTTCCCCGGCCGGGTAGATCAAATTCAAATGCATTATTAAGCGTAAACACACACATATAAACGGCCAAAACGTCAATTTTTCAATATTTTCAGTTTCGTTCTCCGGCCGGGTTGACCAATTTTAAATGCATTATATGTGAGAAAATACACATCAAACCAGCCAAAACGTCAATTTTTCAATATTTTTAATTTCGTTCCCCGGCCGGGTAGATAAAATTCAAATGCATTATTAAGCGTAAACACACACATATAGACGGTCATAACGTCAATTTTTCAATATTTTCAGTTTCGTTCCCCGGCCGCGTTGACCAATTTTAAATGCATTTATATGTGTGAAAATACACATCAAACCAGCCATAACGTCAATTTTTCAATATTTTTAATTTCGTTCCATGGCCGGGTAGATCAAGTTCAAATGTATTTTTATGCGTAAACACACACATAAAACCGGCCAACACTTCGATTTTTTCAATATTTTCAGTTTCGTTTCCGGCCGGGTTGACAAATTTTAAATGCATTTATATGTGTGAAAAGACACATCAAACCGGCGAAAACGTCAATATTTCAATATTTTTAATTTCGTTCCCCGGCCGGGTAGATAAAATTCAAATGCATTATTAAGCGTAACCACACACATATAAACGGCCAAAACGTCAATTTTTCAATATTTTCAGTTTCGTTCTCCGGCCGCGTTGATCAAATTAAAATGCATTTATATGTGTGAAAATACACATCAAACCGACCAAAACGTCAATTTTTCAATATTTTTAATTTCGTTCCCCGGCCGCGTTGACCAATTTTAAATGCATTTATATGTATGAAAATACACATCAAACCAGCCATAACGTCTATTTTTCAATATTTTTAATTTTGTTCCCCGGCCGGGTAGATCAAATTCAAATGCATTATTAAGCGTAAACACACACATATAAACGGCCAAAACGTCAATTTTTCAATATTTTTAATTTCGTTCCCCGGCCGGGTAGATCAAATTCAAATGCATTATTAAGCGTAAACACACACATATAAACGGCCAAAACGTCAATTTTTCAATATTTTCAGTTTCGTTCTTCGTCCGGGAAGACCAATTTTAAATGCATTTATATGTGTGAAAATACACATCAAACCGGCCAAAACGTCAATTTTTCAATATTTTTAATTTCGTTCCCCGGACGGGTAGATCAAATTAAAATACATTATTAAGCGTAAACACACACATATAAACGGCCAAAACGTCAATTTTTCAATATTTTCAGTTTCGTTCTCCGGCCGGGCTGACCAATTTTAAATGCATTTTAATGTGTGAAAATACACATCAAACCGGCCAAAACGTCAATATTTCAATATTTTTAATTTCGTTCCCCGGCCGCGATGATCAAATTGAAATGCATTTATATGTGAGAAAATACACATCAAACCAGCCATAACGTCAATTTTTCAATATTTTTAATTTCGTTCCCCGGCCGGGTAGATCAAATTCAAATACATTATTAAGCGTAAACACACACATATAAACGGCCAAAACGTCAATTTTTCAATATTTTCAGTTTCGTTCTTCGTCCGGGAAGACCAGTTTTAAATGCATTTAATGTGTGAAAATACACATCAAACCGGCCAAAACGTCAATTTTTCAATATTTTTAATTTCGTTCCCCGGACGGGTAGATCAAATTCAAATACATTATTAAGCGTAAACACACACATATAAACGGCCAAAACGTCAATTTTTCAATATTTTCAGTTTCGGTCTCCGGCCGGGTTGACCAATTTTAAATGCATTTATATGTGAGAAAATACACATCAAACCAGCCAAAACGTCAATTTTTCAATATTTTTAATTTCGTTTAATGGCTGGGCTAGTTCAAATTCAAATGTATTTTTATGCGTAAACACACACATAAATCGGCCAACACTTCGATTTTTTCAATATTTTCAGTTTCGTTCTTCGGCCGGGTTGACCAATTTTAAATGCATTTTTATGTGTAAAAATACACATCAAACCGGCCAAAACGTCAATTTTTCAATATTTTTAATTTCGTTCCCCGGCCGGGTAGATAAAATTCAAATGCATTATTAATCGTAAACACACACATAAAACCGGCCAACACTTCGATTTTTTCAATATTTTCAGTTTCGTTCCCCGGCCGCGTTGACCAATTATAATGCATTTATATGTGTGAAAATACACATCAAACCAGCCATAACGTCAATTTTTCAATATTTTTAATTTCGTTCCATGGCCGCGTTGACCAATTTTAAATGCATTTATATGTATGAAAATACACATCAAACCAGCCATAACGTCTATTTTTCAATATTTTTAATTTCGTTCCCCGGCCGGGTAGATCAAATTCAAATGCATTATTAAGCGTAAACACACACATATAAACGGCCAAAACGTCAATTTTTCAATATTTTCAGTTTCGTTCCCCGGCCGCGTTGATCAAATGAAAATGCATTTATATGTGTGAAAATACACATCAAACCAGCCATATCGTCAATTTTCAATATTTTTAATTTCGTTCAATGGCCGGGTATATCAAATTCAAATGTATTTTTATGCGTAAACACACACATAAAACCGGCCAACACTTCGATTTTCAAAATTTTCAGTTTCGTTCTTCGGCCGGGTTGACCAATTTTAAATGCATTTTTATGTGTGAAAATACACATCAAACCGGCCAAAACGTCAATTTTTTCAATAATTTTAATTTCGTTCCCCGGCCGGGTAGATAAAATTCAAATGCATTATTAATCGTAAACACACACATAAAACCGGCCAATACGTCGATTTCTTCAATCTTTTCAGTTTCGTTCTCCGGCCGGGTTGACAAATTTTAAATGCATTTATATGTGTGAAGATACACATCAAACCGACCAAAACGTCAATTTTTCAATATTTTTAATTTCGTTCCCCGGCCGCGTTGACCAATTTTAAATGCATTTATATGTATGAAAATACACATCAAACCAGCCATAACGTCTATTTTTCAATATTTTTAATTTCGTTCCCCGGCCGGGTAGATCAAATTCAAATGCATTATTAAGCGTAAACACACACATATAAACGGCCAAAACGTCAATTTTTCAATATTTTCAGTTTCGTTCTTCGTCCGGGAAGACCAATTTTAAATGCATTTAATGTGTGAAAATACACATCAAACCGGCCAAAACGTCAATTTTTCAATATTTTTAATTTCGTTCCCCGGACGGGTAGATCAAATTCAAATACATTATTAAGCGTAAACACACACATATAAACGGCCAAAACGTCAATTTTTCAATATTTTCAGTTTCATTCTCCGGCCGGGTTGACCAATTTTAAATGCATTTATATGTGAGAAAATACACATCAAACCAGCCGAAACGTCAATTTTTCAATATTTTTAATTTCGTTTAATGGCTGGGCTAGTTCAAATTCAAATGTATTTTTATGCGTAAACACACACATAAATCGGCCAACACTTCGATTTTTTCAATATTTTCAGTTTCGTTCTTCGGCCGGGTTTACCAATTTTAAATGCATTTTTATGTGTGAAAATACACATCAAACCGGCCAAAACGTCAATTTTTCAATATTTTTAATTTCGTTCAATGGCCGGGTATATCAAATTCAAATGTATTTTTATGCGTAAACACACACATAAAACCGGCCAACACTTCGATTTTCAAAATTTTCAGTTTCGTTCTCCGGCCGGGTTGACCAATTTTAAATGCATTTATATGTGAGAAAATACACATCAAACCAGCCATAACGTCAATTTTTCAATATTTTTAATTTCGTTCAATGGCCGGGTATATCAAATTCAAATGTATTTTTATGCGTAAACACACACATAAAACCGGCCAACACTTCGATTTTCAAAATTTTCAGTTTCGTTCTCCGGCCGGGTTGACCAATTTTAAATGCATTTATATGTGAGAAAATACACATCAAACCGACCAAAACGTCAATTTTTCAATATTTTTAATTTCGTTCCCCGGCCGCGTTTACCAATTTTAAATGCATTTATATGTATGAAAATACACATCAAACCAGCCATAACGTCTATTTTTCAATATTTTTAATTTGGTTCCCCGGCCGGGTAGATCAAATTCAAATGCATTATTAAGCGTAAACACACACATATAAACGGCCAAAACGTCAATTTTTCAATATTTTCAGTTTCGTTCTCCGGCCGGGTTGACAAATTTTAAATGCATTTATATGTGTGAAAATACACATCAAACCAGCCATAACGTCAATTTTTCAATATTTTTAATTTCGTTCAATGGCCGGGTAGATAAAATTCAAATGCATTATTAATCGTAAACACACACATTAAACCGGCCAATACGTCGATTTTTTCAATCTTTTCAGTTTCGTTCTCCGGCCGGGTTGACAAATTTTAAATGCATTTATATGTGTGAAAATACACATCAAACCAGCCATAACGTCAATTTTTCAATATTTTTAATTTCGTTCAATGGCCGGGTATATCAAATTCAAATGTATTTTTATGCGTAAACACACACATAAAACCGGCCAACACTTCGATTTTCAAAATTTTCAGTTTCGTTCTCCGGCCGGGTTGACCAATTTTAAATGCATTTATATGTGAGAAAATACACATCAAACCGACCAAAACGTCAATTTTTCAATATTTTTAATTTCGTTCCCCGGCCGCGTTTACCAATTTTAAATGCATTTATATGTATGAAAATACACATCAAACCAGCCATAACGTCTATTTTTCAATATTTTTAATTTGGTTCCCCGGCCGGGTAGATCAAATTCAAATGCATTATTAAGCGTAAACACACACATATAAACGGCCAAAACGTCAATTTTTCAATATTTTCAGTTTCGTTCCCCGGCCGCGTTGACCAAATAAAATGCATTTATATGTGTGAAAATACACATCAAACCAGCCATAACGTCAATGTTTCAATATTTTTAATTTCGTTCAATGGCCGGGTATATCAAATTCAAATGTATATTTATGCGTAAACACACACATAAAACCGGCCAACACTTCGATTTTCAAAATCTTCAGTTTCGTTCTCCGGCCGGGTTGACCAATTTTAAATGCATTTATATGTGAGAAAATACACATCAAACCAGACAAAACGTCAATTTTTCAATATTTTTAATTTCGTTTAATGGCTGGGCTAGTTCAAATTCAAATGTATTTTTATGCGTAAACACACACATAAATCGGCCAACACATCGATTTTTTCAATATTTTCAGTTTCGTTCTTCGGCCGGGTTGACCAATTTTAAATGCATTTTTATGTGTGAAAATACACATCAAACCGGCCAAAACGTCAATTTTTCAATATTTTTAATTTCGTTCCCCGGCCGGGTAGATAAAATTCAAATGCATTATTAATCGTAAACACACACATAAAACCGGCCAATACGTCGATTTTTTCAATCTTTTCAGTTTCGTTCTCCGGCCGGGTTGACAAATTTTAAATGCATTTATATGTGTGAAGATACACATCAAACCGACCAAAACGTCAATTTTTCAATATTTTAATTTCGTTCCCCGGCCGCGTTGACCAATTTTAAATGCATTTATATGTATGAAAATACACATCAAACCAGCCATAACGTCTATTTTTCAATATTTTTAATTTCGTTCCCCGGCCGGGTAGATCAAATTCAAATGCATTATTAAGCGTAAACTCACACATATAAACGGCCAAAACGTCAATTTTTCAATATTTTCAGTTTCGTTCCACGGCCGCGTTGATCAAATTAAAATGCATTTATATGTGTGAAAATACACATCAAACCAGCCATAACGTCAATTTTTCAATATTTTTAATTTCGTTCAATGGCCGGGTATATCAAATTCAAATGTATTTTATGCGTAAACACACACATAAAACCGGCCAACACTTCGATTTTCAAAATTTTCATTTTCGTTTTCCGGCCGGGTTCACAAATTTTATATGCATCTATATGTGTGAAAATACACATCAAACCGGCCAAAACATCAATTTTTCAATATTTTTAATTTCGTTCCCCGACCAGGTAGATCAAATTCAAATGTATTTTTATGCGTAAACACACACATAAAACCGGTCAATACGTCGATTTTTCAATATTTTCAGTTTCGTTCTCCGGCCGGGTTGACAAATTTTAAATGCATTTATATGTGTGAAAATACACATCAAACCGGCCAAATCGTCAATTTTTTAATATTTTTAATTTCGTTCCATGGCCGGGTAGATCAAGTTCAAATGTATTTTTATGCGTAAACACACACATAAAACCGGCCAATACTTCGATTTTTTCAATATTTTCAGTTTCGTTCTCCGGCCGGGTTGACAAATTTTAAATGCATTTATATGTGTGAAAATACACATCAAACCGGCCAAAACGTCAATTTTTCAATATTTTTAATTTCGTTCCCCGACCGGGTAGATCAAATTCAAATGCATTATTAAGCGTAAACACACACATATGAACGGCCAAAACGTCAATTTTTCAATATTTTCAGTTTCGTTCCCCGGCCGCGTAGACCAATTTTAAATGCATTTATATGTATGAAAATACACATCAAACCAGCCAAAACGATTATTTTTCAATATTTTTAATTCCGTTCCATGGCCGGGTAGATCAAATTCAAATGTATTTTTATGCGTAAACACACACATAAAACCGGCCAACACGTCGATTTTTCCAGTATTTTCAGTTTCGTTCTCCGGCCGGGTTGACAAATTTTAAATGCATTTATATGTGTGAAAATACACATCAAACCGGCCAAAACGTCAATTTTTTAATATTTTTAATTTCGTTCCATGGCCGGGTAGATCAAGTTCAAATGTATTTTCATGCGTAAACACACACATAATACCGGCCAACACTTCGATTTTTTCAAAATTTTCATTTTCGTTTTCCGGCCGGGTTGACAAATTTTAAATGCATTTATATGTGTGAAAATACACATCAAACCGGCTAAAACGTCAATTTTTCAATATTTTTAATTTCGTTCCCCGACCGGGTAGATCAAATTCAAATGCATTATTAAGCGTAAACACTCACATTAACGGCCAAAACGTAAATTTTTCAATATTTTCAGTTTCGTTCCCCTGCCGCGTTGATCAAATTAAAATGCATTTATATGTATGAAAATACACATCAAACCAGCCTTAACGTCAATTTTTCAATATTTTTAATTTGGTTCCATGGCCGAGTAGATCAAATTCAAATGTATTTTTATGCGTAAATACGCACATAAAACCGGCCAATACGTCGATTTTTTCAATATTTTCAGTTTCGTTCTCCGGCCGGGTTGACAAATTTTAAATGCATTTATATGTGTGAAAATACACATCAAACCGGCCAAAACTTCAATTTTTTAATATTTTTAATTTCGTTCCATGGCCGGGTAGATCAAGTTCAAATGTATTTTTATGCGTAAACACACACATAAAACCGGCCAATATTTCGATTTTTTCAATATTTTCAGTTTCGTTTTCCGGCCGGGTTGACAAATTTTAAATGCATTTATATGTGTGAAAATACACATCAAACCGGCCAAAACGTCAATTTTTCAATATTTTTAATTTCGTTCCCCGGCCGGGTAGATCAAATTCAAATGCATTATTAAGCGTAAACACAAACATATAAACGGCCAAATCGTCAATTTGCAATATTTTCAGTTTCGTTCTCCGGCCGGGTTGACCAATTTTAAATGCATTTTTATGTGTGAAAATACACATCAAACCGGCCAAAACGTCAATTTTTCAATATTTTTAATTTCGTTCCCCGGCCGGGTAGATAAAATTCAAATGCATTATTAAGCGTAAACACACACATATAAACGGCCATAACGTCAATTATTCAATATTTTCAGTTTCGTTCCCCGGCCGCGTTGACCAATTTTAAATGCATTTATATGTGTGAAAATACACATCAAACCAGCCATAACGTCAATTTTTCAATATTTTCAGTTTCGTTCTCCGGCCGGGTTGACCAATTTTAAATGCATTATTAAGCGTAAACACACACATATAAACGGCCAAAACGTCAATTTTTCAATATTTTCAGTTTCGTTCTCCGGCCGGGTTGACCAATTTTAAATGCATTTATATGTGAGAAAATACACATCAAACCAGCCAAAACGTCAATATTTCAATAATTTAATTTCGTTCCCCGGCCGCGTTGACCAATTTTAAATGCATTTATATGTATGAAAATACACATCAAACCAGCCAAAACGATTATTTTTCAATATTTTTAATTCCGTCCCATGGCCGGGTAGATCAAATTCAAATGTATTTTTATGCGTAAACACACACATAAAACCGGCCAACACTTCGATTTTTTCAATATTTTCAGTTTCGTTTCCGGCCGGGTTGACAAATTTTAAATGCATTTATATGTGTGAAAATACACATCAAACCGGCGAAAACGTCAATATTTCAATATTTTTAATTTCGTTCCACGGCCGGGTAGATAAAATTCAAATGCATTATTAAGCGTAAACACACACATATAAACGGCCAAAACGTCAATTTTTCAATATTTTCAGTTTCGTTCTCCGGCCGCGTTGATCAAATTAAAATGCATTTATATGTGTGAAAATGCACATCAGACCAGCCATAACGTCAATTTTTCAATATTTTTAATTTCGTTCCATGGCCGGGTAGATCAAATTCAAATGTATTTTTATGCGTAAACACACACATGAAACCGGCCAACACGTCGATTTTTTCCATATTTTCAGTTTCGCTCTCCGGCCGGGTTGACAAATTTTAAATGCATTTATATGTGTGAAAATACACATCAAACCGGCCAAAACGTCAATTTTTTAATATTTTTAATTTCGTTCCATGGCCGGGTAGATCAAGTTCAAATGTATTTTTATGCGTAAACACACACATAAAACCAGCCAACACTTCGATTTTTTCAATATTTTCAGTTTCGTTTTCCGGCCGGGTTGATAAATTTTAAATCCATTTATATGTGTGAAAATACACATCAAACCGGCCAAAACGTCAATTTTTCAATAATTTTAATTTCGTTCCCCGACCGGGTAGATCAAATTCAAATGTATTATTAAGCGTAAACACACACATATAAACGGCCAAAACGTCAATTTTTCAATATTTTCAGTTTCGTTCTCCGGCCGCGTTGATCAAATTAAAATGCATTTATATGTATGAAAATACACATCAAACCAGCCAAAACGATTATTTTTCAATATTTTTAATTTCGTTCCATGGCCGGGTAGATCAAGTTCAAATGTATTTTTATGCGTAAACACACACATAAAACCGGCCAATACTTAGATTTTTTCAATATTTTCAGTTTCGTTTTCCGGCCGGGTTGACAAATTTTAAATGCATTTATATGTGTGAAAATACACATCAAACCGGCCAAAACGTCAATTTTTCAATATTTTTAATTTCGTTCCCCAACCGGGTAGATCAAATTCAAATGCATTATTAAGCGTAAACACTCACATTAACGGCCAAAACGTCAATTTTTCAATATTTTCAGTTTCGTTCCCCTGCCGCGTTGATCAAATTAAAATGCATTAATATGTATGAAAATACACATCAAACCAGCCTTATCGTCAATTTTTCAATATTTTTAATTTCGTTCCATGGCCGGGTAGATCAAATTCAAATGTATTTTTATGCGTAAATACGCACATAAAACCGGCCAATACGTCGATTTTTTCAATATTTTCAGTTTCGTTCTCCGGCCGGGTTGACAAATTTTAAATGCATTTATATGTGTGAAAATACACATCAAACCGGCCAAAATGTCAATATTTCAATATTTTTAATTTGATTCCCCGGCCGCGATGATCAAATTGAAATGCATTTATATGTGTGAAAATACACATCAAACCAGCAATAACGTCAATTTTTCAATATTTTTAATTTCGTTCCCCGGCCCGGTAGATCAAATTCAAATAAATTATTAAGCGTAAACACACACATATAAACGGCCAAAACGTCAATTTTTCAATATTTTCAGTTTTGTTCTTCGTCCGGGAAGACCAATTTTAAATGCATTTATATGTGTGAAAATACACATCAAACCGGCCAAATCGTCAATTTTTTAATATTTTTAATTTCGTTCCATGGCCGGGTAGATCAAGTTCAAATGTATTTTTATGCGTAAACACACACATAAAACCGGCCAATACTTCGATTTTTTCAATATTTTCAGTTTCGTTCTCCGGCCGGGTTGACAAATTTTAAATGCATTTATATGTGTGAAAATACACATCAACCGGCCAAAACGTCAATTTTCAATATTTTTAATTTCGTTCCCCGACCGGGTAGATCAAATTCAAATGCATTATTAAGCGTAAACACACACATATGAACGGCCAAAACGTCAATTTTTCATATTTTCAGTTTCGTTCCCCGGCCGCGTAGACCAATTTTAAATGCATTTATATGTATGAAAATACACATCAAACCAGCCAAAACGATTATTTTTCAATATTTTTAATTCCGTTCCATGGCCGGGTAGATCAAATTCAAATGTATTTTTATGCGTAACACACACATAAAACCGGCCAACACGTCGATTTTTCCAGTATTTTCAGTTTCGTTCTCCGGCCGGGTTGACAAATTTTAAATGCATTTATATGTGTGAAAATACACATCAAACCGGCCAAAACGTCAATTTTTTAATATTTTTAATTTCGTTCCATGGCCGGGTAGATCAAGTTCAAATGTATTTTCATGCGTAAACACACACATAATACCGGCCAACACTTCGATTTTTTCAAATTTTCATTTTCGTTTTCCGGCCGGGTTGACAAATTTTAAATGCATTTATATGTGTGAAAATACACATCAAACCGGCTAAAACGTCAATTTTCAATATTTTTAATTTCGTTCCCCGACCGGGTAGATCAAATTCAAATGCATTATTAAGCGTAAACACTCACATTAACGGCCAAAACGTAAATTTTTCAATATTTTCAGTTTCGTTCCCCTGCCGCGTTGATCAAATTAAAATGCATTTATATGTATGAAAATACACATCAAACCCGCCTTAACGTCAATTTTTCAATATTTTTAATTTGGTTCCATGGCCGAGTAGATCAAATTCAAATGTATTTTTATGCGTAAATACGCACATAAAACCGGCCAATACGTCGATTTTTTCAATATTTTCAGTTTCGTTCTCCGGCCGGGTTGACAAATTTAAATGCATTTATATGTGTGAAAATACACATCAAACCGGCCAAAACTTCAATTTTTTAATATTTTTAATTTCGTTCCATGGCCGGGTAGATCAAGTTCAAATGTATTTTTATGCGTAAACACACACATAAAACCGGCCAATATTTCGATTTTTCATATTTTCAGTTTCGTTTTCCGGCCGGGTTGACAAATTTTAAATGCATTTATATGTGTGAAAATACACATCAAACCGGCCAAAACGTCAATTTTTCAATATTTTTAATTTCGTTCCCCGGCCGGGTAGATCAAATTCAAATGCATTATTAAGCGTAAACACAAACATATAAACGGCCAAATCGTCAATTTGCAATATTTTCAGTTTCGTTCTCCGGCCGGGTTGACCAATTTTAAATGCATTTTTATGTGTGAAAATACACATCAAACCGGCCAAAACGTCAATTTTTCAATATTTTTAATTTCGTTCCCCGGCCGGGTAGATAAAATTCAAATGCATTATTAAGCGTAAACACACACATAAACGGCCATAACGTCAATTATTCAATATTTTCAGTTTCGTTTCCCCGGCCGCGTTGACCAATTTTAAATGCATTTATATGTGTGAAAATACACATCAAACCAGCCATAACGTCAATTTTTCAATATTTTCAGTTCGTTCTCCGGCCGGGTTGACCAATTTTAAATGCATTTATATGTGAGAAAATACACATCAAACCAGCCAAAACGTCATATTTTCAATAATTTAATTTCGTTCCCCGGCCGCGTTGACCAATTTTAATGCATTTATATGTATGAAAATACACATCAAACCAGCCAAACGATTATTTTTCAATATTTTTAATTCCGTCCCATGCCGGGTAGATCAAATTCAAATGTATTTTTATGCGTAAACACACACATAAAACCGGCCAACACTTCGATTTTTTCAATATTTTCAGTTTCGTTTCCGGCGGGTTGACAAATTTTAAATGCATTTATATGTGTGAAAATACACATCAAACCGGCGAAAACGTCAATATTTCAATATTTTTAATTTCGTTCCCCGGCCGGGTAGATAAAATTCAAATGCATTATTAAGCGTAAACACACACATATAAACGGCCAAAACGTCAATTTTTCATATTTTCAGTTTCGTTCTCCGGCCGCGTTGATCAATTAAAATGCATTTATATGTGTGAAAATGCACATCAGACCAGCCATAACGTCAATTTTTCATATTTTTAATTTCGTTCCATGGCCGGGTAGATCAAATTCAAATGTATTTTTATGCGTAAACACACACATGAAACCGGCCAACACGTCCGATTTTTTCCATATTTTCAGTTTCGCTCTCCGGCCGGGTTGACAAATTTTAAATGCATTTATATGTGTGAAAATACACATCAAACCGGCCAAAACGTCAAATTTTTAATATTTTTAATTTCGTTCCATGGCCGGGTAGATCAAGTTCAAATGTATTTTTATGCGTAAACACACACATAAACCAGCCAACACTTCGATTTTTTCAATATTTTCAGTTTTCGTTTTCCGGCCGGGTTGATAAATTTTAAATCCATTTATATGTGTGAAAATACACATCAAACCGGCCAAAACGTCAATTTTCAATATTTTAATTTCGTTCCCCGACCGGGTAGATCAAATTCAAATGTATTATTAAGCGTAAACACACATATAACGGCCAAAACGTCAATTTCTTCAATATTTTCAGTTCGTTCTCCGGCCGCGTTGATCAAATTAAAATGCATTTTATATGTATGAAAATACACATCAAACCAGCCAAAACGATTATTTTTCAATATTTTTAATTTCGTTCCATGGCCGGGAGATCAAGTTCAAATGTATTTTTTATGCGTAAACACACACATAAAACCGGCCAATACTTAGATTTTTCAATATTTTCAGTTTCGTTTTCCGGCCGGGTTGACAAATTTAAATGCATTTATATGTGTGAAAATACACATCAAACCGGCCAAAACGTCAATTTTTCAATATTTTTAATTTCGTTCCCCAACCGGGTAGATCAAATTCAAATGCATTATTAAGCGTAAACACTCACATTAACGGCCAAAACGTCAATTTTTCAATATTTTCAGTTCGTCCCCTGCCGCGTTGATCAAATTAAAATGCATTAATATGTATGAAAATACACATCAAACCAGCCTTATCGTCAATTTTTCAATATTTTTAATTTCGTTCCATGGCCGGGTAGATCAAATTCAAATGTATTTTATGCGTAAATACGCACATAAAACCGGCCAATACGTCGATTTTTTCAATATTTCAGTTTCGTTCTCCGCCGGTTGACAAATTTTAAATGCATTTATAGTGTGTGAAAATACACATCAAACCGCCAAAATGTCAATATTTCAATCTTTTTAATTTGATTCCCCGGCCGCGATGATCAATTGAAATGCATTTATATGTGTGAAAATACCATCAAACCAGCAATAACGTCAATTTTCAATATTTTTAATTTCGTTCCCCGGCCCGGTAGATCAATTCAAATAATTATTAAGCGTAAACACACACATATAAACGGCCAAAACGTCAATTTTCTAATATTTTCAGTTTTGTTCTTCGGTCCGGGAGACCAATTTTAAATGCATTTATATGTGTGAAAATACACATCAACCGGCCAAAACGTCAATTTTTCAATATTTTAATTTCGTTCCACGGCCGGGTAGATCAAATTCAAATGCATTATTAAGCGTAAACACACACATATAAACGCCAAAACGTCAATTTTCATATTTTCAGTTTCGTTCTCCGGCCGGGTTGACCAATTTTAAATGCATTTATATGTGAGAAAAATACACATCAAACCAGCCAAAACGTCAATTTTTCAATAACTTAATTTCGTTCCCCGGCCGCGTTGACCAATTTAAATGCATTTATATGTATGAAAATACACATCAAACCAGCCAAAACGATTATTTTTCATATTTTTAATTCCGTTCCATGGCGGGTAGATCAAATTCAAATGTATTTTTATGCGTAAACACACATAAAACCGGCCAACACTTCGATTTTTTCAATATTTTCAGTTTCGTTTCCGGCCGGGTTGACAAATTTTAAATGCATTTATATGTGAAAATACACATCAAACCGGCGAAAACGTCAATATTTCAATATTTTTAATTTCGTTCCCCGGCCGGGTAGATAAAATTCAAATGCATTATTAAGCGTAACACACACATATAAACGGCCAAAACGTCAATTTTTCAATATTTTCAGTTTCGTTCTCCGGCCGCGTTGATCAATTAAAATGCATTAATATGTATGAAAATACACATCAAACCAGCCTTATCGTCAATTTTTCAATATTTTTAATTTCGTTCCATGGCCGGGTAGATCAAATTCAAATGTATTTTTATGCGTAAATACGCACATAAAACCGGCCAATACGTCGATTTTTTCAATATTTTCAGTTTCGTTCTCCGGCCGGGTTGACAAATTTTAAATGCATTTATATGTGTGAAAATACACATCAAACCGGCCAAAATGTCAATATTTCAATATTTTTAATTTGATTCCCGGCCGCGATGATCAAATTGAAATGCATTTATATGTGTGAAAATACACATCAAACCAGCAATAACGTCAATTTTTCAATATTTTTAATTTCGTTCCCCGGCCCGGTAGATCAAATTCAAATAAATTATTAAGCGTAAACACACACATATAAACGGCCAAAACGTCAATTTTTCAATTTTCAGTTTTGTTCTTCGTCCGGGAAGACCAATTTTAAATGCATTTATATGTGTGAAAATACACATCAAACCGGCCAAAACGTCAATTTTTCAATATTTTTAATTTCGTTCCACGGCCGGGTAGATCAAATTCAAATGCATTATTAAGCGTAAACACACACATATAAACGGCCAAAACGTCAATTTTTCAATATTTTCAGTTTCGTTCTCCGGCCGGGTTGACCAATTTTAAATGCATTTATATGTGAGAAAATACACATCAAACCAGCCAAAACGTCAATATTTCAATAATTTAATTTCGTTCCCCGGCCGCGTTGACCAATTTTAAATGCATTTATATGTATGAAAATACACATCAAACCAGCCAAAACGATTATTTTTCAATATTTTTAATTCCGTCCCATGGCCGGGTAGATCAAATTCAAATGTATTTTTATGCGTAAACACACACATAAAACCGGCCAACACTTCGATTTTTTCAATATTTTCAGTTTCGTTTCCGGCCGGGTTGACAAATTTTAAATGCATTTATATGTGTGAAAATACACATCAAACCGGCGAAAACGTCAATATTTCAATATTTTTAATTTCGTTCCCCGGCCGGGTAGATAAAATTCAAATGCATTATTAAGCGTAACACACACATATAAACGGCCAAAACGTCAATTTTTCAATATTTTCAGTTTCGTTCTCCGGCCGCGTTGATCAAATTAAAATGCATTTATATGTGTGAAAATGCACATCAGACCAGCCATAACGTCAATTTTCAATATTTTAATTTCAGTTCCATGAGCCGGGTGAGATTCAAGATTCAAATGTATATTTTTATGCGTAAACTACACACATAAACCAGCAACATACTCGATTTTTTTCAATATTTTCAGTTCGTTCTCCGGCCGGGTTGACTAAATTTTTAAATGCATGTATAGTGTGGAAAATACACATCCAACCGGCCCAAACGTCAATTTTTCAATAATTTTAATTGTCAGTTCCCCGACGCTGGTAGATCAAATTCAAACTGTCATTATTAAGCGTAAATACCAACACATATAAACGGCCAGAGTCAAACGTCACATTTTTCAATATTTTCATGTTCGTTCTCCCGGCCGCGTTTGCATAAAATTAAAATGCATTTATATGTATGAAAATACAATCAAACCCAGCCATAAACGATCATCTCTTCAATATTTTTAATTTCAGGCCATGGCCGGGTAGATCAAGTCAAATGTATTTTTATGCGTAAAACACACACTAAAACCGGTCCATACTGCGATTTTTCAATCTTTTCAGTTTCGTTTTCCCGGCCGGGTTGACCAATTTTAAATGCATTTATATGTGTGAAAATACACATCAAACCGGCCAAAACGTCAATTTTTTCAATTATTTTAATTTCGTTCCCCGGCCGGGTAGATAAAATTCAAATGCATTATTAATCGTAAACACACACATAAAACCGGCCAATACGTCGATTTTTTCAATCTTTTCAGTTTCGTTCTCCGGCCGGGTTGACAAATTTTAAATGCATTTATATGTGTGAAGATACACATCAAACCGACCAAAACGTCAATTTTTCAATATTTTAATTTCGTTCCCCGGCCGCGTTGACCAATTTTAAATGCATTTATATGTATGAAAATACACATCAAACCAGCCATAACGTCTATTTTTCAATATTTTTAATTTCGTTCCCCGGCCGGGTAGATCAAATTCAAATGCATTATTAAGCGTAAACTCACACATATAAACGGCCAAAACGTCAATTTTTCAATATTTTCAGTTTCGTTCCACGGCCGCGTTGATCAAATTAAAATGCATTATATGTGTGAAAATACACATCAACCAGCCATAACGTCAATTTTTCAATATTTTTAATTTCGTTCAATGGCCGGGTATATCAAATTCAAATGTATTTTATGCGTAAACACACACTAAAACCGGCCAACACTTCGATTTTCAAATTTTCATTTTCGTTTTCCGGCCGGGTTACAAATTTATATGCATCTATATGTGGAAAATACACATCAACCGGCCAAAACATCATTTTTCAATATTTTTAATTCCGTTCCCCGACCAGGTAGATCAAAATTCAAATGCATTATTAAGCGTAACACCACACTATAACGGCCAAAACGTCAATTTTTCAATATTTTCAGTTTCGTTCCCGGCCGCGTTGATCAAATTAAAATGCATTTATATGTGTGAAAATGACACATCAAAACCAGCCATAACGTCAAATTTCAATATTTTTAATTTCGTTCCATGCCGGGTAGATCAAATTCAAATGTATTTTTATGCGTAAACACACACTAAAACCGGTCAATACGTCGATTTTTCAATATTTTCAGTTTCGCTCTCCGGCCGGGTTGACAAATTTTAAATGCATTTATATGTGTGAAAATACACATCAAACCGGCCAAATCGTCAATTTTTTAATATTTTTAATTTCGTTCCATGGCCGGGTAGATCAAGTTCAAATGTATTTTTATGCGTAAACACACACATAAAACCGGCCAACACTTCGATTTTTTCAATATTTTCAGTTTCGTTTGCCGGCCGGGTTGACAAATTTTAAATGCATTTATATGTGTGAAAATACACATCAAACCGGCCAAAACGTCAATTTTTCAATATTTTTAATTTCGTTCCCCGACCGGGTAGATCAAATTCAAATGCATTATTAAGCGTAAACACACACATATAACGGCCAAAACGTCAATTTTTCAATATTTTCAGTTTCGTTCCCCGGCCGCGTTAGACAAATTTAAAATGCATTTATATGTATGAAAATACACATCAAACCAGCCAAACGATTATTTTCAATATTTTTAATTCCGTTCCATGGCCGGGTAGATCAAATTCAAATGTATTTTTATGCTGTAAACACACACATAAAAACCGGCCAACTACGTCGATTTTTCAATATTTTCAGTTTCGTTCTCCGGCGGGTGACCAATTTTAAATGCATTTATATGTGTGAAAATACACATCAAACCGGCCAAAACTTCAATTTTTTCATATTTTTAATTTCGTTCCATGGCCGGGTAGATCAAGTTCAAATGTATTTTTATGCGTAAACACACACATAAACCGGCCAATATTTCGATTTTTTCAATATTTTCAGTTTCGTTCTCCGGCCGGGTTGACAAATTTTAATGCATTTATCTGTGTGAAAATACACATCAAACCGGCCAAAACGTCAATTTTTCATATTTTTTAATTTCGTTCCCCGGCCGGGTAGATCAAATTCAAATGCATTATTAAGCGTAAAACACAAACATATAAACGGCCCAAACGTCAATTTTGCAATATTTTCAGTTTCGTTCTCCGGCCGGGTTGACCAATTTTTAAATGCATTTTTATGTGTGAAAATACACATCAAACCGGCCAAAACGTCATTTTTCAATATTTTTAATTTCGTTTCCCCGGCCGGGTAGATAAAATTCAAATGCATTATTTAAGCGTAAACACACACATATAAACGGCCATAACGTCAATATTTCACTACTTTTCAGTTTCGTTCCCCGGCCGCGTTGACCAATTTTTAAATGCATTTATATGTGTGAAATACACATCAAACCAGCCATAACGTCAATTTTTCAATATTTTCAGTTTCGTTCTCCGGCCGGGTTGACCAATTTTAAATGCATTATTAAGCGTAAACACCACACATATAAACGGCCAAACGTCAATTTTTTCAATATTTTCAGTTTCGTTCTCCGGCCGGGTTGACCAATTTTAAATGCATTTATATGTGAGAAAATACACATCAAACCAGCCAAAACGTCAATATTTCAATAATTTAATTTCGTTCCCCGGCCGCGTTGACCAATTTTAAATGCATTTATATGTATGAAATACACATCAAACCAGCCAAAACGATTATTTTTCAATATTTTTAATTCGTCCCATGGCCGGGTAGATCAAATTCAAATGTATTTTTATGCGTAAACACACACATAAAACCGGCCAACACTTCGATTTTTTCAATATTTTCAGTTTCGTTTCCGGCCGGGTTGACAAATTTTAATGCATTTATATGTGTGAAAATACACATCAAACCGGCCGAAAACGTCAATATTTCAATATTTTTAATTTCGTTCCCCGGCCGGGTAGATAAAATTCAAATGCATTATTAAGCGTAAACACACACATATAAACGGCCAAAACGTCAATTTTTCAATATTTTCAGTTTCGTTCTCCCGGCCGCGTTGATCAAATTAAAATGCATTTATATGTGTGAAAATGCACATCAGACCAGCCATAACGTCAATTTTTCAATATTTTTAATTTCGTTCCATGGCCGGGTAGATCAAATTCAAATGTATTTTTATGCGTAAACACACACATGAAACCGGCCAACACGTCGATTTTTTCCATATTTTCAGTTTCGCTCTCCGGCCGGGTTGACAAATTTTAAATGCATTTATATGTGTGAAAATACACATCAAACCGGCCAAAACGTCAATTTTTTAATATTTTTAATTTCGTTCCATGGCCGGTAGATCAAGTTCAAATGTATTTTTATGCGTAACACACACATAAAACCGGCCAAACTTCGATTTTTTCCATATTTTCAGTTTCGTTTTCCGGCCGGTTGATAAATTTTAAATCCATTTATATGTGTGAAAATACACATCAAACCGGCCAAAACGTCAATTTTTCAATAATTTTTAATTTCGTTCCCGACGGGTAGATCAAATTCAAATGTATTATTAAGCGTAAACACACACATATAAACGGCCAAAACGTCAATTTTTCAATATTTTCAGTTTCGTTCTCCGGCCGCGTTGATCAAATTAAAATGCATTTATATGTATGAAAATTACACATCAAACCAGCCAAAACGATTATTTTTCAATATTTTTAATTTCGTTCCATGGCCGGGTAGATCAAGTTCAAATGTATTTTTATGCGTAAACACACACATAAAACCGGCCAATACTTAGATTTTTTCAATATTTTCAGTTTCGTTTTCCGGCCGGGTGACAAATTTTAATGCATTTATATGTGTGAAAATACACATCAAACCGGCCAAAACGTCAATTTTTCAATATTTTTAATTTCGTTCCCCCACGGGTAGATCAAATTCAAATGCATTATTAAGCGTAAACACTCACATTAACGGCCAAACGTCAATTTTTCAATATTTTCAGTTTCGTTCCCTGCCGCGTTGATCAAATTAAAATGCATTATATGTATGAAATACACATCAAACCAGCCTTATCGTCCAATTTTTCAATATTTTTAATTTCGTTCCCATGGCCGGGTAGATCAAATTCAAATGTATTTTATGCGTAAATACGCACATTAAAACGGCCAATACGTCGATTTTTTCAATATTTCAGTTTCGTTCTCCGGCCGGGTTGACAAATTTTAAATGCATTTATATGTGTGAAATACACATCAAACCGGCCAAATGTCAATATTTCAATATTTTTAATTTGATTCCCCGGCCGCGATGATCAAATTGAAATGCATTTATATGTGTGAAAATACACATCAACCAGCAATAACGTCAATTTTTCAATATTTTTTAATTTCGTTCCCCGGCCCGGTAGATCAAATTCAAATAAATTATTAAGCGTAAACACACACATATAAACGGCCAAAACGTCAATTTTTCAATATTTTCAGTTTTGTTCTTCGTCCGGAAGACCAATTTTAAATGCATTTATATGTGTGAAAATACACATCAAACCGGCCAAAACGTCAATTTTTTCAATATTTTTAATTTTCGTTCCACGGCCGGGTAGATCCAAATTCAAATGCATTATTAAGCGTAAACACACACATATAAACGGCCAAAACGTCAATTTTTCAATATTTTCAGTTTCGTTATCCGGCCGGGTTGACCAATTTTAATGCATTTATATGTGAGAAAATACACATCAAACCAGCCAAAACGTCAATTTTTCAATAATTTAATTTCGTCCCCGGCCGCGTTGACCAATTTTAAATGCATTTAATGTATGAAAATACACATCCAAACCAGCCAAAACGATTATTTTTCAATATTTTTAATTCCGTTCCATGGCCGGGTAGATCAAATTCAAATGTATTTTTTATGCTAAACACACACATAAAACCGGCCAACACTTCGATTTTTTCAATATTTTCAGTTCGTTTCCGGCCGGGTTGACAAATTTTAAATGCATTTATATGTGTGAAAATACACATCAAACCGGCGAAAACGTCAATATTTCAATATTTTTAATTTCGTTCCCCGGCCGGGTAGATCAATTCAAATGTATTTTATGCGTAAAACACACACATGAAACGGCCAACACGTCGATTTTTTCAATATTTTCAGTTTCGTTTCCGGCCGGTTGACAAATTTTAAATGCATTTATATGTGTGAACATACACATCCAAACCGGCGAAAACGTCAATATTTCAATATTTTTAATTTCGTTCCCCGGCCGGGTAGATCAAATTCAAATGTATTTTTATGCGTAAACACACACATGAAAACGGCCAAAACGTCGATTTTTTCATATTTTCAGTTTCGTTCTCCGGCCGGGTTGACAAATTTTAAATGCATTTATATGTGTGAAAATACACATCAAACCGGCCAAACGTCAATTTTTTAATATTTTTAATTTCGTTCCATGGCCGGGTAGATCAAGTTCAAATGTATTTTTATGCGTAAACACACACAAAACGGCCAACACTTCGATTTTTTCAATATTTTCAGTTTCGTTTCCGGCCGGGTTGACAAATTTTAAATGCTTTATATGTGTGAAAATACACATCAAACCGGCGAAAACGTCAATATTTCAATATTTTTAATTTCGTTCCCCGGCCGGGTAGATAAAATTCAAATGCATTATTAAGCGTAAACACACACATATAAACGGCCAAAACGTCGATTTTTTCAATATTTTCAGTTCGTTTTCCGGCCGGGTTGATAAATTTTAAATGCATTTATATGTGTGAAAATACACATTAAACCGGCCAAAACGTCAATTTTTCAATATTTTAATTTCGCCCCGCCGGGTAGATCAAATTCAAATGCATTATTAAGCGTAAACACACATATAAACGGCCAAAACGTCAATTTTTCAATATTTTCAGTTTCGTTCCGGCCGCGTTGATCAATTAAAATGCATTTATATGTATGAAAATACACATCAAACCAGCCAAAACGTCAATTTTTCAATATTTTTAATTCGTTCCATGTCCGGGTAGATCAAATTCAAATGTATTTTATGCGTAAACACACACATAAAACCGGCCAACACGTCGATTTTTTCAATATTTTCAGTTTCGTTCTTGCGGGTGACCAATTTTAAATGCATTTATATGTGTGAAAATACACATCAAACCGGCCAAAACGTCAATTTTTCAATATTTTTAATTTCGTTCCCCGGCCGGGTAGATCAATTCAAATGCATTATTAAGCGTAAACACACACATATAAACGGCCAAAACGTCAATTTTTCAATATTTTCAGTTTCGTTCTCCGGCCGGGTTGACCAATTTTAAATGCATTATATGTGAGAAAATACACATCAAACCAGCCAAAACGTCAATTTTTCAATATTTTTAATTTCGTTCCCCGGCCGGGTAGATAAAATTCAAATGCATTATTAAGCGTAAACACACAAATATAACGGTCAAACGTCAATTTTTCAATATTTTCAGTTTCGTTCTCCGGCCGGGTTGACCAATTTTAAATGCATTATATGTGAGAAAATACACATCAAACCAGCCAAACGTCAATTTTTCAATATTTTTAATTTCGTTCCCCGGCCGGGTAGATAAAATTCAAATGCATTATTAAGCGTAACACACACATATAGACGGTCAAACGTCAATTTTTCAATATTTTCAGTTTCGTTCCCCGGCCGCGTTGACCAATTTTAAATGCATTTATATGTGTGAAAATACACATCAAACCAGCCATAACGTCAATTTTTCAATATTTTTAATTTCGTTCCATGGCCGGGTAGATCAAGTTCAAATGTATTTTATGCGTAAACACACACATAAAACCGGCCAACACTTCGATTTTTTCAATATTTTCAGTTTCGTTTCCGGCCGGGTTGACAATTTTAAATGCATTTATATGTGTGAAAAGACACATCAAACCGGCCAAAACGTCAATTTTCAATATTTTTAATTTCGTTCCCCGGCCGGGTAGATAAAATTCAAATGCATTATTAAGCGTAACACACACATATAAACGGCCAAAACGTCAATTTTTCAATATTTTCAGTTTCGTTCTCCGGCCGCGTTGATCAAATTAAAATGCATTTATATGTGTGAAAATACACATCAAACCGACCAAAACGTCAATTTTTCAATATTTTTAATTTCGTTCCCCGGCCGCGTTGACCAATTTTAAATGCATTTATATGTATGAAAATACACATCAAACCAGCCATAACGTCTATTTTTCAATATTTTTAATTTTGTTCCCGGCCGGGTAGATCAAATTCAAATGCATTATTAAGCGTAAACACACACATATAAACGGCCAAAACGTCAATTTTTCAATATTTTTAATTTCGTTCCCCGGCCGGGTAGATCAAATTCAAATGCATTATTAAGCGTAAACACACACATATAAACGGCCAAAACGTCAATTTTTCAATATTTTCAGTTTCGTTCTTCGTCCGGGAAGACCAATTTTAAATGCATTTATATGTGTGAAAATACACATCAAACCGGCCAAAACGTCAATTTTTCAATATTTTTAATTTCGTTCCCCGGACGGGTAGATCAAATTAAAATACATTATAGCGTAAACAACACACATAAACGGCCAAAACGTCAATTTTTCAATATTTTCAGTTTCGTTCTCCGGCCGGGCTGACCAATTTTAAATGCATTTAATGTGTGAAAATACACATCAAACCGGCCAAAACGTCAATATTTCAATTTTTAATTTCGTTCCCCGGCCGCGATGATCAAATTGAAATGCATTATATGTGAGAAAATACACATCAACCAGCCATAACGTCAATTTTTCAATATTTTTAATTTCGTTCCCCGGCCGGGTAGATCAAATTCAAATACATTATTAAGCGTAAACACACATATAAACGGCCAAAACGTCAATTTTTCAATATTTTCAGTTTCGTTCTTCGTCCGGGAAGACCAGTTTTAAATGCATTTAATGTGTGAAAATACACATCAAACCGGCCAAACGTCAATTTTTCAATATTTTTAATTTCGTTCCCCGGACGGGTAGATCAAATTCAAATACATTATTAAGCGTAAACACACACATATAAACGGCCAAAACGTCAATTTTCAATATTTTCAGTTTCGGTCTCCGGCCGGGTGACCAATTTTAAATGCATTTATATGTGAGAAAAATACACATCAAACCAGCCAAAACGTCAATTTTTCAATATTTTTAATTTCGTTTAATGGCTGGGCTAGTTCAAATTCAAAGTATTTTTATGCGTAAACACACACATAAATCGGCCAACACTTCGATTTTTTCAATATTTTCAGTTTCGTTCTTCGGCCGGGTTGACCAATTTTAAATGCATTTTTATGTGTAAAAATACACATCAAACCGGCCAAAACGTCAATTTTTCAATATTTTTAATTTCGTTCCCCGGCCGGGTAGATAAAATTCAAATGCATTATTAATCGTAAACACACACATAAAACCGGCCAACACTTCGATTTTTTTCAATATTTTCAGTTTCGTTCCCCGGCCGCGTTGACCAATTATAATGCATTTATATGTGTGAAAATACACATCAAACCAGCCATAACGTCAATTTTCAATATTTTTAATTTCGTTCCATGGCCGCGTTGACCAATTTTAAATGCATTTATATGTATGAAAATACACATCAAACCAGCCATAACGTCTATTTTCAATATTTTTAATTTCGTTCCCGGCCGGGTAGAAATTCAAATGCATTATAAGCGTAAACACACACATATAAACGGCCAAAACGTCAATTTTCAATATTTTCAGTTTCGTTCCCCGGCCCGTTGATCAATGAAAATGCATTTTATGTGTGAAAATACACATCAAACCAGCCATATCGTCAATTTTTCAATATTTTAATTTCGTTCAATGGCCGGGTATATCAAATTCAAATGTATTTTATGCGTAAACACACAATAAAACCGGCCAACACTTCGATTTTTCAAAATTTTCAGTTTCGTTCTCGGCCGGGTTGACCAATTTTAAATGCATTTTATGTGTGAAAATACACATCAAACCGGCCAAAACGTCAATTTTTTCAATAATTTTAATTTCGTTCCCCGGCGGGTAGATAAAATTCAAATGCATTATTAATCGTAAACACACATAAACCGGCCAATACGTCGATTTCTTCAATCTTTTCAGTTTCGTTCTCCGGCCGGGTTGACAAATTTTAAATGCATTTATATGTGTGAAGATACACATCAAACCGACCAAAACGTCAATTTTTCAATATTTTTAATTTCGTTCTCCCGGCCGCGTTGACCAATTTTAAATGCATTATATGTAAAATACACATCAAACCAGCCATAACGTCTATTTTTCAATTTTAATTTCGTTCCCGGCCGGGTAGATCAAATTCAAATGCATTATTAAGCGTAAACACACACATATAAACGGCCAAAACGTCAATTTTTCAATATTTTCAGTTTCGTTCTTCGTCCGGAAGACCAATTTTAAATGCATTTAATGTGTGAAAATACACATCAAACCGGCCAAAACGTCATTTTTCAATATTTTAATTTCGTTCCCCGGACGGGTAGATCAAATTCAAATACATTATTAAGCGTAAACACACACATATAAACGGCCAAAACGTCAATTTTTCAATATTTCAGTTTCATTCTCCGGCCGGGTTGACCAATTTTAAATGCATTTATATGTGAGAAAATACACATCAAACCAGCCGAAACGTCAATTTTTCAATATTTTTAATTTCGTTTAATGGCTGGGCTAGTTCAAATTCAAATGTATTTTTATGCGTAAACACACATAAAATCGGCCAACACTTCGATTTTTTCAATATTTTCAGTTTCGTTTCGGCGGGTTACCAATTTTAAATGCATTTTTATGTGTGAAAATACACATCAAACCGGCCAAACGTCAATTTTTCAATATTTTTAATTTCGTTCAATGGCCGGGTATATCAAATTCAAATGTATTTTATGCGTAAACACACACATAAAACCGGCCAACACTTCGATTTTCAAATTTCAGTTTCGTTCTCGGCCGGGTTGACCAATTTTAAATGCATTTATATGTGAGAAAATACACATCAAACCAGCCATAACGTCAATTTTCAATATTTTTAATTTCGTTCAATGGCCGGGTATATCAAATTCAAATGTATTTTATGCGTAAACACACACATAAAACCGGCCAACACTTCGATTTTCAAAATTTTCAGTTTCGTTCTCCGGCCGGGTTGACCAATTTTAAATGCATTTTATGTGAGAAAATACACATCAAACCGACCAAAACGTCAATTTTTCAATATTTTTAATTTCGTTCCCCGGCCGCGTTTACCAATTTTAAATGCATTATATGTATGAAAATACACATCAAACCAGCCATAACGTCTATTTTCAATATTTTTAATTTGGTTCCCCGGCCGGGTAGATCAATTCAAATGCATTATTAAGCGTAAACACACACATATAAACGGCCAAAACGTCAATTTTTCAATATTTTCAGTTTCGTTCTCGGCCGGGTTGACAAATTTTAAATGCATTATATGTGTGAAAATACACATCAAACCAGCCATAACGTCAATTTTTCAATATTTTAATTCGTTCAATGGCCGGGTAGATAAATTCAAATGCATTATTAATCGTAAACACACACATTAAACGGCCAATACGTCGATTTTTTCAATCTTTTCAGTTTCGTTCTCCGGCGGGTTGACAAATTTTAAATGCATTTATATGTGTGAAAATACACATCAACCAGCCATAACGTCAATTTTTCAATATTTTTAATTTCGTTCAATGGCGGGTATATCAAATTCAAATGTATTTTTATGCGTAAACACACACATAAAACCGGCCAACACTTCGATTTTCAAAATTTTCAGTTCGTTCTCCGGCCGGGTTGACCAATTTTAAATGCATTTATATGTGAGAAAATACACATCAAACCGACCAAAACGTCAATTTTCAATTTTTAATTTCGTTCCCGGCCGCGTTACCAATTTTAAATGCATTATATGTATGAAAATACACATCAAACCAGCCATACGTCTATTTTTCAATATTTTTAATTTGGTTCCCCGGCCGGGTAGATCAAATTCAAATGCATTATTAAGCGTAAACACACATAAAACGGCCAAAACGTCAATTTTTCAATATTTTCAGTTTCGTTCCCCGGCCGCGTTGACCAAATAAATGCATTTATATGTGTGAAAATACACTCAAACCAGCCATAACGTCAATGTTTCAATATTTTTAATTTCGTTCAATGGCCGGGTATATCAAATTCAAATGTATATTTATGCGTAAACACACACATAAACCGGCCAACACTTCGATTTTCAAAATTCAGTTTCGTTCCCGGCCGGGTTGACCAATTTTAAATGCATTATATGTGAGAAAATACACATCAAACCAGACAAAACGTCAATTTTTCAATATTTTTAATTTCGTTTAATGGCTGGGTAGTTCAAATTCAAATGTATTTTATGCGTAAACACACACATAAATCGGCCAACACATCGATTTTTTCAATATTTTCAGTTCGTCTTCGGCCGGGTTGACCAATTTTAAATGCATTTTATGTGTGAAAATACACATCAAACCGGCCAAAACGTCAATTTTTCAATATTTTTAATTTCGTTCCCCGGCCGGGTAGATAAAATTCAAATGCATTATTATCGTAAAAACACACATAAAACCGGCCAATACGTCGATTTTTCATTTCAGTTTCGTTCTCCGGCCGGGTTGACAAATTTAAATGCATTTATATGTGAATACACATCAAACCGGCCAAAACGTCAATTTTTCAATATTTTAATTTCGTTCCCCGGCCGGGTAGATAAAAATTCAAATGCATTATTAATCGTAAACACACACATAAAACCGGCCAATACGTCGATTTTTCAATCTTTTCAGTTTCGTTCTCCGGCCGGGTTGACAAATTTTAAATGCATTTATATGTGTGAAGATACACATCAAACCGACCAAAACGTCAATTTTTCAATATTTTAATTTCGTCCCCCCGGCCGCGTTGACCAATTTTAAATGCATTTATATGTATGAAAATACACATCAAACCAGCCATAACGTCTATTTTTCAATATTTTTAATTTCGTTCCCCGGCCGGGTAGATCAAATTCAAATGCATTATTAAGCGTAAACTCACACATATCGGCCAAAACGTCAATTTTTCAATATTTTCAGTTTCGTTCCACGGCCGCGTTGATCAAATAAAATGCATTTATATGTGTGAAAATACACATCAAACCAGCCATAACGTCAATTTTTCAATATTTTTAATTTCGTTCAATGGCCGGGTATATCAAATTCAAATGTATTTTATGCGTAAACACACACATAAAACCGGCCAACACTTCGATTTTCAAAATTTTCATTTTCGTTTTCCGGCCGGGTTCACAAATTTTATATGCATCTATATGTGTGAAAATACACATCAAACCGGCCAAAACATCAATTTTTCAATATTTTAATTTCGTTCCCACCAGGTAGATCAAATTCAAATGTATTTTTAGCGTAACACACACATAAAACGGTCAATACGTCGATTTTTCAATATTTTCAGTTTCGTTCCCCGGCCGGTTGACAAATTTAAAATGCATTTATATGTGTGAAAATACACATCAAACCGGCCAAACGTCAATTTTTAATATTTTTAATTTCGTTCCATGGCCGGGTAGATCAAATTCAAATGTATTTTTATGCGTAAACACACACATAAAACCGGCCAATACTTCGATTTTTCAATATTTTCAGTTTCGTTCTCCGGCCGGGTTGACAAATTTTAAATGCATTTATATGTGTGAAAATACACATCAAACCGGCCAAAACGTCAATTTTTCAATATTTTTAATTTCGTTCCCCGACCGGGTAGATCAAATTCAAATGCATTATTAAGCGTAAACACACACATATAACGGCCAAAACGTCAATTTTTCAATATTTTCAGTTTCGTTCCCCGGCCGCGTTGACCAATTTTAAATGCATTTATATGTATGAAATACACTCAAAACCAGCCAAACGTTATTTTCAATATTTTAATTCGTTCCATGCCGGGTAGATCAAATTCAAATGTATTTTGCGTAAACACACACATAAAACCGGCCAACACGTCGATTTTTCAATATTTTCAGTTTCGTTCTCCGGCCGGGTTGACAAATTTTAAATGCATTTATATGTGTGAAAATACATCAAACCGGCCAAAACGTCAATTTTTAATATTTTTAATTTCGTTCCATGGCCGGGTAGATCAAGTTCAAATGTATTTTTATGCGTAAACACACACATAAAACCGGCCAACTTCGATTTTTTCAAATTTTCATTTTCGTTTTCCGGCCGGGTTGACAAATTTTAAATGCATTTATATGTGTGAAAATACACATCAAACCGGCCAAAACGTCAATTTTTCAATATTTTTAATTTCGTTCCCCGACCGGGTAGATCAAATTCAAATGCATTATTAAGCGTAAACACCACATAACGGCCAAAACGTCAATTTTTCAATATTTTCAGTTTCGTTCCCCGCCCGTTGACAATTTTAAATGCATTTATATGTATGAAAATACACATCAAACCAGCCAACGTCATTTTTCAATATTTTTAATTTGTTCCATGGCCGGGTAGATCAAATTCAAATGTATTTTTATGCGTAAACACACACATAAAACCGGCCAATACGTCGATTTTTCAATATTTTCAGTTTCGTTCTCCGGCCGGGTTGA